>VWPW01017552.1:70024-333928 GCA_013389825.1 Crypturellus undulatus | reverse complement strand
ATACAGGAACACAAATGTCACTGATTTTCAGTGTAATTGTATTCTGAAACCAGATAGTTTTGCGAATCACACTCCTACTATATAATCAAGAAAACAACCAACACCTCTTAGAGCACAGTTGAAACATATCTAAAAATGCAGCTTCCTCCTGGATATCACATAATGGAACACTGTCTGCTATATCACTGCTGGTAACACTGTCTGCTGTATAACCATAGACAGGTCACTCCATATCCTCAAATCACTGATACATCTGTGTCTTATCCATGTATCCTATAAAATATATGAGCATTCTACCATTCTGCTTAATGCCTTGTGCATTGGAACTTGAAGCTTGGCCTGTAGATGCTATTATACAAACAAATATTTAATAATATATTATGCCAGTAGTATTAAGGGAACAAAATTCTTTTTTTTTTTTTTAAACAACTCCGAAACAGCATTTGTAGTTTCTATCTTGAACAGTCTATCAACCATGAAAAGCGAACTAGTACTGGCATCTAGTAGCACTCACTGGCCTGATCTCACTTGAAATGTATCCATACAGCGGTGTTCTGAAGCTTATCAGCTTATCTAGAAGGAAGTTAGGTAACAGTGTAGGTGTAACAGGAGAGAATGCATTTGTTGGTGCTGGTATCTCTTCCCTGATGGAAGAGTATTTCAGGCTTCAGCACTGATACTAAAACAGTATCAGTGCTGAAGATGAGATTATTAATTAAATGTTTGAATTCATGGTGATCTTCACAATAAGAAGTTATATCAAGAAAAAAGAGCCCTTGCTTTTACTGCCACTGAAAAGGCATCCTGATAGCTAACATATTTAACCTATATATGTGTCCTGCTATCTGAAGGATGGTGTTTTTTCTGAAAGAATATACAAAGACCTTATTCTCCAATAGCCACTGATATATTATCTATACAAATTTAATGCATTATTCTTGCTTTATTCTTGCCCTTTGCTGAAATTTGAACATTCTCTCAGTCATTTACTAATATATTTTTGGTAATGCCATTTTATAGGGGAACATCTGTGTTCAATCACGGCAGGTATTTTTGTCTCTGAAGGGGAAAAAGGAAAAAGAAAAAAACAACCTGTTGTTTTCTGTACTAAGGTTTTCTTGGAAGAACAAAGTCAACCACTTGCCTACTCTTTAGATTAAGGCATGTATCTAAGGATGCTTTTTATTGTTTATTGTTAACTCTCCCAGGCCAGAAAGTCCAAATACTTATACCTGAAAAACTGTTCTTAGTAAAAATCTATTTGAAACTGACATGTGGCACCTGATGAATCAGTGAATCATCCTGCTACTTTTTTTTTTTTTTTTTTTTTTTTCTCCCAGAGGCTTATGTGACTGGCTATATTAAATATACTAAGGTTACAGAAAATTGAAATCTTAATATCTCCATCTCAGCAGCACAACATTGCACCTGTTATCTTTTCTGCCATGATGTTTGCATGCTTTCACTAAGCCCTTCAGCAGCCTCCTTCAGCATCATTGCTTCTGAGATTCTTCTTGTGAATGCATAACTTCTTTTCATTAGTAACGATTTTTACCATATAGTATTTCTAAATAGGTATTAGTGAAGATATGTTTCTACAGAGCACTATACTGCTTTTCATCTCTCAGAGATATTTAATATTATGGAAAGTTTTCTAAAGTAATGTTTGCACATTGATTTTACTAAGACTTTGCATTCTGTAAAAAGTGAATTTTATGACAGCTGATTTGTGTATGATGAGAGCCCTTTTCTGAAGGAAAAAAATGTAGAGCTGCTTGCAGATATTGGGGGATTTTCCAGTGAGCCTATTAAAATTGACCATGCACAAAAACTAATTATATTATTACATTGCCGTCTTTCCATAAGCTTTTCGTGTTATTGAAAAGGGTTCTCCAACTGTCCTGGCATTGTTCCAGATAAGAAAAATATTTTGAGCACTGCTGCAGAAACCAATTAACACTGAGCTAAACTGGACTCAGGTTATATCATGTATATACTTAGAGCATATAGACACTCAACAGTAGGTTGTACCTGTGCTTTTATCTGATGATGAATGCAAGAGAGTTAAATGAAATTAGGGTAGGCAAACTTTTATAGACTACAGCATAAAAGCACACCCAGAGACTGCTTATAGTAGCTGACATGCTGTAAAATTTTAGTCTAGCTTGCTTCATGATAGTTCATGAATCCATCATGTACCCATTT
This sequence comes from Crypturellus undulatus, assembly GCA_013389825.1. Taxonomy (NCBI): domain Eukaryota; kingdom Metazoa; phylum Chordata; class Aves; order Tinamiformes; family Tinamidae; genus Crypturellus; species Crypturellus undulatus. The sequence continues at coordinate 331,723 of VWPW01017552.1, read as the reverse complement.
TCCTATTTACTCTATATCATAATAATTTTCAGTATAAGCTACAAGCCTTACTTGTCAAGATTTATGGCATTTCTGAGCATAGATGATCACATGACAAGATACAACTCCTAGAAGAAATAAGTATGCTTGTAAAACTGTATTTCCATTTAAGAAATATGTGTTGCCTCCTATACTGAGGAATATCAGAGACAATTCAGGTAATACTATATCTGTGCAATTACATCGTTAACATTATGAAACATTATCATGTTTTAATTGCATTCCCATTATTGTCCAGGGTCAAGTTGAATGCATTCACACTATGTATTAGGAAAGAAGCTTAAGTCATTATGTGTAATAACCTAGATGGCTTCCCAAAGTCTTGAGCACATCTACAAACCAGTATGTAGGCACTGAGTTTGAGAGGAAATGAGAACCTTGAGCTGAGCATATGATGTGGCCTTTGTGCTCATCAGCCTGACTGTTTTTTCATAAAGTCTGTTTCCTCTTTTCAGAAACCCTCCAATCATTAGTATCAAGTAATAGTTTTACAACTATTAAAAAAAAACACAAAGCCCACACATTTTGATGTAATGCTTTAAAAGAAAATAGTTTACCAGAGCAGACAGGCTCATTATATTTAAAGTACTGGTAGCATAGTTTAATCTTCTTTTCCTTAAGGTTAACCTATAGATTCCTTGTCACTTGATCTCTTCTTTCTCTTGCATCTACTTAACTGTCGTCTAGAAGGAGGACCCCTATCACAGTTTTTGTACATCAAAGCAGTTTCTGAACTGCTTTAAAGTTTGAGAACCTCTCAGTCACACAAAAGTAGTAACAGAGATTTTCTGAAAGACCTAGTCATGGTCACCTGATCTATCATTGCCTTGTAACTCTAGTGGAGTCTGATAAGTAATGACATTAAGGATGTTATTGCATGAGACTATCTATCCATTATCTGCATATAAACCAACTAAGCACTACAAGAGAAAGAGGATTTGAAGAAATAATACTGCCAAAATACTAGATTTTAGAGGAGCTGAATCTTAAAAACATCAGAAGAAGTTCTCGGTAATTCTGTGTAACAATTCTGGTCAGGTTCAACTGCAACTATAGCTAAAGCATTAGCTAATGGTGATAAGATCATCAAGGTCACTACTGGTAGAGGAGGTACCCAGAACTGAGATAATGCAAGATTCCAGGCTCTCTAGGAGTGCATCCACGTCAACAGATAATAGCACTCCCTGGTTTGCTCTTCGTTCTCTGACTGCGCTTTGTATGTTATCTTTGCGTCTTTCATGATGGTCTCCTGCGGACTGGAAGCATTTTGTCTTTCTGGGACAGCACTCTGGTCAAACTGGGGACAAGACCTATCTTACCTGTTGGGAGATGCCACTGCAGTGACATGCTGTGTCTGCACAGAGCTCCAGCATGCTGCCATGACTCCTCATGCCCTTGCATAAACTAAGTACTCTGGAGCCAAGGCAGTGTGATACATACCCTTGGTAGCAGCTTGAAAAAGAGAAATGCCATTCTAATGGGCTGTAACATAATCCTCATGTTGTTCAGAACTGAAGAAACACAGAGGAATAATTACTAGGGCCAGAAGCTCACCATACAGAGGACAACTGAATAAAGTGCCACATTGTGGGGATGCAGCCTCTCTCATCTGAAAGGAAATAAACTCAGCAGTGGCGATGATGAGTCCTTTGCACCTCGAAACCTGGTGGTGGATCAAAATATGGATGCAGTCTGTGCAGCCTAATTCGTCCTCATTGTAAATGCATAATAGTGCTGTCTTTAAATATTTAAATAATACTTTCTTCTTTGCTAGCCAAGAGTTGCCCTAGCCTGATTTTGGGGGAATATGAATGGGGAATATGAACAATGCTTTTTCAGTCAGTGCCAGAACTCGGCTGAGAAGAACAGAAGCATGTTCAGTGAGAACAGGCATTGAGGGAGGAAGAGTGAGTTTAGAAATGGTAAACTTTACATATCTTTACTTGAGTTCATAACAAAATGGCTCCTAAAGGAGCTGAAAATAAATATACAAAATTGAAGCAGTTCAGAAAAAATAGATGGATCCATATGTAACTTTTGCAACATTGTTCATAAGATAGGACAAAATCAGAGAGCTTCTAAAACAAAAATTAGAACAAAACACAAATAGATTAGTGGTTGTTTTTCATCTTTTTCTAACACAGCTGGCATAATTCAGTGTAGGAAACCACCTACTACTTAATGGATCCCATGTGAAAATCATGAAGTATTTTTATTTGAAAATTCAGCTTGTAAAATAAAGCTGTTGATACTGTACTGTTAAACTGTACACTGAAGATGTTTGGAGACTGTAGTGTTATTTGTATGTTGGTTCAAATCTTACCTCCATGTTTCTGTAGACTTGCTTCATAATCTGTTTCTGTCAAATAAATTCAAGATGCATCCCACAGTAGAGACCAGTGACTTTGCTGGGATTTTTTTGTTGTTTTTCTCATCATGTAACTGGAGGGGGAAGGAGGGGGATGTGTGTGCTTCAGGTAGAACCTTATGTATAAGAACGCCTACCTCCACATTACTTCTAATATATTTTAAAATGAATTATTCCTATTTTTTTCTTCGAGCCATTTCTTCAAAAGCAGCTGTGAGTTAACAAGACATTTTAAATGGAATATATGTTGCCTGCTCCCTTAAATTCCAAGATTGCAATCTTCCTTTCTACACTCTCTTTGCACAAGCACCGTTCATTGTACAGGCAGGCATTGTACCCCTCTCCCAGCGCTTTCCGACATATTGGCTATTATTTGGTATTGTTATTTTAACTGACTATTTCAGCACTTGGTGAATTTTAGCAGCCTTCCTACTGACCCTGACTGAGGCGTTCAGCTAATCCTTGCTTTAAAGAGAAGGTGGTGCCGCTGCTTGAAGGCAGCCGGGAACCCTTGTGCCTCCTGCAAGCGCCAGGGGCTAATTGTCTATTACACTGAGCTGAGGCTTCCTAACCCTTTTCCCTAGAAGGCTTTCTGGCTCGTGGGAATTACAGGGAAGTGAGTTTCAGAAGGTCCCTCTTCAGACTCCCTATATATTCTTAGTTTTTAATACTGGAGATTTGCCAGTTGCAGAACAGGGGTGATTTCTATGGTAGAAGAAATGAGGCCAAGAAAGCCATAGCAGTTGCAAACGTGCAGAAATCGCATTATTTTTCTCCTTTCTGAGCACCAGCAGAAATAATGTATTTTTGCCCTGCTGCTGAATGAAAGCAGATGGTGTGGACTTTACAGTACATCGGGTTCCTAGTTGAAAAGAAAGAATTTTAACAGACTTTGAAATATTTACTGCTGGTCTCTTGCTATTCATAAGGTGTAAACAACCACGTTTACCTTTGACAAGGAGGATAAAAACAAGCAGTATGGTATTCAAGCAATTTTGCTAGAAGAAAATCCAGCTCAGATTTCATAGTGCTAAGACAGTGTTTCCTAAAAAAAGTTCCTATTTTCTGTTACCTTTTCAGTTCTGCGTGTTCTTTTCACTCTACTCTCCATTCACAGGCACTACTGGAAAGTCTGTGTCCAGTACTGCGCAGGCAAAAAAAAAAAAAAACCACAAATTGGCATATTTTATTTCTTGAAAAATACTATCTCAGAATTGCCAGAATTGGTTATGAATTCAAGATAAATTTGCTAAAAAGTTTCAAGTTGCAGATGGGATGACAATGAAGCATTTTGGAAAAGGAAAAATGCTTTATTTAGAAAATGCTAAAATTAACTGCTTCCATGAAAGCTTCCATGAAAAAGTGTTTAAGCATTTCTAAAATCTTCTGTGGGTTCATATGACCAAAGAAATGCTCCAGTGTGTATGTTTTAGCTACACATATGTGTGTGAGTTTATACATGTACACATGTGTATTCATGGTCCAATCTATATAGTATGGGAACCAAACTAATGTGCATAGGGCTGTTCTTGTCTCTTGTTTTTTTTATCCTCTGTTCATATTTTAGGACTGTTAAGGGTCGTTCTTACCTAGTGCTAGTGTTCCTTTCTATATCGGCTGTCTATCTATTCACAGAGCCCCTATAACCTTGTTGATTGCCATGTGAAGGACTTGGACAAAGGTCTCCAATAAACTTATAGATGATGTCCTGTTGACCTGAGACATTCCTGGAATTCTGGAATGTCTCAAGTGCAGTAAAGTGAAATTTGTAAAGTTGAAAATGTTGTTCCAATATATGGAAATATATGATTTATGGAGGAACTGAGGTGAACTTGAGTTAAAAAATGTTTTTGTAGCTAACTTTAGATAGAAATATTTGAATGTGCAGAGGAAACAGGATGAGTCAGAACATAATAGCTTTAACATTTTTTTTTTCCAGCTTGGGGAAGAGAGTCATATGTATCATCCTTGCTCACCTACGTATTTCCAAACTTCTAATTTCCAAACTTCTTCTATTTCCAAACTTCTAATAGGCTTGCACCTAGTATTAGCACTTTCAAATTGTTCTAACAGAGTTTACCTAGGTTTCCTGTAAAAGAAAATTGTTCTTCTGTTATAAGTTGCCATCTTTCTCTGGTAATATTTGAGTAATGGTCTGTGTTACAGGATGCAGGAACCCTTAACTTTACAGAATAAATACTCCAGGATTGGGATGAAACAAGTTGTCCTTAGAGCGTAGAGCTGCTTGGACAAATCCTACTCCATTATTACTAGTAATGCAAATTAAATGCATTCATGTCCCATCTGTATGGTAAGATAGTGTTTTGCTGGGGATGACTCTGTTGTAAGCATTTCCTTCAATACTGTATACAGCCTAGATGAGCTTCTGATTTACTACTGTGACTCCACCGGAAGCTCAAATGATAGAGAGAACACATTGCAAAAAGAAAATTTTAAGCAAATTTAATATCCTGGAATATCAAACTTTTCAAGTTTCAGTCATATTAAAATGCAGGGAAATAGAGCACACATGTCAGAGTGCATTTCTACACTTCACATCTGGACCTGACCAAATTTCCCTGTGAAGTATGTGGACCTGCTCAAAATGATGATGGCTGTTACCCCGTCATCACTGAGCAAGAGTTTGAGAGTACTGAAGCAGCAGGAGCTCATGATGACAGGGTGGGGGAAGGGGATAAGCAGGCAATTTTTGTGTTTTTTATAGCAGCTGTGACAAATGAGTGCGGGTCCATCTTACCGACTGCTTCAACTTTATCTTTTCTCCTGTGCTACTGATCTCCCTCCTAATATTATCATCATTTATCACACCTTTAAAATTCGTCTCACTGGCACAAAGCTTTTGGATCATGGACCTTACATCTATAATTGATTCTTCAACAGGCCATCTGTGACTTCTTTCTCGACAGCAAAAAAATCAGAATTCAGTTCCTTGACTTTTATTTTTATTCATGTTGCTTTCTAAAAGGGTCTCTGACAATTTCTGCTCACTGATGTCTCTGTTACCTGTATTTATTTTACAGCTACATGGTGTGATTTTACTAAATAATCAAGGGGAATTAGATCTGTTCTTCCATTTTACCTTGCCAATCAGAGGATAAATTACTACAATTGCTATTATCTTTTGCCCTAGCTTGTCAGGTGAAATTTAACAACTGCTATGAAAAAGTCAGAATATTATTCTCTGCAAATGTTATTTTTATTAGACAAATACCTAAAAGACCCATCAGAGACTAGGATATTCTCTTACAGGCACTGAATGAAGCAGGAAAAAATAACTGCCTCTGTGCTTTCAAACCTCAGACTCCCAGACTTTATCTGCAGCTATGGACAGGCAAGGGCATCATACAGGCTCTCTGAACTGCCACTTTTCTCCCAAGGATGATGTGCTGCTTTAGTTGAAAAGTTTTAAATCAAGAGGAATTTTCAGGCCTAGTTTTTCTCCCTGAGAGGCTTCCCGAGTGGGAATGTCAGTATTTCTTGCCAGGTCCCTGAAGGGTGATGCTGAAGCGGTCTCTCCATAGCTCGGCAGGCTGGAGGCCAGTTGTGCTGAGGTGGCCGCTGGCACCGTCCTTTGGCCAACACTTGTGGCCCACAGTCTGTGACCTGGCAGAAGCCCAGGGCATCTCCTCCCTTGGATTATCAGGTTCATGGGATGACTCATTGGGCTTTCTTTAATTTCTCTTACTTTGAAGCAATTAAGGAGTTCAGCATTCGACTGGGCTGTCCTTAAGATCTTGAGATGTTGTGTTAACTTTATAGAGTAATGTATCAAGTAGAATTTCATACATGAGAGAGGAAAGCTTATTTCCTTCCTCCACAGAAAGAGCATCTCACTTGCCTTTTTAGGACTTTGTTCTGTGGCCATTTTATGTTTCCTATATTGTGCTCTTGCAGAGAGCAGAGATAATTAAATGATCTATTATAAAACCATCTGCTGTGAAGCCTTTTTTGTGTGGAAGGCAGGGAGAACTGTTTGATAAGTGACATTCTTTACTTTGATAGAATCAAAATCTGAGTGGTAAATTAGCTGGAATTAAAGTCAGACAAAGAACACTGGGTTTTGTCAGCACGCCCACTTCTTTTACTCACTTGTATTTTCATCTTATGCACCATTAGAAGGATATTAGTCGAGTAAAATATTTTGTGGGGGATTCAGATAAATACACCAGCATGACCAGAATTCTGCTAAAGGTGATTACTCATTAGGACTCTAAATATTGTTATTCCAAAGGTTATAGGCTTATTACATTTAAGATTGATCATTTCTTCTGTTTACTGAAGAATTTATTCCAGTTTCAATTTATTTCTGTTCTCATTGTAGAAAACATAGTGTTTTATTTTGGCAGCTTAGCACTTAGTGTGTACATAATGCTAACTAGATAGGCTGTAAAATATAAAATTGATTAAGTCAGAACATCTCTGCCATATGATGGGGCAGTGTCCTTTTAATAGATATTGGATATTTTCTGTAGTTCAAATGATAGATCTTGTACATTTAAACCAGGTGATACAATGCCCTTAAAAGACAAAACTATTAAGTGCTGATCTCAGATTGTAAAAGGATTCAAAAATCTATCCAAACATCCATCCAAAATCTGAAAAATATAGAAAATTGGGAGAAGTCTCCAGCAGAACTGTATAATTAGTTACATCTGCAGGCTTTCACTTGCTCTCTGAGTCCATCCTGCCCTTCCTCTCAGCAGCAAATCTGTGACTAGAAGGGAAAAAACGGCATCTTGGAGGAGTTTCAGAGAATAGACGTCTCAAGGACAGAGGTAGAATGGTTTAAACATCAACTCTTCCTCAGGGCTGTGCCTCAGGGTACAATCAAATCTTGTAATTGCACTAGAAGTATTTTGAGATACTCTCTTGAAAGGATAGCAAGGAGCCTATTTTAGTTCCATGATATCTGCCATTTACCACTCTGAGTTATGATAGGAGATCTTCTAAGCACTGGATGCTTTCACAAAACAGGAAAAAAAACCAAATACTGTGATGAATTTTCCCTCCAGATAATCAAACTTTTCAATAGGAGCATGATAAGCCAATACAAGCCTTAGAGGATAAAGAAAGTTCTCTGCTAAAATGAAATTTAGGAATTAGGACATGTGAATTTGCTTTACAGTGAGGTTAAAGGACCTTAGTCATTTGAGGTTCACTTAAATTCACTTTTTGCAAATTTTTAATAACAGGTATGAATGTGCCTCTATTAATGATATAAACTGATCATATGAGGTTCAACCCTATTGTATTTATCTTTAACTGCATACACTGTTATTGTTCCAGTATTTATTCATGGCCTCTTTTGTAGGTACTTTTGCACAACTCTGATGGATACTTTCTTAGGCCACAAAATGCTGTGATCCACTGAGTACTATCAGTTGTAGATCAATAATCTGTACGGATTATTATTTTTTTAACTATTTCAGAATACAGCAGTAATGCCTTCTTAAATTACACTCAGAATATACATATGCTCAGTCATTGTAGGCTTAGTTAAAGCTAGTTGAAATAAAGCATGGGCTGTCAAAATAAAGCTTACATAAAAGTTTTACTAACTCAATGTTTCAAAAGATTCTGACCAGACGCAGATATTTTACCCTGTTGAAGATACAGCTTATCACCGTATTTTGTAGTAATGTCTAACTGGTATCTAAATACTCTGTCTGCTTAAAGGACAAACACGCAGAACTACTGGAAGAGATGATTTAAAAAAAAATATGACCATATCTTCCCTGATATGGAGTCTTCCTAGCTTATTAAATGAGATAGTAAAATAATCTACAGGGGCAACAAACAGTGGGCATTTTATTCACCAGTGAAAGATCTTTGTGATAACAACATCCACCGTTATTTGGCAAGAAGGATAGGCTTATCAGTTAGTAAATTAGCAAGTAAAGGAAATACACTGCTTGTCCCAATAAAAGTGCTACACCATTTATTCACCCTGAGTGTACAGGGTGTTCTCAGCCCTGTAAGGAGTTCCCTTAGCTCAATGTCCCAGGTAGGGGAAGGGGAGAGAAACTCACAGTCCAGCTAAAGCGTTGGTCCAAGGTCATTCCCAATCCCTGCTCATCAATACTAGACTCTGTCCTTTATACCCTCAGGGGAGATGTGTGTGGTGGTGTTGTGCTCACCCTTATGAGGTGATCTTTCAGGAACCTTCACACAAGATCCATAAGAGCATCTGCTCTTTGCACTGTAAGCAAAGCAAAGGTTTCTTTTTTTAGTGAGTTTGGTATTGTTGCAGGTTTTAGCAAAGGGATACTGCTCTGCCTCCACCAGACTTTCCACATCCCTGTCTTGCTGCTGGAGAGAGTACCCAACGTTTCCCCATGGCGTTTCTGCTGCACTCTCAGAGTTCGCTCAATTCTGCAGTTTCACTGTTAACTCTTTACTCGCCCATCATATGCAAAGGCTCCTATGTTACTGAAAGACTGTTTTCCTACCATACTGACTTAAAAATCACCTACAAAAAAAAATCCTAAAATCCTGCTTCATTTCCATGTTCATAGAATCCATACTACACAAACTTTGCACTGTCACGAAACGCCCACAAGCGTTGCTAAAGGAGTAGCAAAGGGGTGATTCCCTTCATACTCACTTATCTTAACTTTTTTTCCTCACTCCATCTTAAGTTTCCTGTTTTGACTACTCTGTTGTTAGAACTCCGAGTAGCCAATTTTGGAGGAACAGCTGTGTCTAAACTATGTTAATTGTTGGAAATTTCTTAGCTTTATGAACAGGGTTAGTGTGTGAAGAAGTGCCTCTTCCCGCAGTGATTCTGTCCAGGACCCAGGGAGGGGAGACAGCTTGTTGCTGCCGCTACTTTCTGCTCCACTCTGCAAGCAAGAAGAGCAAGAAGGGCACAATTCTCTGTTGTCTCAGCCTCCAGATCCACTCTGAGCAGCTGCCTCATTTTAAAATACCTCTCACTAATTAGACTTTAAATGAGTTGATTAACAGGTAATGATATTTTGAGGGAAGGTGCAAAATGAATAGGAGATACATGTGAAAAGAATTTTGAATCTTGCTTGGACCCTCAAAATTAAAGAAGAGTTTTATTTTCAAGTCTTCAAAGGATAGAGAATAACACATTTTTATTGGCTTCTGTCCCTGATGCTGAATAAAATTTTCACTTTATGACAGTAGATAACTTAGTTCATAAAATTGACTTTCCACAAAAGCAAATGTTTAATTTATGGAGAAAGAGATAGGACACATGAAGCTCAAGCTGATTTTGTGAAATGTATTCCATTGAATCCATCTCTTAAAAAAAATGCACATGCTAGAATGTAGCTAATCTACACTTCATTAAACCATACACTTCATAACCCTCACACGCAAGTGGCAGCCTGTCTCTTCTTTCTTGGAGACTGTTTAATAGCGCAGCACCATAGCAAATCTCCCGTTATGAAGACTTCATTAAAATCTTTTCCAGAGATGTTATTGAGTATTGCCAGGATATTACAAAACAGTACCGTAATTAAAAACTAAACTGATGTCAGCAGAAAAAAATGAGCAACGAACACACTGATGCAGAATATCTTCATTTCGTGTTCATTACCTTACTAATTCATAAAGCCATTAAAACAGTTATAGCTTTCTTTGTTAATATGTGAACTATCAAGGTCATACTGTATTAACAACAGCAAATACAAATACAAATAAAAATCAGAAAATGAGTAACTGGCATAAGGAAACCAGATTTTAAAATCTGGGATTATTTATCTTCCCAATCTTAAATAATTACAGAGAAAGCCTGTTTTTACTTTTGCATTTCTGTTAATTATTGCACAAATTAAATTGAAAGAGAAATGGATAATTACTCAAAGACAATTAAAGATTCCAAAGGCTATATAGTAATTATGATTATTTTCTTTGGAAAATGAGAGTGCCATTTATCTTTAATGTATGCTGTGTAATTAAATCCACATGCAATTATCCTTCTCTTATCATCCACTTTGGTTGGAGATTTGTTTTTAAAATGCCAGGCAAGACAGACTGTAATTGTATGCAGTTGGACCCTCATATACATAATAAATTGTTTACTTTTTGTTCAGCATGACTTCAGTATGCTTACTAATCTGTTTTTACTTGGAGCCTTTTGACATAGCTTATCTCATGCTAAATACTTGATGCAGTGACTTCTACAGTTGCATATCTGACCCTCTTTGCCATATTTTATTATTTCCTTCAGCTTCTGCTTCAGCTTTGCTGTACTGGGTATGTATTTGCTCATAGCTCTTATAGCTGGAATCCACATAGCCCTGCCACCAAGGCAAAGTACCCACCAAGGTTGGGTACTGCTCGCCTTCTCTCTGAAAAGAGATTGAAAGATTGCTGCACCACCCTGAAAGCTCTCATTCTTGAGTCGTTTTTGTTGTTTGGTAGCAAATTGGCTGGAAAAGCTATAGGGAGTGCAGTGACTTTCAGAATAGGGCTTGATGTTGCATCTCAGACTTTACTAACACTGCTTTTTGCTTTTCTAATCGTGTCTTCCCAGTCAAGTTCTTTCCTACATTATAGAACTTGGCTTAGTAAACACTGTTTTATGCAACATTAATCTGAACTTGACTTTTGAAGGAGATCACTATGGGACATGCTCCGAATCCAGTGTTAGAAATGCCACCATCATGTCAGCACACTTTGGGCTGCACTTACCCCTTTATCTGTCAGCGAGACATTTTTTATGAGCGGCGCAGAGAGACTGTAACAGTGCCCTGACTTTTCTTGTGGCTCTTGGGCACCCACAGAAGGGAAGGTGCAGTGCTAGCCAGGCTATCTCCCAGTGGCACAGAGCTCAGCCCGTAGTACAGGTTAATCCCAAGTAAAGTCCCAGCATTGTAAGATCCTATCCGGTAGCTACATGGACATCCTGAGAGGGATGGCAGCATCCTGGGGGGCATCTGAAAACAGGAGGAGATACTACTGAATCGGAAGACTTGTAACTATTCTGCAGTAGAATAAACCAACATAAACCAGGGCAATGCAGAGACTCCCTTTATGACTCCAGGTAAGATTCTAAGCACATCTTTTGTGTGAGTTCCTGCCTGGAAACAGTTGTGCCCCAACACAAACAATCGCTCACTTCCTCTCCATGCTCAGATTTTCCCTTAAGTAGTGCATGCCTAGAGCACTTGTGAATTATTTTGGCAGTAGGTGCCATTTCTCAGTCTTTTGTTATGAAGTAGAACACAAAAGTTCTGCACTATGCAGCGCAATTCATAAGAAAATCAGCTATCACTTAGTAGCATTAAGCATTTTGAAACCTGGAGCTTCAGGGGCCGTGTTAATTAACAGTGTTCATGAAGAATCACACCTGTTATCCCCGTAGCATGATAAGGCTCCATGGACTGCTTAAAATCTAGTAGCTCGACTTGCCATAAACTTCCACTTAAATGCACAGCCCTTCTTGCCATGAGCAAAGAAAAAAAAATAGAAATTAGGACTCCTAGTATGCTAACAAAATACTATCCTGTATTAACTAGATGGGATTTCTGGACACAGAAGGTCATGTACTTCTGGATGAATGACAGAAGTTTCTGCCACAAGTCAGTCATTTGAAAATAACAGAAGGAAGTAGTTGATAGTTCAGGAGTCGTACACAATTTAGCACGGCTGATCAAGCTAGCCTGTGGCCTAGGACTGTTGCAGAGTTGCCAGGTTAGTACTCCAGCTGAGCTGCATGAGCTGTAGCGAGCAGTGTGGGCCTGTATTGTATTTACAGAATCACGGAATCACAGAATGGTAAAGGCTGGAAGGGACCTCTAGAGATCATCTAGTCCATCCCCCCTGCTCCAGCAGGGACACCCAGAGCACAGGGCACAGGGTGGCATCCAGGCGGGTCTGGAAGATCTCCAGAGAAGGAGACTCCACAGCCTCTCTGGGCAGCCTGTTCCAGGGCTCGGTCACCCCCACAGGAAAGAAGTTCATCCTCACATGCAGGTGGAACTTCCTGTGTTTCAGGTTGCACCCACTACCCTTTTTCCTGTCACTGCCCATCACCGAGAAGAGCTTGGTCGCATCCTCCCTACATTTGAGGCTGAAGAAAGTACTTCTTCAAAGATGTTGAGTATTGGTGTCACTGCTTCACCACTGGTAGCACCTTTAAAAAATGACTGAAGAGCAACAAGAGGAAACCTCACATCAAGCTGCATTACCCTGGGAGAACCAATGGGAGAGTAAAAGGAAGGGTTTTCCCTGAATCTCGTTTTAGGGTGCATACAGACACGTGTGTGTGCAGCACCCGGGCGCACCTCACTCTGCGTTCGCACACGCAGCTTCATTACTGCGAGGAAGCCCAGCGCCTGGGGCCGCCCCTGCTCACGCGGCCGCGTCCCGCGCGTCCCGCTTGTGGCGGCCGCTAAGGAGAGACCACCAGAGAGGGAAGTGGTTCGGGCTGTTTCAGGGCTTCCCGAGGTTTTATTTCCTAGCTGACAAATATGGAACTGAAGATGGCTGGGTGCAAGAAATTAAGGTTTTATTCCCTCATTTATGGTGTCCTTAATGTAGGCTGTTCTTTACAGATGTGCGTAACCAGAGTGTGTAACTTCTGGTAGTAAGGCTGTTAGTTCATGTCATTTAAAAACGCCAGACGTGGCCCGGTAGCAGTGCTACTAATGAGGTACAGGATGTTGTGGGTTTTTTTCTATCAGAAGTGCAGCTCCATGAACGTGTAATCGCTAACTATAGGAAAAGAGATTTATCTCCCTGAATAGCTACACCACCATTGTAATAAAATGCAAGAGTATGCCATACTTGTGTGCCCTATATTAATAGCCTAAAGCAGTTATTAAACAAATGGCTATGTGCTATTTTGTCTGTATATGCTGTAAGCTACCACTAAGAGTAGTGCCAAAAAAAAAATAAAAAGGCTCCTCAAGGCTATGCAGTTTGACCATCCAGACTTCTGGATCTTGTCACAATGATATATAATACTGTGGAGACAGAACTTGACATGTGTAATTGATTGAAACAAAACATAACTTTACAAAGCTGTTAAATATGAACAAAAAGATCTTATCTGTCATTATTCAGAGTCTTAACAGATTGTCCTAAACATGTACACGGTGTACATTTAACTCACTGCCTAATGTTTCGTATCAAAATTCAGCATTGTTAAATACTCTGAGTGCTGGAATATATGCCAGCCATTTCCAAGGCAGGCACCTATATTTAAGTAATCAATATTTAAATACCTTAAAAAAACAAATGCAACTTTATTATAAAGTTGCACAGTATTAGTGGTTCCTTTTAGAGCTTTCCTGATCTCAGCAGTTCTTGGTAATCATGTTCTCCTGATTTGGATTTCTAAAATCAGTCACGTTATATACTGATTCAGAAATAGGCAGCTATGATTTGCCAGTATGAAATCCTCAGCAAAGTTGGGTTAATCAAGGACTAAATAAATTACCACTATAAAAGGAAACTGCATTTTTTTTCTCAAACATCTGAGGAGGAACTTGCTCAAAGACTCTTCTTTAATCAGCTTAACTATTCTTATCAGCAAATTAGGGAAAATAGTGATGTTCTAATTTAATCTCTCGATTCAGGTCACTCGAGTGTCTGAGCATTTTGTTGGAAAATATATCCACCTTGAATCGCATGTATTGTACAATACATGTAACATGAGTTTAAATTGAATCAGAGAAATAATATTAATGAATGAAGGTGGAGGAAGAATTAGGAAGAATATATTCTTTGCTTTGAATGCACAATGGTGCCTTTTTTGTTGTTTTGTTGTTTCGTCCCCAGTTAATCAATTACATGATTAACTACACATTATCCACCAAAGGCAATGAAAGAGGTATATCCCTGTGATTTTGTTATTTGTCACACAGGCACAAGAAAAATAGATTTCGCCATTGATTGTGTCACTTAAGTTACAGGCTACATTAATTGTGCAGCCTACCAGAGGGAGCAAGTAGGGCTCCCCTGAGAAGCAGAAAACCTCCTGAGGTCCTAACTACTTCTAATTGCACACTTGCTTGGAGGTTGTAGCACTGTAGCTTAGCTTCGGAAAGCTAATAAGTGATAAGGCAAGGAGGGACAATATTCCTGAGCTGAGCTACAGACCATTCTGCATATAGCCTTGAGCCATGTATTGTACACATACATCACAGGGAGGAAAGAGCTGCCCAAATACTTCCCGTGCTCCTCAGGGGTTCATCAGCATTAATGACTTTGCCAAATAGGCAGCTAACGTAGCTGTACATGTTGTTGTGGCACCCACACTATTCGTGAGCCACAAGTTGGCTGCCTCTGAGCAGAGTTGGCTGATCTTTCTATTTATTCAAAAATTCCACACTTCTTGAAGCTTATAAAGGTTACGTAAAGACATACAAATGCTTCTTTTTTTCCTTACTGCTGCATTCCTGAGAAAGAGCATGAAGTAATTTTTGTGATTAATCAAAGAACATTCTGCATACTTTTTGAAGTTCTGCAGGCAAAGCACTGTTTGGTTCATGTGTGTAGCTTAAGGTGTTTTTCCTGGGAAAAGGTGATTTTGTAAAATTATATCAGTAACCAAGAAAGTTTGTCTATATGTTATTGTACAGTAAATGAAACCTTCCTCTAACTGCTTAAAGGGCGTAATACTTTCATACTTACTGTTAAAGCTTTTTAAGTCAGTGGCAAGATCCTGATACAGTAGTCTGTGGAGATAGGAAAGAAATAGAGGCATATTATTGACAATGATCCTATCAGTACACATAAATGAAGCATTTGCTTCTAAATCAAAGTTTGCTAGCCTTTGTCCAGCTTGAAAGATACGCTGCATCCCATGAAAACCATTTCTTTTTTTGAGACTGTTTAGATTGAACTACTAGCTTCAATGAAGGGACTGGTACAACTTACCTGATTCAATCCTGGTAGGATGAAGGGAAGATCAGTCTTGCAAAACCTTGATCAAGTCATGCTGAAAAATAACATCTTTCTTCGCACTGTTTATTTGCTGTCCTAGACTTCTATAGCAAATTCATGCCAAAAACAGTTCTTCCTAAGAATCATTACTTCATGCTTAAAACATGCTTTTAAATCAAACTGCTTTTTTGTATTTCATAAACCCTCATGATCTGTAGCAATCATATATATTTTCCTAGCTGCTAATTTTAGAAATAATGATAAAAAATTCTTAGAACTCTGATTTTTGGCTGTGTCCTTTTGCCTGTATAGTCAAAAATAGGTATAAACTATACAACATTGGCCAGGCAGTTCAAAAATTCTGACAGATGGAGTTTGTGCCTCTGAAGCAAACATGTGAAGGAAAGAAATCCTGAGAAACAGAGACGTACCTAAGAAAGGGTTGAGATTTGCCTCTGGTATTGATATGACATAGTATTTGCTTTAGGCATTTGAATTGCCTGAAACCATATTCGGGTAATATGGTTTCAACTGTGCTGGAGAGGCTTCCAAGCTGACCTTTAAGAACATGCTCGGGTGATTTTCTGGGAAGAGGAAGGTAATCGTATACTTTAAAATTAGCTGAATTTAGGGAGGTTGAGTATGACTTTCCTTTTAGTATCAGTTAATATCAGTGTTTTACGACCAGGCAAAATGGAAGAAAAAAAGATTTGGAAGAAAAATATGTCCAACAGTCATTCAGCATACATGAGTGCAATATATTCAGCTCTTTTATCTAAATTGACTCTTAAGTACTCCAGCAAAAGTACAGGGAATCTTAACTGCACAGAATCAGTGTGCTGCTGATGCTGCAGTCAGAGATGCGGGCCTTATGAATTTAGAGAGGAGGGAAAGCTAAAGCCTGAAGGCAGCCTTAGAAGGCTGAATGACTGCAAAATGTTCAATTGTTTAAACAAGGACTTCTCTTTGCACACTGTAAGTACATGTTCACATTAAAATTCAGTTTAGAAACATAATCTTTCATTCAATCTCATGTTTACAGGTGTTGGGGTTTTTTTTCAGTCTTGCAGGTGATGTTCCTAGTCATGAAATGACTTTTCTAAATCTACATTAGCTCTAATCAGCTCCCCTCTCCTATATTTTCCTCTTTGAATTTGTCTTCAAATAGTATTTTTTTTCTTCTTCTTTTAAGATTTTCCAGAAACATTTAAATAATTTATCCATGCATGCAGTCTTAACAAAACATTTACAAGATTTTATTACCTATAGTGATACTCTAATAACCACATATAATTTACAAAATTTTGAGCATGCAATACATTATGTGATTGTATTTCTAAAAAGATGCGTGTGTATATAGGTAAAATATTGGTACAAATTGTATAGTATTATTATCCTGTAAGCAGGCAAAAGTCCACAAAGTGTGACATCAGCCTACATTTGGTGTTATCAGTGGCAGAGAGGAACCTGGGGCTGGCATTGTAAAGAAGTTATCATGGTTGTCATGTTCTGGTGCTGGCAGCACAGAAAAACTATCCCTTGCTCTCTTCTGCTCCTTTATTGGCTAAAGCCATGAGAAGGGTAATTAATTCCTAATCCCTTATATCATGGGAGGTTCACTAATTGCCCTCTTTTGAAACCTTCCAGAAGGAGAGATGGCCTTATTACCAGGATGAAAAAAGGATCTCTTTCTCAATTATTCAAAAGCAAACTTCATTCAATGAGCAAAACATTTTTTTTCTTCCCTAAACCTCCTCATTCTCTATAATGCTACAAATCTCTCACCTTGAAATTTATATGAGTGGCTGAAAAGAAAACTATGAATTCCTGTAGGCCCCGCTTCCCTTTCATTGTTTATCTTGCAAGTAAGTGGGTTCTGCCCACTCCCTGCCCACTCCTTTGGGGCACTTTCTACTTTCAGAAGTTCAGGAAGAAGAAGAATGCAAGAGTGTTTTCTCAGCCTGTACATGTTACTGCTTTGGCCCTTCTGTCAGGGCTTAGTTAAAGTTTAAAGAGATTAATACCCAAAATGCTCACTCAAAGCAGCACTGGGACACCTAAGAAAATTTTCCTAGACTTTTCTAGTGGAAGAGCTAATTTTCCCTACTTCAGTCAGGAGTCCAGTGAGTGGCAAACATGATTTTTATTCAGGGAGAAGAGACAATTGTGGCAAGGCAGATAAAACAGAATTACATACCTTTTTTTTTTTTTTTTTTTTTGGAGAGATGGCTTCTAGACCAGCTGATACCTTTTTGACTTTGACAATCAATCACCTTTATTTACAGTTGAAAGATTTTTAAGATATATTGGGCACAAAGACCTGATTTAAACTAATCTAATCTGTTAGTATGGCTTGTTTCTGTTACCCGCTCCTCACTTCACTGACTTCTCCCATTTGCTGCTGCTCTCTGTTAGCTACACCTTGCAGGGATCCTTGGTCGTCTAGCATTTCTCATCTCATCCGAACCTTACTTCATCAACCTCTCTCTCAGTCTGACCCTTGCTACACTAGACATTTTCACTAGCCCTGCACCTCTTGCCTTAGCCATTTCTGTTAACTAATTTATTAAGAGTTGTCTCATTCCAGCTCTCGGAAAAGTGCAGGTGATGGAGTGCTACATACAGTAACTCTCCAACAGGAGGCTCTGAAGTACTTAATCTGTCTCACATACCCTAGAGACGCATGTGCAGAGCTTCATGTCTTGCCCTCCACACTCTAGCCTTAGCAGCCATTGGGCTCAGGTAATCGGCTTGGTTTTGTACACCAATTCAACAGCATTCTTCTAGTATGTAATAGACAGGCCTCTCGCAGACGTACATAACTTCTATGATCTCTTAGTTTTATAATCTTCTTACTGTACTTCTGAGCATTTGAGAACTCCTGGCTCCTCTCTTGCTGCCTCCTGCCTTCTCTCCAGAAAACATCTTTAGAAAAACATCTGTAGATAGATACCTATACAGCAGATATTTCCAAGCACTGTGCTTTTTAACAGTAGAAAGACCATTCCAAGGGTGCTGTTTTGACAAGAGAGAGGCATTCGGTAAGGCAAGGAGTGTGCAATTGATCATATTCCATATCTTTGCACTTAAAAGACATACGACAAATCTGTCATATCTTTCTAGATTAGATGCTATAGTATGGCTTATTGTGTTCAATCTTAGAAACATATTCCTGAATTTTATGGAAAACTTTATTGCTTTTGTACATTGGAAATAAAGAGACCTTTTCAGCGCAGAACATGTACCACCTGTGGGCTTTTAACAAGTTTAGCTTACTGGGGTGTCTAACACAGTAAAATGGAGAGTTTATGCACTCTGTCATAACTCCTAAGGCAAAACAATTTACTACACAGATTTAGTGTGTAGAACCAAAGTATTCTTTCAGACAGGAGGAAGCCTGTTATAAAACAAACTTAATTTCCCTACCTTCTAGTGCTGGAATTTTTATTAAGTGTCTTTTGACCTTTAGATTCTGTGTATCTGAGATTTGCTTTAGCTGGACTGCAACCATATATTAAAGCCTTATCTCTTTAAGGTATTGATAGATACATAAAATCATAGGCCAAATTTTTCTCTCGGGAATGTCATCTGTAGTAGATCTCTTTTTAAAGTATTTATTTGGTGTTTCATAGATTCTAAGGCAGGCAGGAGCATTATGATTAAGTCTGACTTCCTGCATTAGTTGTACTAAGTACCTCATCCAAGTAATTATACTACAAGACCACAGCTTGCATTTAAATCTACAGCTTTCTTTCAGAATTGCACTGATCTTGACTTAGAAAGACACGTAACAGGAAATCGACTGTGCAAGTCGGTCAGGTTAGTTGTTGCAGTGTGCATTATTGCACTTGGCATTAAATGTGCAGATCATCTATCCTTTTTTTACTTTTCTTATTTTTATTTGACAGATTGAGATGATTGGCATATTAAGTTTTTTGGCACATTAAAACAGAATTGGAACAGAAACTCACAAATTCAAAAAGCTAGATGGGTTAGGTGACCAGTCATATAATTCAAACAGCGAATTTCAAATATTCAGCTTCAGTAAATGGTTTGCAGACAATCATGAGTGAAGCTTTTCACAGCACATAGGCAAAGGTTAAATTCAGCAAACTTGTTTATTTACAGGGAAAGATTGTGCTGTCTCTAATGACACTAAATGCTAAATTAAATTGCAGTGATAACTAGTGCAATGCTAAAGTTGCTTGACTGTGTTTTAGTATCTGAAAGATCTAATGAGCATGTGATAATTTTTAAATAACTATGTTCTAAAAAAGGCAATGTGAGAAAAATAAGTTTGAAACATTTTGAACATTTGAAACATTTTCAACATAAGTTGGAAGTGTATTTCAAAATTCATTAACTTCTTTTTTTTCCCCTATTAGTCATTTTCTTTGTGTGCCCACTTACAGTATTCTCATGTAATTCATCGTATGTAGGCAGAGCTTTAATACCAAGCATTTTTGGAAATAAAACCATAGTTAACAAGACTCTATAGAGTTTAAGTAACAAAACTACACTTTACATTGTAAAGCAGTGGAATTCCTTAAAGATCTATCAGACAGAAAAGAGTTTTTAAAAATATGAATTATCCAGGGTATTGTACTTTGTTAGATTCTTCAGTGGACTTCCTCCTGCTGTTTTTACCCAACTGATCATATGTTTTCACGGGTAAGCTTTTCTTCCCAACCCAAAAGGTCACAGGACTGTTAAAAGGAGTAGAAAGCTAGTGAGATTAGAGCTACTTCACTGCCACTCCTAGCGTTGAAACAGAAGGGATAGGCAGGGGGGATGCTGCTAGCTCTGTCGCAACAGCATTGAGCTGCTGGTGGCTACCTACAGTAATTTCCTTTTTCTGCTGGTAGGATAAGGATTTATACTGTTAAGCTTATGATGTGTCCACAATACATTAAGTAAGTAGTGCCACAGAGTTCACATGTTTTAGTAGAGATATGACTATTTTATCCCCAAATAAACAAATTATAATTCTGGTATTATGTTCAGCCATACAGAATTGAGAAACCCCAAACAAGCAAAAAAGCATTTTGGAATATCTGTTTTTATTGCTGCTGTCAGACTTTGAATCAGTGACACATACATATTTCTCAGAATGGAATAACTGCCATGACAGGAATCATGAAATGCTAAACAAATATTAACAATTTCTTGGAAAAAGAACAATTGTGATACCTCTCTGGTTGTGCTGTTTTTTTCTTGGCTTGGAATACTATTAACTTTTCTGAACATTCATTCCAATGAATAAACACATAGCATATTCGTGGTGGAATGATATGCCTTGAACTAACTTAAAAAAAAATCTCAGTTCCTTCATTCCCATTTGCATGGTGAAGTTAATGTATTTCATCTGTCACTGTATGACAGATGAATTACATTACAAAAATTTAAAGATTACTTACTCAAAATGCATTGAGGTCTTGTAGTGAACAGTTAAGAACCCCTGGTAATCTATGTTTACAACTATGTGTGTTTCTGAAAGTTTTTTTGTTTGTTTTTTGGGGTTTTTTTTTGAAGTTTGGTAGTAGAAACACAAGCTATAGAGATAAAAGGACATCAAGAGGACATTTAATCCCTTTTCTTGCCTAACAAACAGCTGTGTAATTCCTGACAGATATCCATCTAATATGTTCTTTAAAACCTCTAATGTTAGAGATTCCACTGCTAGGCAATCTGTTCTAGTGTGCTTCATTATCCCAACATTAGAAATTTATCATCATGTCTCACCTGAATCTCTTTTAATGCAGCTTAAGCTCATTACTATTTGTCATATTTCCACGGACATGGAGAATTTTACAGTGTCATTTTACTATTTGAAAACTGTTACGTCTCAGCACAGTTTTCTGTTCACTAGACTAAACAACATCTCTGTCATGCCACATTTTCTGCTCATTTCTGTTGCTCCTCTCTAGTGTCCTGTTGGTTCACGTCCTTTATGCAGCATGATCTTACCTATGCTGAGTGGAAAGGTTTGTGCTGTGTATTTTGAAGACTATACTTGTAATTTCCGTTTATGCTTATACTTAAAATAGCCAACACTGTTGAGTCATGTTCTGTTTATGATGCTTTATAGCCTCAAGATACCTTTTTGCAAGACTGCTACCTAGCCAGTTATTACACATTCAGTACTTATACAGCTTATTTTTCCTGTATTAGTGTAGAACCTAATGCTTATTTATTTCAATAATGTGTAAAGCATTTTTTCCAGTTTGTCAAGAGCATACACTCATTTATTGAATTTGTGGTCTCTACTAGCTGCTTTGTGTGGCTTTAATAAGCTTATGCTCTGTTCCATCAGCTGGGCCATTAATAAAATTAGTGACTCTTAGATGATGATGAGCACTTAACACATTCTTTCATTTTGATACCACAAGACGGTTTCCAGTCAGTTTTGCACTCTTACAGTAGATTTTACCTAGATTCTTTCTCCAGTTTGACTGTGAGAATGTTGTGTGAGGAAAAAATAAAGTGAGGATATATGGCAACTATCAGTTCTCTATGAACTCTATCAAAGAAGGAAATTAAATTGATTTAACATTGTTTATTCTTAGTAAATTCATTTTGGCTGTTCCAAATCTTACTTTCTTCATTTCCTTTCTTCCAGAAGCTGAAGTTAAACTAACTGGCCTGTAATTCCAGTTCCCCCTTACTCAATTTTCTAAAAAAAATGTAGTATTTTTGCCTCTTTTGGTCTTCCAGAATATCCTGTCTCCCACAAAGTATCAAGATAACTGATAACTTGACCTTCAACAAGTTAACCATGGGGCAGCAATGTGCCCTCGTGGCCAAGAAGGCCAATGGGATCCTGGCTGCACAAGGAGGAGCGTTGCCAGCAGGTCGAGGGAGGGGATCCTGCTCCTCTGCTCAGCCCTGATGAGGCCGCACCTGGAGTATTGGGGGCAGTTCTGAGCTCCCCAGGACAAGAGGGACATGGAATTTGTTAGAGAGGGTCCAGCGGAGAGCCACAAAGATGATTAAGGGACCGGAGCATTTGTCATATCAGGAAAGACGAAGAAGTGAGCTAGGCCTGTTTAGTCTGGAGAGGAGAAGGCTGAAAGGAGATTTGATCAACATGTTCAAGTACCTGAGGGGTGACTGTAGGGAGGATGGGGCCAGGCTCTTCTCTGTGGTGACAGGACGAGGGGTAACGGGTGCAAGCGGAAACACAGGAAGTCCCACTTCCATGTGAGGAAGAACTTCTTTCCTGTGAGGGTGACAGAGCCCTGGCACAGGCTGCCCAGAGAGGCTGTGGAGTCTCCTTCTCTGGAGATCTTCCAAACCCGCCTGGATGCCACCCTGTGCCCCGTGCTCTGGGTGTCCCTGCTGGAGCAGGGGGTTGGACTCGGTGATCTCTAGAGGTCCCTTCCAACCTCAACTGTTCTGTGGTTCTATGATTCTGTGATCTGTCTTTGAATTTTGTTCAAACGGTACCTGAGTATGAAGGGAGTTACTGTTGAGTCAGTCTGGAAATGCTTTACTGCAGATTTGGCTTCATGATATGTAGTGTGCTGACTCAGTAGTTTATTGCTACCAAAAAGGAGTATTTCCACAATCTGTTTCTCTTTCTTCTCTATTAACCTTGCATCAAGAGATTACTCCTCAGACCCCTTTTGAACTGCTTTAAGTTGCCAGAAACCAAGTCCAGGAAAATAAAATGACAAGCACAGAATAGGCTTGTAGGCTTGCGTCTTTCTTATTGTATCAATGAGTGTTGAGTCAAACTTGGGAAGAACCCAACGAGCAGCAGGCATAGTCCTGTCTGTCTGTAATTTGCTCTCCATATTTTTTGCTGTTCCCCACACGGTTCAGCTTAACAGAGAAAAGATTGTTCAGTAGCTCTAGGACTGAAGAAGAAAAACACAAGTATGGGAGGGTGTAAAACCCTAGGGTCTCAGCATGGTGGTTATGGATGCAGAGGAGGATGGCAACTCAGTAACATTACAGATTTTTTCCTGGGAACTTTATACATTAGCCTTTCCCCTCCTGACTGATGCCTACCTCTTGGGCCAGGCATTCTGCAGTGTTTTATCAGGAATATGAACATATTAATGCTAATCAATACTTGTTATGTCCTAGCTATCTTTTGTGGTGCTTACCAATAATTAATAGCTTTATACTTTCAAGATGTGTATTTCCTGCTTATATAGCCTGAAAAGGAAGGTAACATAGGAGATGCCAAACTTTGCGGCTGGGAGTAGCGGGGAGAGAGGGAATTCCAGAAGATCCCCTCTTCTGCTGGCAGGAAGCTATGAGATTGTTCAGTGCCTGCAAACTTAACCCAAGTTCTCCATTATACTTTTTTTCTTGTTGCCTTTAGCACAGCCCTGTTGCCTTTTCATAGCCACTCACAAACCTGGTGATAGCTTCCAGTGAAGCTATACAGACAGGGAAGAAGCAATTCAGCCTTTTGATAGCATCAGACCATAGCATAATTTCTCTATATAGCAACCGACCACTAATTATTTGATCATCTTTTCATAAGCAGTGTAATTACAGTATGTCTTCATGTTTTGGTGCTCTTTTATTTTAAGCTTAATATTAAAAAATAAGGTTAAAATAAAACATGGTATTACACATTTTTAGTGATCTAAGGATCACTTTATAAGTGGTTGAATTTACCCTCCTGTTTTTTAATATTTTAGATGTACTAAAATGCCTCTGATTGTTTCTAATGCTATTCTGAACCATAACAAAGGGATGAGACAGTACCAATTGATTAAGCTGTGTTTATACCTTCTTTACATCATATTTTCCTCTTTTAACCTAAAGCATTAATTTCTGAGGTTTTTCTTCCATCTTGCCTTCCAATTTAAGTGTAATTGGTAGCTCCAGAGATTATCTTCTTATAATCCTGTAGAATTACATGACTCAAAAAATCTGAAGAAAAGCATCCCCTTTCACAGTTAACGCATATTTCTTCCAAAAAGTTTTAATTTAATTTAATTTAAGAGTTTTAATTCAGACTCTAACTGATATGCAATGCCTCATAAAGTTAATTCAATACTCATATGAATAGAATATGTTGTGTTTTATATAGCACTGTTTAAAAACTTGTCTACCATCTGCAAATTAAAAGTCAACTGTTGCTGACTCTGCAAATCTATTAAATTGTTTTCTTCCTTCTCCCCTAACCTCCCTGGCGTTCCATTCACTGAGGAACTGATTTTTCTCAGTTCATGCTTTGTTTATCTTATTCTCAGAAGAATCAAGTTAGCTCCACTGAAATCATTTGTGTATTTCATTTCAACAGAGTTGAATTGCTTGCTAAATCAGCACTGAAATCACCCATAAATCAACACTTATGTATGTTTACTCTGTACTTAAATACTATGTGCTTAATTATATGTAACCTGATAGTGTAAAAACTAAACCCAGGACTAGTGTATGCTAATCATAGTAAGGAAATTATTTTTATTTCTTCACCAAAATTTTCTTCTTTTGATGAAAAGATTTGAAAGTTTTGAGATTTTATAAACCACCTAAATTAATCTTTCCCTTAAAGACTGAGATAAAAGAATTTGAGCCACAAAGAAACGGGAGGGACAAGCTCATTTTTGATATGCTGATGTACAGTCCCATTATAGTCAGTTTTAATAGAATCTTGGCAGTGTAGATGCTAAATTTGAACTAGATTCATATCAACAGTAAGCTATTGCTGTCTGTATTTTTTATTTTCTCATTACACATATGTATAAAGTAGGTATTAAATCTTGATTTTACATCCAGTGTAAACCAACAAGAATAATCACTCAAGAAAATGATGTCCATGATGTGATGAAAGAATGTTCTCTTAAGCAACACAGCTATAATGAAGTGTGAAAAGCAGCTTGAAAAGTATTAATAAATGTGACAATCATCCTCAAGATGTGACTATCGCTGGTAGCTTTCAGAGGTGTTTAAATAGTTATCTTCTCTACAGATGACTTACAAATGGATCATTTCAAAAAGAAAGATTTTTTAAAATATATTTTCGTACTTATTTAATGTCTGTTAAAGGAATTAATGGTAAAAGACAGGCAGTGTGCTCTAGATGACCCTACTTGAGCTGGGGGATTGGGCAAGATATTCACTAGTGGTCTGTTCCAACCTTAACTGTTCTGTGGTTCTGTGACAGTATTTTAATTTTGAAGGCCTGATCCATTTTTTTGTTGTTATTTTTTAATCTTTACACTTTAAACTCTGCAGTAACGTAGGATGTTATTTGTTTTACTTAAGTATTTGAAGCCCACATGTTCATAAATGTTGATGTTTAAAGAAATGCACTCAGAAGTGCTTCTAAATTGCAGTTCATAGAGACACATAAATGAGTTCATGAAAATAAACATATTTTGGCTTGAAAATGTCCAAGCCATCAAAATCTAAGTATTTCCTGGCATGATGTAGAATTTGGTGACAATCAACAAGTGTACAAATAGAAGTGAGGAATTTGCCTTCAGAGCAGATTTCTAATCACATTACCCACCTGGCTTTTTGTCAGTCTGCCTGATGGGTTGCTGCCAGAGTTATGAGCTTGTGCCTTCTTACTTGTCTAATTTCCCAGCGTTTTCCAGCTCCCTCATCCATGGCAGGATTTTCCATTATGGTTCGGTAGAGAAAGGAAGGTGGTGTTTCAAAAGCTTTATGGTTCCTCTTTTTCTAAATAATACAAAATTTCAAATACGTGGAATTCTTAACAGAACTAATTTACTGTGCTGTCGTTATCTCTTTCTGCTGCTTTTAATACCCACTTATGTAGTCACCTACTGGAACTACCTAAACATTTACCTTAGTAAACATGAGAAATTGACACCTAAGATTAATAATGGCTGTGGTAAGTGGTAGCTTAAGAGGTTTCCAAGTTACAGGTAACACACGGAAGAGGATACCACGCACTGGTGAACTACATAGGCAGCATCAGACTCTTGTTTACAGTGTGTTTATTTTATTCTTGCATAAATCAACTGAAAAAAAATGACATAGAAGTTCAGAGAATCAGTTTTTTATCTTTTTCAAAAGCTTTAATTGAAATATGTTCACTGTACTATTCCATCTCCTTGGAAATTGTTTTAAAAGCCATTGTTAATATCATAAAATAGACTGATAAATATGCTTCTTTGTAGAAATCAAAGAAACACATAGCTTTCCACTGAGGATGGGTTTTTGCTCAAATGAAAAAAAGATTATGCTAATTCTCTGTGTGGTCTACTTAACCAAACCATTGTGTCAAATACCCTGTAAAACCTATTCTGTAAAATCTCCATGAGAATCCTCACAGAAATTATTATTCTTTGAATATCTGCAACAAAGCTTTTAATATGTCAAGGGATACATATTGAGCCCTGAGTTTAATTAATCCCAACCGTCATGCACGTTTAACTATCAGTTTTTCGTATATTCGTGTTCTGACTTCAAAAGTGAATACCATATGAAGTAGCAGTCACTTTTGTCTTGATCCATTTTAATGTGCTTTGTACAATAGGTACTCACTATTGAATTTGTTGACATAGTTCTTTCTGTAAGCTTCCAACCAAACGTATAGCTCACCTTACAAACAGAGATTTTTCTCATTTGTCTCCATATTTTCTGGGCATGAACCTAGTTGTCTTCCAGATCTGCACTTCAGTCTATCCTCAGCTGATCAAGTAACGGAGATCACACAGCCTCTCTCGCTTCAGCATCCATTGATTACTAGTTTGTGGAAATATTCACTGTTAGCATGTTTTGAACTATGACACAGTTCGCATGGCCTTATGAATATTGTTCTCATGAGATAAATGTATTTGTTGAGTAGAGTAGGAGTCCAGCTAAGAAAAATAACTTTCTAATGTCAGTGTATTTAGATCTGATGTTGTGAATAAAAATTGTTTTTTAAGATGAGACTAGGCAGATCTTGAAGTAGTTGACACTGATGAAGCTTTATTGGAATGAGAAGGAATTCTAATACTGTTTGAGAAGGTATTTGGTTTACCACTTACCAAGGCCTCAACATCAATCTGGAAGTAGATATAAAATTACTACCAATGAAATTTTCACACTGGAACATACTTATGAAGTTGTTAATGGCGATGAGATGGCAGTCTTACAGATTGTACAGATCACTCAGTACGCTGGTCCCAGTCATATGAAGTGCTGTATTTGTATAGCTAGTTGCAAAGATACACACAGCCAGGAAAAAAGAATGAAGGCTACAGTGCAAAAGGTAGAGAAAGAAGTAACTCAGTAAGAATGATTTTAATATAATTGTGAACAAAAACATTGATATGACAGAGAAGGACTAATGAGTTCTTTAGAGGATTTGGCAAAGGTGTAGGTAGATAACTTTTACCTCTTTGGGTTTGTTAGTGGTGAGACAGATGTTGGGAGTACTATATGCAGTTCCAGTGGGCAAGTCCTCTTGAGGACATTGAAGGGAAGATGGTGGTGCCCAGGTGTCTCTCTCTGGGGGAGATGTTATGGCTGCCTGCTGCTGTTTCAGGTACCTGGCTTCCCATGGCACTGAGGAGCCAGAACTGCCTTCTCCTGGAGGCTAAGGCCAGGAGGTTCCAGTCATACAGACCCACTTTTCATTTTATGACAGTTAAAACCAGCCTTAAAGCCAAGAATAAAGTGGGCACAAGGAGAAATGAGGTTATTGCTGCAGGCCTTGCCAGCAGCAATTCTGGAGCAGCTGGTCCTAGCTAGGAAGGAGCACGGCTGGAAGCTGTCATGGCCAAGGCAACATTTTTGGCATTGATTACAGCTTGAACAGATACACTGTTATGTAGAAACGTCTACCCAAAAATGGGCCATAAAGAGACATCTGTGCAACTCTAAGGGATTTCAGCTGGCAGAAACCTTGGCCATGTAGCCACACACCACTATTTGAAAGCAGGAATGAACTTATTGTATATTTTTAGAAGTTCAAGAGAGTACAGAAGAGAGTTGTAAAGAAGCTGGAGTAAATGTCTTTGTACTGAGAAGTGATGTCATTATTTTGGATATCTCCAGGAATGGATGCCTTTCTAGAAAATGCATTAATCAAACAAACATAGTTCTTTAGTTACATGTTATGAACAAAGGTCAAATTTGATGGTCAGGCAAACTTCTCTGCTTCTAAAATGATTGGGAAAGAAATTTTGATGGTGAGTAATATGAATAGTAGACTTAGGTTAGATTGTGCTCTTTTCCCTTTTGTTCTTCTTTAATATGTAAATTCTGAGGGAAAACACACCAACTACTTGCATTTTTTTATATATATTAACAAATAGGCATAGATGTGTTTGAAACATATATCACATACGAAATTGTACCTGTTATGGAGAAGCATCACAGTGTATGTCCTTTCCTATGCATCACTACCATAAGTTTATTTTTTTTCCCTCAACTGTTCATCATTTGTCATTCCTGGGATAAGTATTCCTGTTGTTTTCAGTGTTGTTATTCTTTTTTACGTAGAGCATCATTTTTTCTAATAATTTAATACTATACTGATTTTTTGATTTCTGAGATATTAGCAAGATTGCTGAAAAAAGTAGCAGTAGTTGAAGAGGTGTCTATTCTCTCAGTCTCAGGAAGAGGAAACAACTGCTTGAAGGGAAACGGTGTCATGATTCATGAGAGCAAATCAGTGTCTATTCATGTGAAGTGTCAGAATTGAGAAATATCTAGGTGATAAGTAAAGAGGTTATTTGTTACAAAGAGACAGCAAGAAGAAAGACATAGTTTATTGCAGTATCTTTCTTGCATTTCTCTGCTACCTTTGCATGACTGGATTTCATATTTATGAAGGTATGTCTGCAGTGGAAAGTTCTTTGACACAACTTTTTGTACAGCTCTGAGTCAGTATAGTTATGTAAGTAAAACACTTTTACATTTTTTTAAGTCTTTCTGGTTTTTACTTAAAAAAAAAAAAAAAGGCATTCTTATTGAAGATTGAGGTAAGGGAATTATCACAGGGATTTGTACCTGCACCATGCTGCTATGTAACTAGTGAAATCTTTCTCTGCTGACAAAATTTAATGCCCACCTAGACCTTATGCTATTATTGCCCCTTTATGTACTCTTTAATACTTTCCTATTACAGTAATACATACTGGCAGAAGATCAGTATCTCCAGAGGCTTATCATGTAATTAGAAAAGACATAAGATGGCAGAAAAGGTGTTCTATTTTGGGGGAAAAAAAAAGACAAAAAAGGACTGATTGGCCTGATCAAGGACATACAGGAATCTTGTCAGAATCTGCAATCTAGAGATGCTTATCCATGAGTATCTGTATCTTCTTAAATATTAATGAACTTATTAAAAGCCTAAAATATTCTGTTTTGAAAGAATATTTGTTGTAATTGTGTCCCTGTTGGGGACGCATTTACCAAGTTCAAGTTACACACAGATTCTGTATTTCCAATAAAGGAATTCCAATAAAGGTATTCTAGTGATGCCAAATTATTTTTTCCAGTGTTCAGTAAATAAATGAAGACTAGCATAAATCATAAAATCTAGTAAGACTCTGAGAAATAGTCTAATTGAGATTTGGCTGAAATTAGACAGACAGGATAGACAGAATCAGCATTCATTTTATTAATGCTCTTCATTAATTGCATTTGCTCCCACCCTACGTACATTTTAGTAAACTGTACACAAGGTGGAACTGGTAAAGATAAAGATGATGAGTGGTTTGGGGTAAGAGCATGCATTAGGAGGATACCTGAATCTGGCTTTTTTAGCATGGCATAAGGAAAGGAAGAAAGCCTCCTTTCTATAGATAGATATATCATCCCTCCACCCACTCCCACCCCCTCAAAANAAAAAAAAAAAAAAAAAAAAAGAAGGATAAAAGCTATTTAACTTGAAAAGAAAATGTTGGTCCAAGTGAAAAATAAGTATGATCCAGTTATGAAATATTCAAATAGGAAATAAGAAGAAGGTAAAGAAAAACAGACGGTCTTGCTTGCTTCAGGCTACTTGCCCAGTTAGGCAAGGGAGGAAAATTAACATGTTGTGGGTTTTGGGGGTGTGTTCAGTGCAGTGTTTAAGCAGTACCTTATTCCATGCTTGAAAATAATTAATTCCCTAACAGCCTAAAATATAAATACTGATTTTCTATGTTCATATTGACTTTGAATCTTTCTCTAATATTAGTTACTTTTATAATATCAATTCAGCACATAATTCAGTACTTTGCATAAACCTTAAACTGGAACAAATTCTTTTCTTATCCAGTGTGGCTAAAAGTAAAGAAGACAAAATATACTTCATTAATACAACTTAAAACAAAATAAAATCCCTTTTACTTGATTTTTACCCAGCCAGTGATTCTGCAGGGTTCAGTTTTTGAAAATATTTGAAAATGCTGGTGTTTGTTTGAAACCAGCATAACAGGTCACCTCATGTATCCTTCTTTCTGAAAACCACACGTAGCTTAGATTGCATTTGCAAGGTAATATGTTAAGACAGACCTGGAATGATGGATTCAGTAAACTGTAAGAATAATCTGCACATACTGTTTTCTCAGAGATCTTACTAAGCAACACTGCCCCCTGCTCTGGGAGTAGCAAGAGGAGGGAAAGGAGAGGACGGATGGAAAATCCATGTTAAAAACTGCCAGGGCCCTGAGAGCACTGCTAGGCAGAGACTCCCCGGCCAGCCTCACCTGGGACCCAGCAGCATGATCCTGCCCGTGGGGCTGATGCCCCTGCCGGGGGTGAGATTCTTGCCCCAGATCCTGGCTGGACCCGCTCTCAGGGAGCTGAGAGGTCACTGACGGGAGCCCGGTCCCGCAGTGGCAGAAAGCAGGGCAGCCCGGCTGCTGGTGACCCGAGTCACGGAGCAGCCCTGTGACAGCCAGGCCCAGCCTGGCCCGGCCCGGCCCGGTCCACGTGCTGAGGCAGAGGAGATGGGAAGTCGGGGCGGCAGAGGCAGGGCGTCCGCGTTGGGGAGCCTTCCCACAGCACGGCTCAGGCCAGGACCGGGGCAAGGGTCTGTGCTCGAGGGTAGCTCCTGTGCTGAGGAGGCCTGAGGGGGACAGGTCGGGGCAGCGTGTGGGTGCACATGGAGCTCTGACAAAAATTACCTGACTTTTAGCTCCCCAATTTGCAGTATATGGGACTTTCTCAATAGAAGAATTAAAAAGTAATTGGTAATCCAGTAGTACATGCTAGCTCGATTAGAACCTACTATACTAATTAAAAGAAAATCGGGCCTCTAAGGAGCTTGCAGTCTACGTAAATGAGATAGGTGAACAATAGGTAAAAGGATGCGGCTGTCCCAGTCTGATTGAAAAGTGAGGCACAGAGAACACTTCCTCACGCTAACACAAGCTTGTGCCAGATCCAGAACTAATGCTAGTTTCTGACTTGCTGTTCCCGAGGCTGCTTTTCTGAAGGCTCCTGAGCGTGTGGCCGTCAGCCAACCTCCTGCAGGAGCACAGTCCTAGCAGCGCCGGTCCCTGGGCACTGTCTGTGTCATCCACAAGGATCAAGTATAAAATAGAAACAATAGTTACTTAGGTCTTGCTCTGTAACTGGAAAGACCCTGTTTGATTTTTTTCCACAGGAGAGATTTTATTTTTGTAAATACAGAAGTGTTTTGGGTGGTTGGTTGGTTTGAAAGCGGTAGCTCTTTTTATTTGCCTAGCCCACCTTTCCCACACCTGTGGGAATGCTGTGGTGATGCTGTGACCTGTCAGCGTTAAGTTTTGCTGTTAATTTCTAGAGGAGCAGCACAGAGCTCCTGGTGCCTGTCTAAGTGCTGAGAAGTACGAACCAAGGTTGTATGGGAACCACTGCAAGCCATCAGAAACTGTGTACATCAGTTGCGCCTCTTGGATACTCACTTTCATTCAGTCCCTGGGATTTTGGGCAGCTTCCAGTTAAGGTTTGCCAGCAATAGAACTATGTAGCTACCTCAGCATTATCATGGTTGCTTATCAGCATGAATCTGTGGCTGGCACACCTGCCCAAAAGAAAATGGGTATTCACTTAAGAAACAGAGTGGGAATTTATTAAAAACAAACAAGCAAAAACACATTTGTGCTCAGCCTCAGTTCTACCAAAGTCTTCCAAATCCATCATGAATGGATTTTTTTTTTCTGACTAGTTGAGTTTTAAAATTTTCTGTGCACCATTTGTTTCAAGTATTCCTTTTGTCCCAGTAGTTGAAAGAAGTACTTTGTACTTCAGAAGGTTTTTTTCAGAGAAGAATGAGATTTCTGAAGAAAACTGATGCAAACTGAGGCAGCAGAAAGCAAGCTGTGCTTCAGGCCCTTTGTGTGTGAGAGAGGAGGCTTGAGCACAGGTCATGCGAAATTGCAGCTTCTTCCCAGGCAACTTTTTCTAAAGCCCTGTTTAGGATGGAGAGGAAGGGGTCACATCTTCTGGTTTAGCTCTATTGAAGTCAATAAACATTTATTTTATACCAGCTGTACACCAGAGACATAGAAGCTTAGTTAATTTTCATCGATTTTTCACTTTTTCTTCCTCATTGGGAAGGGATATTTGTTCCAATTTAAGTCATATACTACAGTGATGGGTACTGTAAAACATGATTTATAGGTAATCTATCATTCAGAAAAGAGTAAAGGCTACACAGATGACTCGGATTTAGGAGTAACTTATCTATTCTGTTTATAAATGGCAAGAATAAATCTGTCATCGTCTAATTGCTTCCTCCTATGCATGCCAGAATTTTCTGACTTTGTATCTCATAACATATCCCTGTTGCCATAAATAGAAATAATTTGCTTAAGCGCTTTCCTTCTGAATACTTTATTATTCAGCTCACTGTCTATGTTGGTTTTCATGAGGTCTTAATCAGATATATCAGTCTCTCTCTGGATTGCCTTTTTACTATTCAGTATTTGTTCTTGTGTTATGTAGGTTTTTTTTTTCTACTGCAAAACTGTAAGGATCTTTTCTAGTTACGGCTTGTGTTAGCTTTCAAGTTTTGCCAAATTTTGCTTCTCTGAAAAAGAAATGTAAATTGCTATTTCATCTGTACCTGCATGAGTCAGTGATGAGTATAAATGTATCTCTGCTCCCCAAAAGTGAGGCAAATAATAGGATCTGACTTTGAAGGTTTGGGGGTTGTAACAGTATTTTAATTTTTCAGACCACCAATGTTAAGAATAGCTTAGAAAGAGAGTTTGAGGGAGGTGTAAGAGGCAATATAAAAGCACCGTTTCTAGTGTTATTTCTGTTGTACACATTAAAATTAAAGATAGGCAGAAATAGAATTTTTGGGCTATTGTGCTGGGAAAGACAATTCATGCAGTGTGGGTGACTTGGAGGCTGGTGAGCTGGTTCATTCAGAAAGCAGAGCCTTTTTTTGTCCTGTCCTTAAATGGGTTACATGTCGGGCTATAGATTGCACTCGGTAGGAGAATGGTATTAAAAATCCTTGTGTTAGCTACACAGATAAACTCTGACCCTTGGTACTTTTCTCACAGTACAGTCATGTGCCCTCCCATCCCAACCTGTTTACAGCCGCCAGGCAAGCAAATCGTGGTAGGAAAAATACGATGACGGAATTCTGATTATACCAAACACTCCTGCTAACACAGTTTTGTTTTTCATGTAATTTTTGAGGTGATTAATGAGACCTACAAAAATGATAAGTCCTTAATACCAAAGCAGAAAAGTACTTAAAAAAAAAGAAAAAGAAGAGAAGGCTTGAGAGAGAGGGAGGTGGAACTATGGTTTCCAATGAAGCTGCCACTGTGATGAGTCGCTGGTGTCACCAATATTTTGCAAGTAGTCTTAATTTCAGCTGTATCTGGTGGGATTCTAATTCATATCATAGACTGACATAGCTATGCCAGCTACTTACAATACATATATGTGCTTTATTTGGTATCATGATCTGCAGATTTTCAAAGCTAGGAAGTTTAAGGTACTTGTTCAGAAGTATTCAGACACTAAACAGAATAGCACTTTAATGTGGTTTTATGCTGCAGTTGATTAACTATAGAACTAGTTGTTGGGAAGATTTGAGCACACACTTATAGTCTATGGGTATATCAGCTACCAGCTGCTTGATCAGGCGGATCAATACTGTTTTGATGATTACTGAAGCTCTTATGTCTGTAGCTATGCCTTTTTTTATCTATCTATCATCTCATTTGTGTATGGTGAAATCTTTGAAGTCCTAGTTTATAACTGGGATTGCTACCTACCATAGTCACAGAGTAAGAATGGCAGTGATAATATGCACTGGTTTGAAAAGGGATCAGATTTATTAAATCTATCTGGAGCTGCCTCCTGTTTTCATACTGTGACCAGGCCCATCTGTACAAAATACAGATATCAAGTAATGCAGTATTTTTAAGACCAAGGACCAGGCTAACAACTTTGTAACTGCTTCTTCATAATAAGGTGTCATATTATCCTCCTCAAGCTATTTCACACCTCTAGCATTTCCCTTCAGGCAGATTCGAAAGTGAAATTCATGTGGAGGTCAGTAAAGTCTATGCACAGTGAAGAAGCAATGAAAAATGTTTAAAAAAATGTTAACTAGCAGTTTACACCTTTGTTCCCAAAGGCAGTAGGATGATCACATACAATATGCATTAATACTAAATCAACACAAATCACTCATAATGGCCTGGGCATAATATTGAGAGGAAGAATGGAAAATGCATAAAATACATAAAATTATAATAAACTATCATAATGCGAATAAAACTGAATCTGTTAACCAAGATGACAAATTTCACACATTCCAGGGAGCCGTTCTTCCACTTCCCACTCAAAGATAAATGTCAGAAGACTAGATAGCTGTCGTGTGCGATTTGCTTTAGAGAGCCCATTGCACATACCATTGTCTCTCCCAATATAAGCCTGCACTTCTGATGACACACTACTCCAGATCTTGAGAATATGCCAGCTGATTCTCAATTATCAAAGTGACTGGCATGATACAACAGACACCTTCAGCCCGTAGAGTCCCTTTCATTGAAGAGTCCCGATTTCCATTCCTGAGGAATGGATTACTGCTGCTATTTCACAGTTTATTCTAAGATAACACAAGACTTTCCATCAACCTAAAGATAATTCCCTCGTCCTTTTCCTAGTGTACATTTGCCATGGCTTTTTGCAAGGATGCTACTACCTGATTTCTGGCGTGTCACAGGTAGTTATGATTTTGCAAAGCTAAAACACGGAATATTTTCTTCTTACTGCTGAGAAATAAAAAGAAATTTGTTTTGTTGAGGATCCTGAATGCTATGTATCAGAGAGAGAGAGAGAGAGAGAACTGGGTTATTGGCTAATGAAAATACAACTCAGTCCTGAAGACATTCAGGAGTAGCAACTCCTGAGTAGCAACTAGCAGTAGCTACTGCAGCAATCTGGCTAATTTGCACAGCCAGGAAAGAGAGCTATTCAGACTAACCTGTGCCATGTTACATAGAAGGCTCAAGAGAGTGTCTGCATTCTGACCAAGAATGAAAACAAAGTTGACAGACAAACTAAGCAAGATTTTGTTCCCCTAGAAAGAATTTACCAAATCCTACAGGATTGGTAAATTTGGGGTCTTTGGTAAATTTTGGTATCTTTTGGGTCATTGTTAATTAGACCTGGGTGAAAATTATTTGTTGTCTCAGTATTTAAATTTGAGAATTTGCAGATATGTAGCCAAAGCCAATCTAGAAGACCACCATTGTTACCATACGCCTTTTTTCCTCAATACTTACTAGGTTTGTTATGGTTCTTGACGTTTGTTAAGCAGGAGATACAGAATTTTTGGCCTTGCGTAATCACCAAGACTTCTGTTTATTTTCTGGAGAGAGTGGAGACCTGTAGATTTGACTTGGAAATCACATTTGAAGAATTTGGCACAAAAAATTGGCAGAACATTCCTGGCCTTCTCTAATTTTCACATATTTAAATCAGCTATAATGAACTTCTAGGTAAGGAGTATTCTTTGATTGTTTCTTGAGAGCCCTGTCAGTCCTGTGATAATATTTTTTTGTTTTGTTTTGTTTTCCAAAAGCTGATCTTGTTTCACCAGTCTCAGAAATCTCACCAGGTGTCATCAAACTCAATTAATTAATAAAACTAGCAAAGTGTATTTTGTTTATTTAACTATTTATTAGGCTTAAGTCCATTTATTTATTTAGACTTAAACATGTAGAGAGGAAAGTGTCAAAATAGCATGTGAGGATTTGGCCTACTGATTCCCATTAACTTCAATAGGAGTCATGCCGCCAAATCCTCAAATCTCACTTTAAATATATAATGGAGAGAGATTAGGTTTAATCTGGGCAGGGAGTGTGAGACCCTAAAAATGTCAAGGCTTTGAAAAGTTTAAAGGAATAGATATAAGAAATCAGACAAAAATATGATGTTGGTACACACTATTTCTTTGTGACAGAAATCTTCTTTTAGTGTTATCTCATTTAAAACTTTTTCCTGCCATAAATCTGGCTATTAAGTAAATTTTATAATCGCCTTTTCATAGCTGTCATTTGCAAATAGGTACCCAACTCAGTCCTAGGTTCATCCTGTTGACAAGCTGCAGCTTGACTACAGATCACAGTAGGTATCACAAGTAAGCAGCAGGTTTATAGCTGTATCTTACATCTTTAGAAAAAGGATTATTCAACCCCTTAACTTCAATTATGCTGTTTTTTTGTACCTCATAGCTTTGAGTTTTGGTAGCATCAGCAATCAGACTGCAAAACCTGAGATATTTAGTATTGGAGAAAAAAAACAGAGAGACACTTGCTGCTTTTTCTCCCTACCTACTGGCCGTATCCTTTCCATTCCCCTATATAAATATCAAAGTGAAAATATTATCTAATGGAAAAAAATGCACTGAATTAAAATAGTTACATGACAGACTTCCTTCCAGACTAGGTGCAATAAAAGACATTGTGTGTGGAGAGAGTCTAGTTGGAGGCCTGTAGCTCGTGGTGTCCCCCTGGGGTCCGTACTGAGTCCAGTCCTGTTCAAGTTATTCATTGGTGACTGGAAAGGGACAGAGCGCCACCTCATCAAGTTTGCTGGTGACAGACTTCAGGACGGAGTGGCTGATAGGGCAGACCCATGCGCTGCCGTTCAGAGGGATGGATGGATTGGGGAGGAACCGCATGAAGTTCAACAAAGACAAATGCAGGTCCTGAACCTGGGGAAGAATAACCCCAGGGACCAGTACAGGTTAGGGGCTGACCTGCTGGAAAGCAGCTCTGTGGAGAGGGATTTGGGAGTCCTGGTGCACGGTAAGTTAACCATTGAGCCTGCAGTGCACCTTTGTGAACAAGAAGGCCAATGGGATCCCAGGGCGCCTTAGGAAGAGTGTTGCCAGCAGGTCAAGGGAAGTGATCCTCCCCCTCTACTCAGCCCTGATGAGGCCTCATCCATAGTACTGTATCCAGGTCTGGGCTCCCCAGTGCCAGAGGGATGTGGAACATGGACGCTTTCTCACAGGAGAGTTCTGCATAGACCTACAAAGATCGTTGGAGGAATGCAGTATCTGCCCGGTAGGACAAGGATGAGACAGCTGGGCCTGTTTATCCTAAAGAAAAGAAGGCTGAGAGATTATGTAAATTCCTTAGTGGAGGATGTCAAGAGAGTGGGGGCCCAGACTCTCGTCAGTGGTGGCCACTGATAGGATAAGAGGCAGTGACCACAAGAGGAAGCACAGGAAATTCTGCCTTAATTTGAGAGAAAACTTCTTGACTGTACATGTGACATGATTGCACTGGAACAGATTGCCCAGAAGGGTTGTAGAGTCTGCTTTTCTGGTGATACTCAAAACCCGCTTGGATACAACCCTGTTTGTGCAGGGAGGGTGGTCTTGGTAATCTCTTCCAACCTTAAGTCCCTTCCAACCTTAATCATTCTGTGATTCTGTGAAGTCCAAAGAATTGAAAAGTTGAAATAACTTTTCTGTGAGTGGCTGATTGCTGGATGTATCCTAAATAAATAGGAACAAGTGTACTCAGAAGCTGTGTTTTCAAACTGAAAGCTGAGTCAGGATTTTCAATCTGAAAGCTGAGTCAGGAGGGCCAGTTATAACCTTCTGTCTAACCTCTGTTATAGCAGAGCTGTGTTATTTTTACCATGAACAGAACCTGAATGACTGTCCTCTGAGAATGCTTCAACATAAGGAAAAATAGGAATATAGGTCAAAAAACACTAGGGATAAAGTTGTTCCCATAACACTGAAAGATCCAACCAGTGAAAAACTACTTTCTTGCTTACAAGCTAGTCCCCATGTTTCTAGCTGAACAGAACTTAAGGTTATAACCCAGTTCTGAAATTCAGCTGTAACTAAGAGTGACGTCTCTGCCCCCTTCACTCAGGAAAGCTACATAACACTGTGGCACTGAGCATCAGCAGGAGCTGCAGGAACAGAGCTTTACTGAACAAATAGATGTAAAATTCAAGACCTCCCCCTTGTATTGTAGCACCCTGCATATGCTTTTCTGGTGTGGTAAACAAACCCATCAGGCTAATTATACAAATACTGCTATACAAATACTGTCATCGCAAATGTCCTTGATATACATACAGACTTTAAAACACTCCGTCTTATATCTACCAGCATACCAGAGACTTGTAGTTACTTCCTCAAACAGTGACCTTCGATGCCTCTGTATGAATAAATGGCCACTAGTAATAATAATAATGTATAGAAGTCTTACTGACAGTTAAATCACAAAGTTTATAGTATAATGCACTATACTTGGTAAAAAAAAAAATTACAAAGAAAAGATACTGAAGCAATAGAATATTTGATTGCTAATGAATAATGTGCTTAGGCTGTGTTTGACTTTCAGATCTATACCCAAGACACCATTTTAAGATTACATTCAGAAGTGCATTTGCATGCAAAGTGAAGCCCATTTAGATTACACCAACCAAGCTCTGAATTGTAATATACATCTGTGTGTACTTAGTAGACTGCAGTCTCCGGAATTTGTCTACTCTGCTGCAGCGACTGGGTTCTGCCTTGGCAAGATACTTCAGCACATCTCAGAACTTGCAGGTGTGATTAAGACTGTCCTTGTTCTTAATTGCTGGAAAGTTGGGCGGATGATAGTCTTTCCAGAAGCTGGAAGAATGGGCTTTAAATCAGAAACTGTAGAAGTTGCTAATTTCTGGGTAACTTCATCATAGAAAATCTTCCGCCCCAGATATTTTTCCCTTTTTTTTTCTATTAAGCTTAACAATCATGACTAGACATTAAGAGACAGTTTATCTTATGCTTTCAATAGTTAAGATCCCAGGTAAATAGACTGTGTAATATAACAAAGCAGCTGCCATGAAACCTTTTCTAAACTATTTTTAGCAGCTACATAGCTAAGTATATCTGGTCCGTAGACTTCTGAGGTGTTTTCACATATTGAAAAAAATCAAGGTGCAGGAGCAAGCATTGCACTAATGGTGGATCTTACTTTTGAGCTGGGCCTCTGAGAACAGCAGAAAGCATATGGGAAGGACGTAGTTCTCCATGGTCACATATAGAGTTCCCTTCACCTTTTCAAAAGGATTTCAACCTAGAATATATCTGAGCTATCAAGAGCATAATTTTATAGGTGTTTTTTTTTTTTTTTTTTTTTTTTTTTCCCTTGGAAGATTTCCTCAGAAAAGGGAAATGTATTCTTACCTTTTGAGCAGTAAGATAAGTTTAGGGCAAACTGGGCTATAGAGGATCTAAAGACAAAACTTTTCTACAACTTGTATTTCTGTTACTGAAATGTTGTGAATAATAGTGTTCTGTAAGAGCAATAAAGAGATAATCAAGAATGTATAGGTTTCCAAACCAAATACTTTTCGATTTCTGTTTTCCCTTTAGTTACTAGTGTGCACTCCTAACCTCAGTTTTTAATGAGATTGGTTCTAGGTTAGACACTGTACATTCCATTAATTACAGTAGGCTTTTTAATCAGGACTATCAGGAGAACTCTTTTCAGTAAACATGAACTGAGAGCAGTAACAGTCCCATTTCAAACCTCTAAACCTTGCTTGCAGGAAAATGAAACAGTCTTTTCTTATAGAAATGTCAGCCAGTTTTAGTGACTTAAAAGGAACATAGAGTTCATAATACTTCAGAGCTTGTTGATGCTCTCC
The DNA here is from genome assembly GCA_013389825.1 of Crypturellus undulatus. NCBI lineage: Eukaryota > Metazoa > Chordata > Aves > Tinamiformes > Tinamidae > Crypturellus > Crypturellus undulatus. The sequence continues at coordinate 291,387 of VWPW01017552.1, read as the reverse complement.
TGAATGCCAACCTTGAAAGATCACTGTTTAGACTGTAGGTCTGGTGCACAGTTTTTGTTCCAAAACTTGAATTTCCATTTAGGTGCTTTCTAAAGCTTTGTCCTGTGAAACACATGAATTTCCTGATTGCCTCCAAGCTATGGTAGTTTCCAAGTGTGATTCCTGCAGATCACAGGATACTCTTCTCCAACGTGTGCATTCATGCCTGCTACCAGTATTGCAATCTATGGGTGAAGCAATAGCCCTCTGTGCAAGCTCTGAGACTCTTATTTAGCAAAGGAGGTAAAAGTTTAATGTAGTTTTAATATTAATTTCATCAATCCTCATTTAGTAAATATTCAGGAGACCTTTTCTGATGGTTGAATGGCTCTAGAAGAAACATCTGGTACAGACAAACTCAAACCTTCTAGTTTTCACTTTCTCATCAGTTTACGGTTAATTAAGGACAGGCTTTTAGCCTTTAAAATCCCTGGTGTCCTTTTTTTTTTTTTCATTTCATTATCAAAGACCATTTTATTTCTCTAAACTTTTAAAAACTGTTTTTATCTATGTCATTAAAAGTTCCAGCAGCTTCAGCTAAATTTCTCTAGAACCAAGAGAACCATAACTGCTAGATACAGTAGACTATAAATGCATTATAACTTATTTAAATTTAGTATCCATGTTTTACATTTAAAGGATTTTTCTTTCTTCTAAAAAACAATCACCTCAAGAGTCAAAAAGAAACCTGCCTTCAAGTACAATTTTCTTTTTCACTTGTTCTTCTTTCCATAACAGCCTACTCTCTCTAAGGAGGCTGTTATTTTATTGTTTTTTTGTTGTTATTTGTTTTGAGTTTTTTTTCCTGCATATTAGACCTAGGTTAGCTAGCATTGTATTTTGACTGTAGTTTGAAGCCTAATCTTACCAGTATCAAAGATTGTGCTCAATATTTTTGCTAGTACTAAGTTTTCCTTTGCACTTTCTCAGCCGAATTGTTGAGTCTCCTATGTATTGTGGCTCCAGCTTCCCTTAGGAATTCGTTATGAATTTGAATCAGCTGCCATGGAATATAGCAATACCAGTCCTTGGAGTTTCTGTTGTCATAATGAACATATGGCTGTATAAAACACAGGCAGCATGTATGTTAGCAGTGATAAAACCCAGGTGCCTTCAACAAGAATGAGAGTCATTTCATCATGCAAACTCAAGGAATACGAATACAGTCTGGGATTAATTAGCAGGCATCCAATGGACTGGAATCTTGAGGCTAAAATCAGAGGCTTGTACTAACTTCTGTGAATGATCATTCACACAGAAATTAAAGAAATTCAGATTTTCAGCTTAGATTCGTATTTGTTTTGAAGTAAAGTTTTAAATTTAAAATAGTGATTAAAAATTGATGGTCAAGATTAAGGAAATCCTCAACTGTATGTCACTGTTTTCTGAAAGTGAAAGGCATATCCAGGTGTAGATATGTAAGTGAAAAGTAATGACGAAATAAGTCATTGCAATGATTTTAATGTTATTAATCATGTTGCTTATTCAAATAGTGCAAAACTAGCATGAATTCAGTTACTTGTAAAGACACTTTTCTTATTATTCTCTTCAGTTTCATTTTAAAATGACTGGTTTTTAAGTACAAAAAGCCACTGATATCAGTATTTAAACCTACTGTGATATTGATGAACTATCCATTAACTGTAAAACTCAAGACTCAATCAATGTGCGGTCACAGTAGGTAAAAATGTTGAGATCAGGTTATTGTAAAAGGTATGGTAACTGTGCCTGGCAATTTCTGTAGTATTTTTAAATTGGAAAGCTAACTTTTTAAATTTAATAACCCAGAAGAGGCTCTAGTACATTTTAGAGTATGCATTTGTTGTCAGTAGGATACAGTCAAGCCAAGGTTAAATAAGACAAAAAAAATGTTTACTGTTGTATTTAATATGAAGCAGTGTTAGCAGTCTGCTGAAATTAAATTTTAGACTTCACGTAAAATATAATGAGTTGGTATAAAATTCACTTCCATCTAGGTAGGTCGACAACATCAAAAGTATAAATAAGGTCATATATCAATATGAATTAACTTATTCAGTTTCCAATAAATTGGCAGTGGTCAAATGCAGCGCAGACACACACAAAGGAAAATAATACTGATGTATGTTTTGTTGCCGTCCCTGTAAGGGAGACAACACTTAATGAATACAATAAATCAAGAGTAATACTGTATTTTTAAAACAAATATTTATTTGATCATTTCCATAAACAGTGGTTGTCCATTCAGACGTGGATGTGTGAATATACTGAGAGACTTCTGAAAAATACAAATGAGGCTGAGAACTTTGAAAAAAATATCATTGCTATAGCAGTTGACATAAGAGCGAATCTTTATTATTTGGATTTGCACCAGCAAGACAGATGAGCAATTATTCTCAGGCAGTTGCTTCTGTATTAAAGATGTGATAAACAATAAGCTTCCTTAGGATCTTAAGTATGGGAGAAGTCAGGGTTGGCATGCTCCAACTGTAACTCAGTTTAAATGTTAAGAGGAAAAAAAGATTCTTCTTCCTAGAGTCTGATCCAAAGTGTACTGGGAAAGGGGGCAAGTTTGGATTTGTTTCGGTCAGTTTTGCATCAGCTCCTCCACAAGATAATTAGAACACCTAAATATATGGCATGAAATGTTGGTAATGTCAAGCAGTCACTGGCCTTCCTATATTTTTTGATGATTTACAGCTGCCAGAAAGGGAGCTGGCCACCTAAGGGCATATAATTGAGGTTTTATCCTTATCATTTGGGAAAAATCAAGACCTTGCTTTCCTGCTGTTTTTCTGCTTAGTGATCTTCAAATCATCACTAACTTAAATAGGGATAGAAGTATGCTATGGTCTATTATGTCCTGCTGAATAGTTGATCACAGTTTGCAGTGTTGTGATGGAGGAAAACAAAATGCACTGCTTTAATATTACCACCTGCTCAGAAAAAAAAAAATAAAAGATAAGGCTTGGAGTTGCATTTCTGTTTTTTCATTTTCCTGGTAAATCACAGCATTTATCATAACTGTTTAAGGCAAGGCACTGCCTTAGAGTGTACTACTGAGAAGTCAAGATTTGAGACCAGTCTACCTCAGGGGAAACCCATTAAAAATCGCATATCGTGAAATCGTTCCTTCCACATTTTTTAGCATCTGTTGCTCAATGTTACAACCAACCCTGCTCCAAACAAATTAAAGAGGAGCTCCTATTCACAGCTACCTTTTCTACTCTCTCAGTTCAGTTTGTGTAGAGAACAGCAGTAGAATAAGTAATTAGAGTTTATTGTAGACCCAGCACAGGACCTCCTGTTTTAGGAGGTACATAATGACTAGTCTGACTAGCCATCATAGTATATTCCTGGTATAATAATCATTTGGCATCTGCATATGTTGTTAGAGGTTTGATGTTTCAAGCAATTCTGAATGTGTTTCTTTAAAAACAAAGCAGAACCTTTGTTCATCTTAAATTCCTGAGCTACAGCGAAGTGTACTTCAGGGCACAATAATGTTAAGGCTTCATCAACGTTATCTGACAAGCACTGTCATTATGGGAACAAAGTGCCCTATGTTTCACAGCAATGTTTTATATGGACAGTGGTTGAGTCCTATCTCATTCCTGCTGTGCTCTGACAGTGCCTGTGATAAATGGACTGTAGCCATCCTAATCCATCATTATTATAGTGTCATGATGCAAATAAAACCTTGTAAGGACCTTGAGCCTCTATATAGGTGCCCTTCTACTGTTTCTCCCTGGCAATGCCAATCGAACACACGGAGAGAGCCATCTTGGGAACTTGTTTTCTGAACAGCATCTTTTCTTGTGTGAGCAGATCTGAATAACGCCGTGTTGAAACTACCCGTTACTGGTGCTGCCATCTTACAGATAGACTTGAACTCCATGTCAAGAAAAGCTGAATATGCCTAGAATCACACAGGCAGTTCAAACAACTATTACATTTCTTCTGTTTCAGAAAAAAAGGTCTCTAATTCATTGCAGAGTTTGAAACAATCTTGGGCTCATGTTTTGGAGGGGATATCAGAAATCACGTGCTACGTTGAATTTCTACATAAAATGTCACTTGTTTGAAGCTTCAGAGAGGATATGATTTGAAAATAAGTCTTGAGCATATGAATTAAGAGACAGGTAATATAAGTAGCCCTCAGAAAACGGAGAAATACATTGCAGTTTCCTCACTTAATCTACTTGATTTTTTTCATTAACTTTGTCAAGAGCAGGACTTCATTTTTGCTGTCACTATTCCTGTAAAGCTTACCTAAGCCCTTCAGATTGTGTTTTGGCTAATGTTTTGCTACTTCTACATTTTTTACTGCAGAATCCATTCACATTTAAAAAGAGAGTGCATTGCTTTGATTAATGTGAGGTTAATTTTGGGTTTTGCCAGTTTGCCTTGGCTAAGTCAAGACTGCAGGATTTAGCAAAAATGAAGAAGGTTTAGCAGATGGCAGTAATCCCGTAGCAAACCTACAAGCAAAGCATACCAGTACATAGTGCTCCATCTTCTTCGGGACTATCTCCTGCTGCTGCTGCTTCCTTGCTTTTTAAGTTCTCTGTTCACCTCCATGTTCGAATCTATAGCTAGTCATGTCATTTCTAAAAACCAAGCACAGAACATGGGTTATCAAACAAACAAGGAAACAGATGTTTTGCAGATGCAGTAACTTTCTGACAATCATGTAGCCTCATAATTTTGGCCTCTGGACTGTTTTGACTGCTAAGGTTTAATCATGATAGTTTTCCATAACATATACTTCCCGTTCTGTTTTTTAAAGTTACAGTGCTCAGAAAGGTCCTTCACACCTTTCTGTGTTCTCTTGTGTACTTCCAGATGTAAAGAACTAGTTGTATTTCAGTCTGTGACTGAAACAAAAAAAAATCCAAAATAAATAAATTATTGTGGTTCTTATCTCTTTTATTTGTTACCTGTCAGCAAGCAGATCACAGTTTTTCTAGATTTTTTAAGAAAGAAATATTTACAAATGATTGATTTGAGTAGTTTATAGACCACTGAGGATTAGTAAGAAAAACAACAGAAGTGCAATATGTGAAATTAGAAGTTGACCTATTTGTGTCCATATCACTGAGTTACTCAAGAGAAAAAAGTAAACAAATGTCAAGCACCTGAAATGATCCATTTGTTTAAGGGAAATGCAGAGAAAGAATTGAGATATTAACATAGATGTGATAAATACCTGACCATGTCTAGTTACTATTATTTGTAGTGACATATTCCTCCCCACACTGTCTTCTATTAGTCTGAAATCTCTCTGAAACAAAGTATATATATGGCTGTTCTCCAAAACTACAGAAACAGTATTTCTGAATGTCAGCAGCCTGAGCCTGTAACTACCCACCATGTGCATCATTCCAAATTCCTTCCCCTGTGCCTTTTCCACCTTCAGCAAGTAGATATTAAGAATGATTTCCATTCCATTTGCAGCATTTTCATCCTTGTGGCAATTACAGTGAGAACCTGCTTCCCGGTGGCTCTTTAGCTAAATAGTTATTTAGATCATTTAGATCATTTAGATCATTAGACCAATTTCCTTAACTGATAACAGCATTTCGACTATAAGACTGTTACACTTAATATATATATACACATTATGTACACATTATGTGTGTATATTAGCTGTACAGTCTGCATAGTACAGTCTGGATCTGGAAATTCTGATATGCTGCATCATACATGAAAAGCCATTCTAGTATCACAGTCCCTAGTATAAGACACTCTTCCATTGCACAAGCAGGTACTACTTCCAGTAAAGGCATAGCATCCAGCTTCTCTGGACCATAATGTCAACTACATTTCTGCTGCAGGAAACAGGAAGGTAATCACATCAAAGTTTAGGCAATGGGTATCTAGACCTCATTTGAAATGCAGAGAAATGTAGAAATATATTGGAATATTTATCAGCGCGCTTTTCCAGCTTCTTGGTTTTAGAACTGGCTAGTTGTTAATGCATGTAAATTAATTTTTTGTTAAAAGGAAAATTTCAAATCCAATAACAATAGCTTCAGTGGAAATGAAAGAGAGGTTTGTGTCCTTGAACCTCTGGGGGAATTTGACCAAATTAATTTTCTTAAGCAACACCATAATTCCAAAGAAAGAGAAACACATTTAGATAAATGAAACTCTGTCAGAGGCCACAGTGCTAGTAGTGTTGAATTGGACAATTAATTATGTATTTCGTGCATATCATAAATAGTGAGAAGCTTAAAGGATGATGGCTCAATAATATAGTAAGAAAGAAATGAGACAGAGTGAATCTTTTATCAATTCTTTTCCCGTGTGACCCATGTTTCACCCAATACCACTGTAATGATGTGATGAAAGGATCAGAGGGCTGAGCTAGCCAAACATACTGACTATTTTGACATCCAAAGCGTTCTACCACCAAGAAAATGAAATAAGCAGATACAATCACATACTAAAATACAGGGATAGCTCTTTTAGCCTGTTAAGTCTTATTATGCATAAAACTTCATGCACAAACTAGCTGTCTCAAAATATCGATACGGCAAACCGATGTGTCTGTAAAAACACTTTGATCTCCTAGTATCAAAGAAAGAAGAGTCATACTGCTCTTGTCTACAGTATTTATGTATGCAAGACTGAGAACCCACTCAGTAAACAGTTTTCCTCATGTATGTGTCTTCCAGAAAGGACCTGACACAGCTACAGGGTTGACTACACCTTCTTCCTTTTTTTTCCCCTCTGTATGTCTCCATAGGTGACTTTTTTTTTTTCTTTTGAACAGTATCTTCTCTGCAATATAAAGCTTCATTTAGATGTTACCTCTCCTGGAAGATGTCTGTTCTGTCATCTGAATACAGCTTGCATAGATCTAACTGAGCTAAACTTAAACAAGACAGCTCAAGTACTGATTATAGTGTAATTATGAAAGTGCAGTGCTCAGTGCATGCTGCTAAATCAGCCTCTGAGGAGCTGTGTAAATGTGCAAGTGTCCCAGCCACACTGAGTTTTCTACTGCAATGGCTAATTTAAAGATAGCCTGGGTACACGATCTTCGGTTGCACTTGTGGAATAGATGTGTCTCAGAGAAGAGCGGCAGTGCTATTAAATGGCAGATAACTTAGGTTACGGAGCCCATGTGGCTGCAGGTCTTCCCTTTGCCATCTGCAGTTAATAGTCTGCATACATTTGCAGTACTCTCTATGTCTTTTGGCTGCCTTCCTGAGCATAAGGATGCCAATCCACTTGTGTTACCTATCTTTGATGATAATGATGGAAATCTTGGTACATTAGTTGGGCAGAGGCCACCTGAGCAGCTAACTAGCAAGACTGCAGCTCAGCACAGGGCAGCCAGTTATGTTACTAGACTTGTACGCATCCTAGTTGTTCTGTCCTGCAACCAAACGGAAACCAGGAATAGGTTTGTTTTCACAATGGGGTTAGTATTTTCAACCTCTAAGTTTTTGCAGTTCTTTCAGTTCTTGGACTGAACAGCAGTTGCATATCATGGTAGTTCTTGAAATGCACATCAGGGACCACACCGTGGCCCCACATGCCAAGGTTTTATTTCTGAGCCATCATCATGATCTGTTGGAAACTTCTTGCCGGCCCAAGGAATCGGGAGGGGATCACAGACGCAGACTCCATGTGAATTAGCTCCTGATCCGTGAATCCTCTATTTAGCCCGAATAGCATACTTATATACACAAGCAGAAGCAAGCTCTCTACACGCGTACAGCTATGATTGGTCACAGGCTACTATCCATGCATTTCTACTGCATTCAGTTGGTCGTGGATAACGGCATGTATTCACACCATAGGTCTGTGCACCAGTCCTTCTTTCTTACTGACAAGCTTAATCAAGGTTCTGTCTCGCCCAACTTTCTCATGCCTGCTGTTCAAGGACTACTGTTCACATTCCTTTAACTCAGGGAGTATCCGCTATCTTCTTCAAGCTCAGCTCCCTGCAGCCACCTCCCCTGGGAAGGCCTCCGTTCCCTAGATATGTTCCTACAATGATCCACTATGAAGACAGGAAACAACTGGAGCTACTCATACCTCTAGCTAATGCAGCTAATGTTATTGATGAAACTCCTGTGTTGGCAGAGGAAGAGTCACAGATGGCTTTCCCTGTGACAGAAACCGTCTTGCTAAATTATCAAGCCATTGATGGCATGTCAGATGTGCTGCTTTTTGTGAGGCTTATGTTGGGTTTCTTCCAGTGTTGTGACTGTTACTTAAGACAGTGGCAGTGCAGTTTGGGATAGCGTAGGGCACTGGCTTTTCACCACAATAGACTAGCATTTGCTTGATAGTGTTATAAACTGGGTGTGAGGGCAAACGGGAAGATGAAGGATGGCAGGGACAGTGAGGGCTGCACAGGACTTGCAGTAAGTGAAAGACTAAACACAGTGAATTTCTGAAGATTACAGGACATTTTGTGGCAGGTAATGGTAATGATAAGGTATCCATCACCATCCAATCCTGCTGTCAAGTCAATGCTTGCATCTAACATTCCCCCCCAAGAAGCATCCACTCTTGCAGTCTCCCTTCCTTCATTACCTGCCTTTCGATCAAACAAGCACTTAAACCGCAACCCAAGACTTTTTACAAAAGATAGGTTCATCAGCCAGAGGGATGTCATTGGCCGTTCAGAAGTGACCAGAACAGGCCAAGGTTTATTAGCGTAGTGTCCAAAGTGACCAACATAATAGCTCATCCAAATGTATGCCTCCTTATCATGAATACTGTGTGACCACTGCTAAAGTAATGTGTATCTTATCAACAGGTATTTAATCATAATCATATGTGAGTGCATTGTACTGTCCAATTCAGATATTTTATGCACATATTTTGGAAAGATAGGTTTACTGAGACAAAAATATTAGGGCATTTCATCTAAGGGTCTCTTCAAAGCTTAAGTCCACATTCTAGACTCGTTCGCTATCAGTGATTGACTAACCTTGTAACATAAGCAAAGTCCTGTAAAACGTATTTAGAGTTAGTGAAGCTGGTCACATAGATGAAAACTTTGCACTGCACCATGGCCAGACTGGAGATCTGTCCAGTGCTGTACCAGGTCAGGGTTCCCAGCATCAGATGGGAGGTATGATTTTATGACATGATAATATCTTTTCTGGCTTATTAACCAGTAATTATCTATCTTGAAAATGCTTGCGTCTTTATTGTTGGGATTTGAAAAGAATTAGAACCTCCTAGTACAAAACAACAATCATTTTGCAAAGGAAGAGATATCCAAATGCACCTGTGAACCCTATTTGTAATTGAGATCAGTTCTGTTCACAGGAGTTTGTCATGGTTGTCATAAAGATTGTCATGTGTTCAACATGATTTGGATTTGATTGAGGCTAGATTTTTGGGGGAGATAGGGATAAGACAAATATTTGAGTATCTTATGGGTTATTACAATACCTTTAAAATCTGGAACCTGCTCTTGCTGATTTTGGAAGGTTACACCTGGTGCAGGTTTGGGCATGTTAACTATGTTCTACCAGTAAATAAAGAGGGCTAGGGCACTGGCTTGAGCCGTAGCAGTGGCATTAAATCTCTTTTCTAGGGAAACTTTTCCTCAGTAAGTACTGCTGAAGTAGAAAAGACCGATATTCTGCTAAAACTATTCTCCTTTTTAACAAATCTACTAATATCCCCTTTGTCTTGCCTTCTTATCTCAAAGGAGGTCATAAAATACTTTGTCAGTGATTCATGAGAAATACATATTATAAGTCTTCTCATTTCCGACTGTTAATTTTCTTGTCTGTGCGTGAAAGTTGGAACACATTATTCCATGCACTGAAATCTGCAGCAGTTTCCTGCCATTTAGTATGTCCATTACAAAGTGTCGTGGTGAAAGCGATAATGGATGAATGATAAAAAGTGCAGTGCTTTGATATGGTTAATTACGGGAAATGAGGTGATAATTCAGAATTCATCTGTGCCACCCAGAAAAAATAGAAGGCCTAGAAGCCTCTTCAGTTTCTGTACTCAACCAGCTTGGTATAACAGAAGAGTCTAAATCTGCTAGCCGTGGTGACTGGATCCAGGCTTTTGTTACCTTCCCACAAGTCCATCTTCCTTCTCTTTCACCCTCCAAACAGGGGTCTTGGTTTGCCTGTGTATCCCGTTGATGCCGACGGGAGCCACCGCTGTCAGTACTGCCCTCTGTAAGTCCCAGTGATTGTGCTAAAAAGGAGGAGCAGGTCAAGCTGAGGGTGGAATTGTCTTGTGAAAAGGCCTTGGGGCCATCTGAAGGCTTCTTTCTGACGATATGCAGAGCTGAAGGCAGGGTTTCTTCCTAGAAAAGGTTATTCCAGCCCTTCCCCAGTAATAGCCTTGACCTCTTCCTTCTCCCCACCGTATCAGCAGCCTACCTTCCATGTTGAACTGCAAATGCAGATGCAGTTCTTGAGTGCATTCCGTGCTGGAAAACTATTCTGAATGATTCTAGAACAAGACAATGTTGGTTTAGTCAACAGTCTATCTGTTTGACTATGCTGAATACTTTAAGCTGACAAAGGGCCAAAAAAATAGTGAAATAACATCTGGTCGAAAGGCTTGGTGGAAGGATAGCAGATATGGGAATCCAGACTTAGGACATTCGAAACAGAAATTTCTCCACCCATCTTTACTGTGTTGTCTCTCTAATTTTCTGTCTCAGTTCCTGCTGTTTATGTAGGCCTGGGATTCTCTAAAGATGGGAATGATCACAAGTTTATCAAATTTTGGATAACTTACCGGTATCCCATATTGTTTTCCTTGTTAGTGTTCAATTCTATCCGATCCTTGGAAACGCACCAGTGAATAAACTGTTCATATTTCCGTCACCTTTCCTCTTGAATCGAGTGTTAGCTGCCACGTCTCTATGTTCATCTTTTTCCATAATGCAGTACGGGCTTCCTGTGAAAAGAACAATTTTTCCCACAATGTATGCATCATCACAGCACTTGAGGCTTCACGCTCTGTTTTCTTACAAATCTAGCAAGTCTCTTAATTCTCTTCAATCCTGTTCAAACTGAACACTTTCTACTTCTGATCGTTCCCTCTACTCCTTCAGTTAGCCCCTTCAGTAAACTGCCACTCTTCTCTGAACTCCTATTAACCCGCTGAAAAAGAATGAGGTGAGAGCGTGCCATAACCTTGAATCTCAGTGACCACTGGAGACAGCCCATCCTAAGCAATGATGCCCGTCTTGTAGCCTCTCTGATGTGGAAGTGCTCAGTTACACTGGGGAGTTTTCTGCTTGCCACTAATGAAAGTCGCATTCCGAGGCACTGGTGAGAAATACAGTGATAGGCACAGGCTCTGACTTTCTCAGGTGGTTTTGGCTCTACTGTTCAGCTACAGAATGGAAAATGAGGGCAAAAAAATGTATGTGTGTGTGTGTATATATATGCACATATACATATATGCATATACATACATACATTTACATACATACATATATGTGTGTGTGTGTGTATGAATTTGGTGGAATAGAAGTGCCAAAGATGAAAGAAGGTCAAAGTGGGGTTTGATCTATTTAATTTATGATTTGTAATAGACTTATATTGGAGCTTCTATAGCTTTACTCTTATAATCTTTATTCCCTTGCCATGGCAGTTAATAAAGATTACTCACAGTCTAACTTAAAGTTGATATATGGGGGTTTAACTTATATACTAGTGATTGATTCTACATAAAGTCTAGAGAGAGACCATTGTGGTATCTAATTTGGTTTAAAGCGTACATTTTATAAGTTAAACCGTATTCAGGATGCCGTAGAATTTCCTGCCTACCCATATTCACTTTTAATTTTATTCACCTCTTACGAAAGGTGTCTGCCTGCTTAAGCCTCACAACAGGCTTTACCTTTTACCAGTTTACCTTTTACTGTCTTAATCTGTTTTCTTTTCCTGTCCACTGCAAGAAGTTCAGAACACCTAGCTTAACATGGGCCTTCTTTCAGAAATGCTGAAAACATCTTTTTTTGAGATGCATATGACCATAAGGTCATCATTTTCTATGCAGTTTAGATCTCTTTTCCACGCTTCCTTAGCACTCTGTTAGCCCCTTCTATAGACTGCAGCCTGTTTCACTTCTGTGCAAGTTTGAATCCTGTATTCCTGTAAATTGAATAAAAAAGTGTGTGATATTGGTCTTCCCTTAGGAAACTTCCTTTACCTAGGATTTTTTTCTTTTTTTTTGGGGGGGGAGGGGGGGGCAGGAGTGGGGAGGCAGTTATTTTAATGTGTTGGTTCACTCCTAATTTATAAGTGAAAATTTATAAAATTTTCAAGAAAATTAAAGGTGGGAAATGAAAAGAGAAAAGCAGTTACCAATCAAAAATAAGCTTACTTTCCTCCACAGGTTTCCTCACTGAAACAAATGGGTAAGTTGCTGCATTTACATCTAATGCCTATCCACTGTGCTCCCGCCTCCAGGCCAGGTGAGCTGGAGATGCTCGCATTCACATTGCTCAAAAGTAGACCTCACCGGTCCACTTCAGCTCTGTTCTTCTTGCAGGACACCTGATCTATCTGGGACATCAGTAACACCTTTGTATCTTGAAATACCTTGGTTTTGTGACTTTTTTATTTGAAATGACTGAAATATTCTGAGGGCTGTGTCAGTTTGCAGTCTTGCAGAGTAGTTCTTTTTTGTTAGCCTTAATAGGGAAGGCTTATAGCCTTAATAGGAAGGGAAGTATTTGCCTGGAGACATGACATGAGGCTATGTGTGGGTTGTTCCTGTCATCAGAAGACAGAGTATCCAGAATTTTTGTGTTCTTTAACTTTCCCATTCAAATGCTGCTACTCATACAGCTTCTGAGCTATTCCCAGCCATTTTCAGTTTTCACTTTAGAGAGAATCATCTCTTTTGTGTAACAGAGAAATGAGGAGTGAACCTATATGCAGTGTGGAAGTTCAAGGGAGCAGGGCACAGCAGTGCACCAAGGAATTCAGTTATTTTACAGTACTGATGCGCAGTGAGGCTGAGCTGATCTTTATTCAAGCTCAGGAAATGGTTGAAGTGAACCAGACCAATTCATGCCTCTGACCTGAAACCAAATGCTGCTACTAATCATTAATATTATTTTGTGCTGAAATAATCTTGTCAAAGATACATGATATGTGATTTATAATCCTATTATAAGAGAAATTTTATAACAGAATTGTAGTGTAGTTACCATAAAGAGTGAATACCTCTGCTGAGGTTAAGCAAATCGCCATTATATTGATTTTTATTAATTTTACTTAAAGTGGTAAACAAATTCCCAGCTGTTAGAAATGGATTTAGGTCCTGCCACTTCATACCTTCTAAGGGTATGGTGAAAGAAAATTTAACTCTTTCACTGACCAATAAAGGTTGGACCAGATGATCTCTAGAGGTCCCTTCCAACCTTAACCTTAACTGTTCTGTGATTCTGTGTAAAATGAATAACATATTTATCTCAGTCTTCTCTTAAGGTAATCAAGAAAGATAATATCCCTATTTTAATTCAGTGATATATGAAAGGCTATGGAAATATTAATGAGTTCTGAGTCACAAAGAACTGACATTTGCTTTTATGCAATGTTCTCTCAAAACCCATGGCGATAAAGAATACAGTTTTCACTGAGGCATGTTAATTACAGAGCTTGAGTTTCCTTATAACCATAATGAATAACTCCAAGAGTTCATGCAGTATCATTCCTGAAACATTTATATGTGGGCTGCCTTGGACTAAAATATATTGTAAGCTTTGCATCTCACTTAAATGGACCTCAATTCAATGTGACTTTCAGCTTTTAGAAGTTACCTAGAATTAGGCAAGTGCATCCAAAGATGTTTCCTGAATGACCTTGTGTTTATTGAGCATAGACCTTCACATTCTGTAGAAATATATTTTTACAGACCTTTGCAAACTTTGTAACGGCTGCTTTTCTGTATTTTTGTCCCACATTAAACCAGAAAAGTCTTTAGATTTCTTCTGGCAGGGTTGTCCCGGTCACTCCACCAAAGGGCATGGATTGCAGGTAGGCAGAAGCAGAGAAGGCCTGGGCGGCATTTGAAACGCGCAAATTCAAGGATGTCTGCTGGATACCTACCAACCAGCGTCATATATCTTGTGTTGTGAGCCCCAAGGCATGACTCGCTTGCTGGAAACATCAGCAGCATGTTATGTTTAATCACCTGGAGAGTGCTGAAGAGATCATGCTGCGAGATACAGACCGCTTGCCTGTCCGCCTGGGTGCACACTGAGGTCTGAAGGAGGCTGAAGGAGGGTCTGTATGAATGGGATGAAGAGGAGAGTCTTCCTTCCATGTCATTCAACACGGTTGTGATGCAGTTTTGTTGCTTTTGTTCCCTTTCTCTGTCGCAGGCCAGGTTTAGAAGCATAAAGAACTAATTCTGAAAGGCAGCACCACTCGTCTCATGGACTGATGATACTGTGGAACATGTTTGAGGAGGAAGCTGTAACCAGTTCATCCAGATGAGAATTCACCTGGAATTCAGGCAGGGAGAAGAGAATTGCCCAGTTTTAGTCACTGTCTGGTTCCCTTTTACCCAACAATTAATGTAAATCTAAAGTCTTTAAGAACATTGGATTTCTGAGAGGGATCTTCTTTAACTAGGCCATGCCCTGTAACAACCTGCCTGTACTGTGTGCCACCTTCATAACAAAAGTAGTATCACCTAGCGGTCATCACAAACAGTTGCTAGTGCCCTGGAGGATTTTTATCATTTTCAGTTCAGTAACAGAGGGGAAAAGAAAAAAAAAAAAAGGTACTACAGTAATGCCTTCTGGTTCTTAGAGCTCAGACACTTGTGGGACGTGCTGTACCACCATGCACAAAGGGCCGATGCCCCAGGAGGACATGTGCTTCACACAGAATGGGTGATCAGAGGGAAATGCAGCAGACAGTACTGAAAAGAGCATACACTGCATCAGTGTTAGGTCTTAAGAGAATGACAATATCCCAAACACCAAGCACACTGAATGTATCATTCCTTAAGTTGTTCATTCTGCATTGTCTGCAGTGCCCGTTACAAGCAGCTATTACTTGGCCAGTTACTATGTTCTTAGCACAAAACTTTTTGCAATACTGAATATTTTTCCTTGTTCTATGAATGCATTTTCTGTCAAATATTAACTCTCGTGTGTTTTAGCTGTTACTATAAAAGATGATGAAGGCATATCTATAACTCCGCAATTCAAAATTACCAAAATACTGGGCAATTTTAGCATTACACACATGCATCAAAAATTGCCTAAATTAAGATGAATATGTATATTCACATTCTTATATATCATGCTTTATTCTTTTTCAGGAACTCAATTCTGAATAATCCATCTGTTGTAACCACAAATTTACAACAGTATGAATTAAACACTGTTATTTATGTTGTTAATAGCCTTTATGAATTATACTATGAGAAAGATGAAAGGACAAAAATTTAAATATGTATTTAAATTGGTCACCATTTAAATCGGTCTTTCAAGGTGTTGCTTTCATCTCACTCTATGACCTTGAGTCTGCTTTTAATAAAAAAAAAATTGGGAATATCACACAGGTCAGTGAAATTCTGTCAGCGTAAAATAGTCAGGCAAGCCCTCAGTTCTCATGAAGGGTCACCAATCCCTGGTTTACATCTTATAATTTGAGGATTAAATAGAGCGTGCTGGTGTTTCAAATCAGTATGGAGAGAGCTGTTGATATGTCTATTAATAATTTACTACCTCTCTAAAGTTAGATAGCTAAAGCTAATTTTAATGAGTTAGAGCTCAGTTGTGTTGGACTTCAGAAGTCTAGATTTCATCCGTGATATCCCCTTAGTGTATTCAGATGTATGTGTATATTTATACCTCCTTTGACTAAATCTACACTGGGGAAAAGTCAGAATGATATGTAGGCATATATTTGAACCATAGCTATCAGGAAGGACAAAACTTCAAGTCTCTAGGAAATACCTTTGATACAGTCCATGGACTTTCCTGGCAGTTAAGACATGTATCCTAAGAGATACCAAGGCAGTTTTGGGAAAGCAGAGGTACTGTAAAATTCAAGTAGAACTCTGTATATGAAAAGGAATCCACTGTACTGTCTTTTTTTTTTCCCTAGGATGACGGGAGACCAAAGGTAAACTTTCAGATGAGCCTTCTGTATTTAAATAAAGATCACCTAGCCCAATGAATTTTGATCTATGACTGTGTCAATATAAATAAATGCTAAAAATAATCATGTGGAGAAACTGAACTGTTGCCTATCCACTTACTTAGGATTTTATGTTTATTATTTCTGACAACAGTGAAAAAAGTATTAATTTTTCAATTAATATTATCATGCATATTGACTTATGCTATTATGTATATCAAGACACAGAGAAGAAAAACCTTCCTGCTGCTTTACATAATTAAATAATGCTACCTTAGCATTTGCAGAACCTGTAGGGAAGTATAATGAATTCTGCAAATATTCAGATTTACTTATTGGAAACAACTGAAAGTTTTAACATGCATATGTTGTGTTTCACATAAAGTAAGGGTGGCTTTCTAAAAAAAACAAAATGCCAAGAAACTAAAAGGCCTGCAATGTTTGTCACAGAACTAGCTAACAATGCCATGCTTGAATTACAGCATTATACACATAATTAATGTCATTTCTTAGTTTGACAAAATACGCAATCAGCGTATCAGAAAGCACAATATTAGAAATGCTCAAGAATGGTTTAGCAAAGAGGCTAAAACCTGAAGTCAAAAGCCACCAGTAACTTCAGAATACAGGAAACAGCAGAAAGTGGGAGAAATAACTTGGGTTCAAGTCACTCCAGCTACATGGTTGAATGATTAAAGCCCATGTTTGCAGATTGATCAGTGGCCTTTGCTGCAGAAAGCAGCAAGATTACCCCAGCTCTGGATGTGAAGGGTGCGTGTCCAGAACCAAGGGCATCTTGCAACTACTCCCCCTAGAAAGAATTAGCATCTTTATTTCTTTCTAAGAGAAAGAGGGGAGGCCAGATTGTCTCATGCCTGGAGTATAAAGCCACAACTTTTCTTTGGAAGCTTGTAGTTTTGTTCTATTGCCATTTTGTTTATATAGATTTGTTTATATATATGTGTATATATAAAAAATTAGATTTTGTTTATATGATTTTTGGTTTTAGAGTATTGTTGTAGGCAAAAGGTAATAGAAGTCCATGTCTACCAATATTTGACTGATGTCTGGCAAAATGAATTGTAGTCATCAGGGTATCTGTAAATTCATGAATACATCAGGTTTAAATGCACTTTTTCTAGTGCCGATGCCCATGTACAGTCTTACACTCAGCAACAGAACTAGGAAGACTTAGTCAAAGAGGATGATGTGACTCCAGCTCCATTTTCAAGTCTGGGAGTTAATACATTTTTAGAAATCTATATTTAAATTCCTCTGCTCGCTTTTATCAGCCTCTTGTTCACCCTTTGGAGTCTCTTAGTCATTTTGGGAAGTGGGTTGTTAGAACTAACGTATGTTAGGTAAAAAGTCTTATTTTTGTATGAGTGAAGATTACAGTAATCCAAATAATGTGGCAGAACGATGTCAGATGCCACGTTGCTCCAATGATTAGCTGTTTGGCTTTCTGAAATACAGCATCTCATTTATGAGAGTGTTAGCTGTCACCTTCTTAAATCCCCTCTCACACATTCAAGCAGCCAGGAGCATCGCAGGGCTGGGTTTTCCCTTTCTCTCTGCTCAGGTCCAGACCACGCTGCGCTGACGGCTTCTGTTCAAAGCTGCCACCACTAATCTCGTCCTGCCAAGTCTGCTCTGTGGAGCACTTGGTATCTCCGAGCAAAGCAGGACCCCCGCAAGGAGCCCGTCACATGCTCTGCTTATTGACTTTGATTCCCTACCTAAGAGTTTGCTCAGGGCAATCGCTTTCCCCAGGCTGTGTCTTCCACAGTCATTCCCCTAGTCTGAAAATTCACAGACATCACACGGTACTCGCAGGCTCAGAGCACGGGCTCTTAATGCAACAAAACACTGTGTGAAATATCTGCACTGGGGCAGAATAATAATTTATGTAAACGAACTACCCGCACTACCTTCTTCCTTCTCCTAGAGGGGAAGCAGGGAGCTTTTCTTTTTGAGCCTTCTGGCTTATTGCATTAATAATTCATAACCAATGTGCTTTATATAGGCCCTGGTTCAATCACAGCAAACTTAAGAGAAAGTCGGTTTTCCATCACTGTTCATCAGAGTGGATTTTCTTAAGAGGATACAGCTTTCTAAACCACAAATTCTTCATTTCTTTAGTGAAAAAACTTCTAGTTTTGTGAACTCTTTAAAACTGATTATTGGCATGTTCTTTCTCTGAAGAGCTGAGGATATGCACTGGGCAAAGAAGGAGGGATTCCTCATAATCTGCAGAGAGTTTACAAAGATAACAAATACTGTGGTGATACTAGAGTTTACAAAGATGACAGTGATACTGCATTGATAGGAAGCCACAATGCTATAAAGCAGAGCTTGGTTAAACATTTCAGCTTGTCTTCACAGCAAGGAGTTGGTAATCCACCTTTACTGTAGTGCTAACAGTAGTCCAACCTTTAAATGATTTGCTGGACAGACTGGGATTGGATTAGCAAGTAATTCAGTTGCTCTAGTCTATAGCAAAACACTTAGAAAAAGTATTACAAAAGAATTTAAAAGTAACTTTTTATGGTTTCAAGTCATAAAAAGTTAAGGAACTCTATAACTTATGGTAGTCAGTGACAGCTTTCTAATAATAAATGGCTAAAATTATGCTGTTGAAAAAACAGATGGAACAGTGATAGGCTGAAAGTGTATTTAAAGTTAATATTTTCAGAGCAGTCTTATGAAATGTGTTAAGTAGATGAATACTCTGGTATAATCATATGCAGTAGGGCAAGGCTGATTAAATAACTTTATAAAAAACATGAACATGTATTTAGCAAAACAGAACCAAAAGATGATACAGATAACATTGGATAGTGTTATAAAGAGCCATTGCCAAAGGGAGCTCTAAGGATATATTGTGAAAACTGCAGAGAACTCAATATGAAAAAGAGAGCTGGCTTAGATTAGAACAGTAGTTCATGGTAAATAAATCTTTTTCTTTTATAATAGTACTGCCTGATAGAGATTCTGTTTGATAATACACAGACACCTTTAGTTTTAGCTGAAAAACAGAAATTAGCTGATTAAAGCGTCTTTGCATATGTATTTTCCAAATTCTCAAGTTCTCAAACAAAAAAATAAAATAAGAAGTTACAACCCAAGCAGTGATGCTAATGGTCGTACAAGTTCCTAAACAGTTATGATACGAATCCTACCTAAGCTCTGCATCTTCTGAGTTCTGTTTGTTGTCTGAAAGTGATGAGCCAGCAGAGCATGTCTTTTATCCACTTGTAGCAGGAATGAAATTGTTTTGCTTATTAGTAAATACGAAGCGAAACAGAAAACTCAGACTATAAATTCCAATATATTTATTTTAAGGTAATTTTTTCAGTTGTAACTTCTCTGGAAAAGTTTTACGATGTCCTGCAATCTCCCGAATACCACACTGAAACTGTAATAAAAGGAAAAAATATTAAAACAATAATAAAAGAGTTAAGTTTTCCGTGCAATTCTTACAACAAGTAGTTGATTTTCAGAAAGCTCAAAAAATACCATGACTTATAGTAAATTCTATGGGATTATCTACAATCTACTGTAAACTAAATAGTAGGGGTGTTTTTGTATGTTACTGTTATAGTATGTTGAAGGCTGCAAGTCAAAAGTAAATCATGCCTACCAGAAACATGTCAAGAACAAAGAGAACTCTAAGTTCCATATTAGCTCAGGATCAGAACTAACTTATTTTAGAATGCTGTGTATTATTTGTTAGGGTGATTTGGAGATGAGTGAGATTTTGGTAATTTGATTGTATAGAATCAAATGCTTTTTCAAATGTAAAATTAAACCTGAATATTTTATGCAGGAGCCAATGGGAAATAGTAAGGAGGGAAACAAAAGCTATCAGAAGGTTAATTCATACAGGGAAGTGTGCAGAATCTGACTAATTGATATGAATGAGAGCAGGTTTTTCTAAAGCTCTATTGATAACCCAGTTTTTGACATTTCTAATAGCTCTTCTGAATAAAAATCTGGACAGTTCCCAAAGTAAGTGATCCATGCTAGACGCCCCCACAGTAAGTGCAATACTATTCAAATAAGGTGACAGACTGAGAGAGAAATTGGAGACTCTATTTTACAACAAATTGTGTCGAAGAAGTGACTTATAGCTGAAGACAGCTTCTTGTTGTTAGATACTCATCCCTTCTAACTACAGAGTTTAGAAAACAGTAAACAGTTGAAGATAATTAGCAGTCTTCTATTTGAATTTTTTTGATTGATATTACTAATACAATATAGTCTCTGATAAAACTTGATGAAAAAGTAATGTACTGACTCTCATGAACATGGGTGCGCATAGACAGACTCTTGAAAACTGGTCTCACTGTTGTGTGGTGTTTGGCTTTTGCCATTTCACAATTCTTAAGATCCCTACATAGCATTTTTTAGACAAATACTCATAGGTATGATAACAGAACAACACATATTTATTTAGAATCTTATCATGAGTTTCTAAAATACTTAAAAAAGAATTGAGAGAGTCTTCCAGAAATGAGTCTTTTCTTCTATTAGCAGTGGTAAGTGCTGTCCTTTACTCACATGAAATGCAAGACCCCACTTGTTTTTAGTTTAACCCTGGGAGATTGGCAGTGTTACTATCCCTTAAGTATTGAATTATATACTTTGAAGCATTTGAATAATAATTGCAAGTTAGAAAGCAGATTCAAGATTATAATAATTTAAAGGTCTTTAAAATGAGTGAAGCATGTGAATATTTTGATAATGGATAATTAACTATGTTTAAAAATACTATTCCTAAAACATTCAATTTTAACATCAAAAAGATTAATTTGGCAACATTAATTAAATCACTTAAATTTAAATGTTCTAAGTGACCAGTGATTTCTACCCTAATTTGAGCCATACTGGAATGGTGCAATTATCATAAATCTTCCTGAATATCATGTATTTTGGACCCCATAAAAGTACCAGTTCCTTGAAATACAGAACTATGGCTGTGATGTAAATCAGTTTCTAAATTACTTGGAAAAATGTTATGAAAGTGGATCATTTAATGCTTACCTAACTTTTGTAAAGCCTTTGCAGTACTTTAATGAAGCACTTACTTAGGCAATAACTGTGCCATGGACTTCAACTTTATTGGATGACCAGACTGTAAAACTTAATTTGTATAATATGTTGCAAATTCTTTACTGCCATAAATCTGAGCATCCTTGTCTGTAATAGAGAAAATTATCTGGTAAATAATCAGTTTTAAAGCATTATACAGAAAGTTATGAAGTAACAACCAGGAAGTTTTGAAATAGTATATTAAGGCAAAAGAAATGAGAATAATTATCAGTATCCATACTAGCAAGTATTTTAGATTACTACATGCAGAGCAAACCTCTTTATGTTGGCAGTGGCATTAGTGTAACAAACATCCCAGAGGATATGAACTTGAGGTAGCTTTGAATGCTCACCACAAATTTCTTAGTCTGGAGAGTAGGATAAAAAGGAAAAAACTGTAAACTTGAATTTGACTTCCACATCAAATTCAGAACTCAAGGTCTGAACATCAACATCAACAAACAACATGCCGCAGTTTTTTTACAGTGTATTAAATTTACTTGATCACAGACTAGCAGAACACTTGTGTATGTAGTAAATAAAACAGCAAAAATGCAAAATTTAGCAGAAAGGCCCTCATGACACGGTTGGGCAGGAACAGTACACTTCCATTTGTGCGTATGTGTGGGTGACATATGGCCAGAAGCAGGAGGCTGTGCAACTGAGATGCACTTTTGCTGGAAAGAACGCATGGAGCAGAGTTCTGGTACAGCCTATTCATTTCAGTCCTCATATTTCTCTCTAGACACCACCCAAGCTTATGACAAATTACACGTCAAGAGATTGCAGAACTCAAAGATATACGATTGAAACAAGTCAGATTCTCTTAAATATAAACAGATCTCATTAAGGTTGTCTGTAAATTTTATGTCTGGCAAAAAAACAGTAAGCATTGTGTAGCCTCAAGATAAGCATAAAACTGTGAAAGGAAAGGTCACATTTTTTTTCCTGACAATTGCAAGAAATGAAACACTAGGTAATTTTAGAGCAGAAAAATTTACTACTGGCAAGGCCTTTTGAAATCTGCAGTACAGTTCCAAAACACCACAGGAAATCTATAATACTACATTTTACTGATCCGAAAGAAAAATTAACAAAACCCATCAGATTAACTTCAGTTTTCCCTAGACACAACAAACTACACAAACTCCAGTCATCCTTAACCAGAAAATTACATCTTTCTTTCATAATGAGGGTAGAAACAAATTTTGACATTATTTTTTTGAAAAAAAAAAGTCTACCTACACTACCATGAAATCCATGCAATGTTTACAAACTCCAAGTTTCAATTGTTTAAAAATATTCACAGGTATGTTTCAAATTTATAAAGATTTTTCACAGAGGATATTTAAATCCATTCTAATTCTTAGGTTTTCCAAAAGCTAGTAGCAAGAAGGAGTTTTCTTAAGGCTGTGTTCATTGACAGGGAGTTGTTGCAAATTAATAACACATGATTATACCATTAAGACATTGAGGTTTCAGCTGGAAGGATCTGCATACTGCATACTTATTCTGCAAATATGCATCAGCTCTCTGAAAGACATATTAGATTCTTCTGCATCTGATGTTCTACAGATCGCTTTAGCAGGGGCCTTTTCAGCCATACACTCCTCAACGGCAGAGCTATGTCCTTGCTGCTTACTATGGTGTCTTCAAGAAAAAAGGATCAGTTACTTCCTCGCAGAGAAGCAAGGCCATGGAAATTATTCCAGGATTGAAAATAAGGATTCTAGAGCCTTCTGCAGCAACTGGGATGCAGGAGGCTTTATGGGGACAGGCAAGAAAAGGGCAGCAGCAGGTTTTTCCTGGGAAATTCAAGTTCAAAGCAGTCTTATGCTGCATATACTCCCTTAGTAAGTCTCCCTTAAGTGATTACTTAAGAAGAGTAGAGATTTAGCTCAAGGTTCAGGCCTAAGTTTTTGGATTATGGAGAGTTTTAATGAAAGTCATTACAACTCCTGCTCTGCCTTTTGCAGTCAGATGGATGGACGGTTAAAAGCAGTCTGGCATTTCTGCTTTCCAAAAGGAGCTGTGAGCATATATGTTCTCACCTGTGTAAGTACGTAAGGTGGGAATATCTACTGCTTGCATGAGCTATATGAATTTCCCACTTTGACTTCCCATTTCTAGGAGAGGAATGACTATTAGAATTGTCTGTGTTCCTTCCGTATGTGATTTCAAGTATTTTTGATTATTTTTACCCAATAACTTATCTTCATTAAGTCAGAAATAAACAGCATGGGTAAATTAAAGAGACAGAGTTCTGCTGTCAACAACACTGAGCTTGTCAGTATAGGAAAAGAAATATAAAATGAAACAATACATTCAAAGCCTTAGAGGCAAGAAAGCATTATAGGGAGAAATTAACTGATCATAATGTGCATTTTTTTTTTCTGTAACTGCCGTTTTTGGATTTTTGGTAAATCTCACTGACTTTTTTTTTTTTTTTTTTAGCAGACTTCTGTTTGATAAATTCAAAGTATGGAGCTTTGTTCCCTTTCCTTTTTGAAACATCTACAGAAACTTTCATTTACAGAAAAGTATCTGTGGATTCTGTGGCATTACAATATACAAGGGTTGCATTTCTGTTATGCTGTTATGTTTATTGAGCATAAATGAGAAGTAAAAATGGAAAGCAAAGCTGAAGGCAGTAGTTTGCTATGTGGTTCATAACATAACAGGCAATCATCACCATTGTTACAAAAACGGAATTCCAGCAACATACTTCCTTGCCGCCTCAATTTACACGGGAAATATTATATGAATTAAGCAGGTTGGCTGTATTAATTCACCAGTGAATTATGATGCATTATAGCAGAATGTAGTCTAAAAATTGTATACGAAAAGAAGTGATAATAATAACAATCTGTATTTAGTGTCATTATGAGACATGGACATCTTACAAATGGTAGCATATAAATACACAAATACCTCACACATGCATATCGTATATGAAAAGCCATACCCAGAAAATGTCCATCCAGCATGACTACAACAGAGATCTATTGTACTGAAAGGAGAAAAGCCTTTGACTTGTCATCACAGCTTATTCTAACGTCTAGATCTAACGTCCAAAAATCAACACTGAGCAAGAGATGAAATGCACCACAGAAGAAAAAAAAAAGCCAATCTACTCATGGTATGGGGGATTTGAGAAAGTAAAGCTCTTAACAGATTCAATCTCAGCAAAGAACATTTTCATTATTGGGTTGTTATTTGAAAGCCTAGTCAAACTATTACAGAATTATTTCAGTGAGCTAGAGGGTCTTATTCCACTCGTGTATGTGGTTTTATGCTAGATGATTCCATTGACTTCTGAAGAGTTACCATGGATTATACTGATACCACTAAAATGAGTAAGCAACCCGAGAAAAGCCAGTACCACAGCCAAAGTTAAAAAAAAGACTCATGAACTTTAGCAATCGATGCAATCTGTATTCACAGATGTTTTTAGAAGTTTGGTCTCAGACCTTATACAAAGAGAACACAGGGCACTAGAAAGTTCTCCTTCTGGAC
This sequence comes from Crypturellus undulatus, assembly GCA_013389825.1. Taxonomy (NCBI): domain Eukaryota; kingdom Metazoa; phylum Chordata; class Aves; order Tinamiformes; family Tinamidae; genus Crypturellus; species Crypturellus undulatus. The sequence goes on along the minus strand of VWPW01017552.1, from coordinate 266,632 downwards.
TTGTTAAAGTAGAAGAATCTGAATATAGAGTTTAAAAAGTTTTCCACTGATTAGGAAATAGATTCCTGCTGAGAAGCAAGGAAGACTTTTCCCACTAAATTCAGTAGATGTGTTTACTTGTCAATAGCAGGAAAGGAACAAGGCAGGAGCTATTCTGTAAGGATGATGGGAATATGGATGATGGGAATATAGCACTGAGTTAGAGAGAAAACCTCAGAAAAGTAAGCCACCAAAATCACTTTTGAATACAAAGCTATAGGCAGGCTGTAACTCACCCGACCCTTTTCTGGCAGAATTCAATTTCTGCATGTTTTGAAAAACTGTCTGTTTTCACTGGTCCTGTTATGGTCTCTTCTGTAGAGAAGGTCTCTTTTTGTCAGACCCTCTGACTCAGCAAAAGAGTAAGCTGGTTTTCCGTTGTAGCCAGATTGTGAAGTCTCTGCTGAAACCTATTTGTGATGGTAAGTAGGAATGGCACTTAACTTCCGTGTTCCTTGAATAAGTGGATTTTCCTAGGCAATGCAATTCTGATAGGAGTGTCACCCGCCAAAAGTATGCCCATGGTTATGTAGGAGCAACAGTGAGATTTCAGAATCTTAGAAACATACAGCTTATATCTCAGGAAGTCTTCAGATGTCTTAGGAAGAGAAAAACTATTTGTTTTATTTTAAAAATAAACTATCTTGAAACTGAACAAACTCATGGGAAGGGGAGGGGAGGAATTGCTGAAGTACTAGTCTCTATGGTCTCTAAACAGATGCTAGCTTGTTCCAAGTCAGCCTACTTTTACAGCCAAGCGATACACCATTTCTATATAACTTCTGTAGATATCAAGTTGCAAGAATTGTCTTCAAAGCTTGCTTGTCATATCTGACATCCTGACTTTCGCTGGGGCAGCGCAGCCATAAAGTTACTCTGCGGCATCACAAAACGCCCGGTGTGAGAGGTGTCAACTCTTTTAAGACACCCAGCGATGGGGAGCGAATGTGTTTCTTACCGTCAGCCTCCTCTCACTGCTCCCTCTGGCCTGCACTTTCGCAAGGACGCATCGCAGGGCTTGGCCTTTTGAACTGTTAGAAACAGCCTGCAGTGATTTAAGCTGCTAAGGATGCCAGGTAGCAGAGCAGTGCTGCTCAGCCTGACCGGAATGTAAGAAATAATTAAGCTCCGTGATGCTTTTGTGCAGCCCTGTTAGCTACGGAGGCAAAAGTGCAGTCCCACACTCTGTTATCCTGCAGGCTAGAGTTCACCTCCTGGGTTACTTACTGCCAGATTGGAAAGCTGTGTGGTATTTAGAAAGGAAAGTTCAAAGCTCTGTGAGTCAGAGCGAGTTCCTCTTTTATTCTTTCACCATGTCAGATACCATAGATTAGCAATTTCCATAAGTGATATTTAATGCTAATTACTTCAGAGTCAATGAGCTGTAACCAAAAAATCTTTAATAAGGCTTTTTCTTCTATAACGTTTAAAATGAGTATTTTTTCAGACTCATTTCAAGTCTTCATGTGTATCTGTCCTAACTGGCACGACCACATGCTTCAGCTTAGGACTCTCGTTTTCCCAGTCATGCTCATCAAATATGCCTCCCACTCATGCAGAGACGCCTCAGAGAAGGCGGGTGCAATTCAGCTCTCCTTTGCACAGCAGCCCTATGTTCAATATGTTCCTCTCATTTAGCTGCCTCTGTGCTGTCAGAGAAAGACTCCATTACAGGCTTGTAATTCAGACTCAGTAGTCCAAATCTGTGGCCAGGGAAAAACACATTTTTCTCATGGTGTTTGCTTACTTTGAGGTTGTACTGCTCTCCACCCCAGTGCCCACTTCATGTGTTGCAATAGAGGGGAGGGCTTGCAGAGGTTTTCCTTCTGTGTAAAAGACCAGAACTTGAACCTTTGGGGATTGGGATTAAATGCAGAAGTTACTGAGTGAAGTTCTCCGGTTCTTTCATTGCTAAAACTAGATTAGGTGATTGCTTTGTTTCTTTTGTCCTTCATGTAATCTGAATAGTACCAGCTGTCAATGTGAGTCAGGCCCAGAAAGCCATGGCAGAAGATAAAACTAATAATTTTGTGTGGCTTTTTTTTAAGGTTGTGAGGTTTAAATTCTTAGTCCTGTCTCTAATATCCTGAGGTTAGAAATTGAATTTTTTGAGAAAGCTGAAAATCTATTATAATCATATGGTAAAAGTATTCCCTAAGCTTTGATAAAGTTTGATCCAGTACAAAAAAAGGACCATTTCACAAATGCCTACCTATGATGGTAGTGCTATTTAGATGTTATGATTAGGAGTAGACCTTTATTCTTTCCCTAGAATACAACGAAAATTGTTTCTAAAATCAAGTGCTGTTTTCTGCTGTTTATAAATGTGCTGATAGTGGTGAAACCATTTATTTATGAATTATACAACTTTTATGCAGAGGTTCTGTAATACTTCCCCAGGAAAAAAATAACTGTGTAATGTTCTATTTAAATATGTTTTATTTATTTATTTATTAACAGCTGATCAAAAGTCTGCCAAACGATTTTGATCAGAAAAGAGAATTGGACTGGACTTATAAAACTCAGCTACTATTTTTGCTTCAAGCAATAGCTTGTGGAAAGTGTAGTCCTGTAAGATTGTAGAAACCAAATTTCTGCCTCCTGCACAGCTTCTAAACTATTTTAGAGCTGCCATTTGCTCAGGAAAATAATCCATGTTGTGAATGTACCTCCTGTTGACGTTTTCCCGTTCTGAGCAGAATGCTTTAAGAATCATTAAACAACACAGATTGGAAGAGAGAATGACTCTGTAACCTAGTGGTTAGAGGAATCCTCTTCGTGATGAAACACCTGAGCTTCAGGCCTTTTTCCAATGCATACTTAAGTATTCTGTATAAAGCAGACAAGTACAGGCAGAAGAGATTCAGAAAGTGCCATTGCAGGCTGTCCTGCTCAATGTCCTGGTGATCAGACAATTTCCAGGCAGATGTGTGATGTGGGTACAAATCTTATAGGCAAAGAAGACACCTGAGCAGCGACTTCTAACTACTAGGGAAAAAGAGAGGCTACTTCGTTTATATATCTTATTTACTGGTCCACCCTTTGTTTGGTTTGCATTTTAGTTTGCTTTTGGAGTATACAAAATCAAGTTTCATTTTTCACTGCTGCTGCAAAAAAAATAATAGGAGCATTAACAAAAGAATAAAAGTAGGTTTAAAAATTCACTTAGATCTTTAAACTGAAGAATTACTGACTATCCACAGCAAACAAAATTTAATAAAATATTATCACAGCTTTAAAATTTTGATTGTGAAAATTGAAAAATTAATCTATATTATTTTGTATATTTAAGGCAGCAGGAAATGTTACATCAAGTAAAATTTTGACAGCTAGTATGCACAATGCTTTTTTAATTTTATAATTCCATTTTTCGGTTTATATCTACAAATTCTAGATCTCTGAGTAAAGCATTCACACTGGAAAACTTGCTTGTATACAGTGAAAAAAATTCATAACAAGGCACACACCTTAATTCTAAATAGAAAGGAACAGAGGATAATGGTTACATCTGTTGTTTTTTTCCCTTTTGTAAGTAATCCAGTTCATTGACAATTGCATTATGTTGATAGGGTTTTAGAGTTTCCTATTGAATTGTAATGTGGCTCTTAAATTTTGGATTGTCATGCCTATAAATAGTTACAATGTCACTGTGCCTATTGCCACTGGCACCATTAGCATCAAGTGTTGAACAAAATGCCAGAGCATTTTCAATTTTGATTTAAATCCAAACATTAAGTTTTTCTCTTCACATGGAAAAATAGAGGATAAAGAGATGGAAAAGGAAGATGTCTTTTGCTTTGCTTTTTTGGGAGAGTGATGGGAGGAATGGGTGGATATAGCTTATATGTGAATACTTTCTTCAGAGTTAATTCTGTAAAGAAAAACAAAGATTCATTAATGGAAAACCCAGCCTGTCTCTCAGTGAATCAAAAAGGTATCCCACAGGCTTGCTGAGACAATCTTTGCTTTGACATGAGAAGACCAGTCTTGTGAAAACTGCTAAAACTGCAGGGTGCAGTTCTTTATCATAGCATTTTATTAGTTGCAGACAAAGGGCAAGGAAAGAGATGAGCAGGTAATCTTCAGCTGAGAACATCTGTGAGTAATTCTTAGCTTACATACTTTGAAAATGTGTGCAGTTCACAAAAGTGTAATGAAATGAGGAAAGTCTATTAACCCTAAATAACTTCAGGCTTCATCAGAAATTAAGTCTCTTAAACAGGATAAATGAACCTGCCACCCTCACAACAGCTGAGGAGTGTGGCCTATCGTTAGAGTTACCTTTTGCAACCTGTTCTGGCTTGTTCAAACCTGTAGGAGAAGAGAAGCAATAGTAACAAATAAATTAAATGTACTGTCTATCAAGTTACAGTTTTATGCTTAGTGAATGGATGAACAATACCTGTGCTCCGTAACTGACATTTTCTTGCTTGAGTTTAGTTTAATCTATTTTCATAAAAATGATTAAAATTGACCTTGCAGGTTGATTTAGATTCCTCTTGCTCTGTGAAATCTGTTACAATTTGTATTCCATGTGGACATACATTCCTGACTGAACTTAACTGTCCACCCTAATAGTAGTATTATCTCTGAAATAAAGTTGTTAAACCTATTTTTAAATAAATACACAGGTATATTCATGTGTAAAAATACACCCATAAATACATATAGATCAAACTCAAATCTTTTGAATTACAGGGTCTAAAAATATTCAGATAATTTCACACAATTACAAAGTTTGAGTACATAATATGAGGCAGCATACTCTGTTGAAAGAGAAACAATGAGTTTGATTTTTTACAGCTTGAGTTTGATCAAACTTAATCTTTATTCATTTTCCTTTAAAATCTCCATTAAAACTTTATTCCTGATTATATCCATTAATGAAGCAAAGTTCAAAGGCTCTGTAAGTAAAGGAGATGATAACATGGACAGAATTTGACTGAAAAAAATGGGATGGAGTAGAGTAGTGTGATAAAAAAGGTCTTATTAAGTTTGTGGAACAAACTAAGCTGAGTGCACTCTTTGACTGTATCAGGTAATTCACAGTCTATGCAAAGCAATGGTCGCTCTGTTTCAACCTGTCAATATGGAAAAATATCAACGGGGATCAAGGTCTCTTGGTTCTGAGGATGGTCCATCTGTTTAGTGCCTACTAACAGGTCTAGAATGCGAAAGGCATTGATGCCCCTTGATGCCCCTCACAGGGTATCTTTGTCAGTTGGGTCAAGGTGTAGCAAGAGTAACATGGGCCACGAGTGAAAGCTGAGTATGCCCCTCAAGATTGGGAAGTGTTAGTCCCTACTGAGAGGGGTTGCTATCAATACAGGCTCAGTTAATGTCTTTTTCTAGCAATTCCTATGACTGGGTCTGGAACATGACAGGCAGCAATGGCCCTCGACATGGAAAGGTGTCCTTGTAGCTCCTGGTTCAACTGATGCCTACTTCTAGCAAAATCCAGGTCCTAGCTAGAGAGGCCATCATGTCGATGAGGAGAGGTATTGCCGAGTATGGATATTGCTAGAAATAGTTGTTGTTCTGTAGGACTAAAAATGGAAATCAGTAGCCCTCAGCACTGGGGATACTGAGAATAGTCAGTGTTGATAGTCATTGGGCTTCTCAAGAGCAGAAAGGGTCTGGAAGACCCAAGACCCAAGAGATTGCTCTTGATAATTATTGATAACTGGAAATGACTGTTGACATTGACCGCTGTTGATAAGCATGGAAGTGGGTAAGCATGGACAGCTGTCGGGATGGGGAGGTATCACTGGGTATCAATAGGGGTAGCTACCCATGGATGTGTTTCCTTGACAATATGCCTGTCAATCAGTAGGGATTAATGCTCCTCAGTTCTGCTCACAATCAGTGTTGCTCTCAGTTGATGCATACCAAGGGCAAATTGTGTTCAAACAGAAAGCTATAGACACTTGTGGTGACTGGTGGGTATCGCTGCCTATTCATAAGGATTGATACCTGGCCTGTGACTTTGTAACTTGTGATACTAATGCCTTGCTCCTCCCTGCTTATCAGAAAGAGTTGTTAAACCTGTTTCAAATGCAAGAAAACTGAATGGGGAATGCAGCCTCACACTTCATGGCATTAAGCAGAACTTCAGATGAGTGTATATTGCATGTACAAAACCTGTGAAAGGCAGTTGCCTATTATCCACAGCTCCCTCTTGAAAGCATATGAGTATCTAAATCAACATTTGCTGCAGCATCTCAGGTAGCCACTCAATATGCTGAAGCAGTATCCATGTATAAGGATAAACTGTCTCAGATTTTCTGAAACTGGAGAACATAACGAAGAACATAAAAGCTAAATTTCCCCTTTCTTCTGATGGTAAAGTTGAAATAGATTCTTCATCAGTTTTGGATTATTGTTAAGAAATTAGTCCTTTATACACTGTATTTGAAAGTTAAAAACTTAGTTTGCTTTATGCATTCATTAAATCGGAGCTCTCATTTTAATATAATTCTATGTATTTTAAAAGGTAGTTTTTGTAAAAGAGGAAGAACCAATTACATAATGTATTACACAGTCTCCTTAATGATACAATTTTATTGGACTGTAAGTTAATCACCATAATTGCATGATGTGCACTTTATTAATCTTACAATATGCTGCATTAAATTACTATAATTTTATTAGACAATTTAGTTCATGCTCCCTGTATCAGAAATGCAAATATACATCATAGTATTAAAAAGATTTTTAAAAAGCTAAAGCTTATTCCAAACCATCTATTTGTACTTCTATAAAAAATAGTAATCCCTTCATACACAGTAAGATGAAACTGAATATGATTGTTGCATATTTATATTTTTTCTGAGATTTTGTCATTGGAAATTAGAAAGAAAGTCTAGTCTGTGCATGATATTTAGCTACTATGCATTGAAGATGGACTACACCTACTACGCATTCACAGGGAATGTGGTGTTTCTCTTTCTTCTAGGGAAAAGCTTAAGGACATGAGAGGTATGTAAATAGGGCTAAGCCTTTCAGCTGTATCCTTCTGAACAGGAACACTCCCTGTGTAGTGCTCCAAAACAAGGATTTATGTGCGTCTTGGAAAAAGAGTTCACAGAACTTCTCTCTTGAGAGAATGGCATCATAAAGTAAGTGCTGAGAATTAGTCTCACCAGAATCTCCTAACTTGACACTGGAAGGCCTGGCTGCCTGTCAGTGTAATCCACTCTGATTTGTTAAACAGATACATACCTACACGTGAAACATACTTGTAGTATCTGGCACAGATACTACCTGTGCTCTGTAAAGCCATGGTAATATTGGTTTTATTAAAGAAATAAGTGCCACTGTTGTTATCCATTGACTGTTCAAGATCAGCAATGCTTGATAGTAGAAGAATGTTTACACTGCTTCTGCACTGTTTCTTATTTTGGGGGAAGGAATAAAAAATTCTTATTGAAAGATCTTGCATTATTGAGGTAACAAGCAAATTCTCTTTTTCTTTTTCCTAATTCTTATATATCTAATTGTGTTTTAAAATACATTGTAGCTCAAGGCTTTGCAGAAATTATTCAAAATAAGTATACTTGTGATATTCACTTTTTTGGATAGAAGAAACAAAAGACAAAATGGAAGAATATGAAATTACTAGCTTCACATTATTACATTTTTAATTACTTCTATAAGACAAAAATAACAGATGAGTATCCAATATGACAACTTCACCAGAGTATCTATGTCTTCCTCAGAGTTTGGAAAAACAAAACTCAATACAATGGGAAGACAGTTTAAAGTCTATAAAAATAGACCTATAATGAAAGACAGAATTTAGAATGTAAAAGCTGGCCTGTATAATTCACTACTTGAAAATAGATGTCTGAATCAAATCTTAGACTTTTTGAAAGTAGATCAAGTAAAAATCCATTTTTTACAATTTATTTTTCTGTGTACTGCTTATTACTAACATACATAATGGTATAAAAAAAGATCTACTTCTATGAATAATGGAAAAAAACTGTGCTGAACTGTAGAATCCTTCTTGAGTTTTAATAGCAATGATAACAAAAGAATAACATTATATGCAGTCCTTTCAGCTGCCACATACCAAGACAGGAGCACTAAAATTGACAGAGCTCAAAGATATTATTTTATGAAAGGGAAAAAAAAGATTTGTTTTCTTTTGAAGATCTAAATCACTCAGTGAAAACTAAAAAAATGAAATTCAATGTTCTTAAAACATTGCAGAAAATGTTGACACTCAGTTGTTATTTCCCATGAAGCTGCAAATTAATTGTAAGCCAAAATCTTATATATTCCATTACTTGAAATAAACCGTGCCTTCATAAAATATGTTCCAATTTGTTCAAGCCTCTCACTAGTATAGTTAGTGAAGATGAATCTGATGGTTGTGTTTGTCTTTCTTGCTACTGTTTTATTTTTACAGTTAGTTATTTACTCCAAGTATAGTGAAAAGAGCACAGCGTGTCACACTGACAAAGGCTGAATCCTCATTTCTCCTCTTCCATGGATATTATGAACTTTGTTAGAAAAGATTAATTTGGCCAAGTCCCTGGTAACTAGTATGCCTATTTTAGCCTAATGGCCAGTTTTAAGGTATAATTTTGTTGTCAAAAGTTACTTTATCTTGTCACCAGATGCCTAGGACTCCCATAAACTTTGATTCCCATAAAAATTTGACTTGAATTTAGTTAGTCAACAGTTTAAGTGTTACATTTTTTAAAACATTTTTTACCACCTTCAAAAACCTTGAGTATATAGTTTCTAACTTCCTCAGGCTATGATTTATTGCTGAATTCACGTATTCATTTTGCCACACAGGAGACCTCGCAAGGCATGAGGTGAAAGTCCCAAAGGGATAGGTAAGCTTAGGGAGAAACACATTTCCTGGAAAGGCACCCAGGGAGGGTGGCCTTCAAACTCTAAAAGAAACGAATTACTTTTTTTAGGCTTGTAAATTTGGAAAGTAGAAGAGGCATTTGCACTTCTCAAGTAACTTTCCAATTTGCTTTTGTGTCCTTGCTCAGTGACTCTCTAACTAAATAAATGTTAGTCCATTCCCAGGCCTCTTGAGAATTTTGGGGAGAATAAAAAGCACTCATTCCTTCCAAAGCGATGCCTATGTGCAGTCTGAGGGTAGCAGACTGCTTTCTGCAGGTTATGTGGGTGTTGGCTCCTTCTGTCCTACACAATCCTTCAAATGCCAGTGTGTCTCGGGACTGCAACATGGACCTGCGGTTTCACACAGGATGCAGTGGTCTGCACCACAGTGACCACATTATTAGTTCACTTTCCGAACTAAAGAAAGGCACGTGCACACAAAAAGTATGTCTTAGGATACCCGCATTCATCTGGTAACACATCTATCAAGCCGAGGGACAGACTGTAATAACCTATGTTAGGTCAATAATAAAGTAGCCACATAGTTTGACGAGGTGAACACACAGAAACACACACAAAAATTGTTTCGCTAAAAGCTAGATCATTTTTATTGTTAAAACTTCAGATAAAATCTAGGTACAGTTTTACCTTACGAACACTAGATTCTACCTTCCAACCAGCCAGTATGATTCGTTCAAAAATGTTCTTCATTGGGTCATTTGGTATGCTCATCCTGCATGTTATTTTATATGAAATATGATTTTAAGGTTGATCAAGTGATATCAAAGAATGTTTTAATCTTACTGAACACTGGACTCCATGCTAAATGTGCCATATATGCCAGCTTTCCCACCAAGCCAACTCCACAATTTGAGATAAAAACCTACTGGCACATTCTTTTCTTTGTCAGCTGAGGGCATGAATTTCAAACAGTATTAACTAGCAGATTCCGCCCCACGGTTACATGTTCCGCAACACAACTGTGGAGCAGGTTCCTCCTGATCCCATGGAGGTGAGTTCTACCTAATGGACCAAGATGGAGCCACCTCTTCTGAAACATAATCTATTTTTATAAGCCAATATTGTCATAATATTCACTCTGCCAGATATTTCTCTGAACAAGAACTACAGGAAATTTAAATCTTTCATTAACTGTAACAAGGTTACAAATGCCATATGTTTTCTGGAAGAAAGATGGCAAAGTGCATTTTGTGTTTCCTGTAAGCTTATGCTTTCCCTAATTTTGCTATGAAGTTTTTTGGGGGCCCTGGCGGTAGTAAGCTTTTGTTTGTTTGTTTTTGTTTTGTTTTAATTGAACAATATGTGACATGTACAGGATATTCTGCTAGCTAAGCTAAAAGCACAGTGGTAAAAAGGCATTTTAATTTTGTCGAAGAGAGAAACTAAGCTGGATCATCTATGTATGGCAGATGTAGCACTTACCTGACTCATTTATCTTGCAGGAAGCACTCCACAAGGATCTTGTGCAATTTTTAGTCTAATATAGGATGAGCTGAAGGTACTATAATAACAGGAGAAATTCTGACACTGAAATTGCAACATAAAGAACAACTAGCTCACACAGGAAAAGCTTTCAGCACTATAAGCTTGTGTTTCTTGACAAATTTTGAGAAATAAAATAATTTCTGTTTTTAAATGATCAGGATGGCATTGAATGCTTTTTTTACTGCTTTCTCAAAGCCTTTAAAATGGCGCCATTAAAGCTGAACGTACAACCTTCAGACAAGAAGATTACATGTTGAGAAATGGGTCTCAGCATCATTTTATATCCTATGATAAGTCAACGGTTTCAAAGAAAGAATCACAACTTCTACTGAAAAAGAAAATTATATAATTTTTGAATGTGTAATTTCTGATTTATTGAGGTATCACACAGTTTGTATCATAAACTGAAATGATATTTAAATTGGATTAAATCTTAGCTAATTTATTTCCAGATCATTCTGAACATTAGGAAGACAGTCCCAACTGTTTCTCAAAAAATAAGGATATCCTATAATCACAGAAAGAATCTGCATGTCAGATTAATCTGCCTCATTCTTATTTATATTATTTTCTATGGTGGAGTAATAATCTGACCATGTAGTGTATTGGAGTGGTATTTTGGCAAAGTTGATAGATTTACTTCATATTCTTTATGTTTTGATATAATAGAGAACCTACTGCTTTGGAGAGACATTTCAAATCTGTCTTGAACTAAAACTAGCTGAACAGCATCTTCAGCACTTAACATCCATTCTCATAATTGCAGCTACATTAGAAGAAGTATATAGAAAGTTTCAGTCCAAAGCTCCCATTTTATCAAGCACTAGAATCTCTGAATGTTATTGCTATGTGTTTAATTCAACCATAAATCTGGAATGAGTATGTTTTTGTGGGAAAGAGGTCCTAAATGTGCAGAAAAACAAAAATTATGGATACACTTAAAACAGTCAAACAGTCACACATTTTCTCTTTCCCATTTAAGGTCTGATTTGATATCTTTTGGATTGTGCTTTTAGCACAAGAGAACTGTGATGTTGATTATTGGGACTGTAGTCCTTTTGGGGTAGATGTTGTTCAAAAAAACACAGACAAATATGGGGGATTCATTTTACCAGATTAAGATTCTCCATTTAATTTTTTTTTTTAAGTAATAAAACAGTACTCTTGGACTAGATGATCTCCAAAAGTCCCTTCCAACCTTAATGTTTCTGTGATTCATGATTCTGTCTATGGTTTAGTTCTGTAGCAGAGTGGGGCATAGCAATCCTGACTGCTGCATTCTCTTTTCATTGTTATTTTTAATATTTATAGTACAAAAAGGAATGACTTTTCAAATAAGCATAAACATTGTTTATATACCTTATTTTATTCAATAAGTGAACTTTATTTGATCTTTGATTAAATGTAAATATTAACATTTGGATTAAAAGTATCCCTGCGTTCTGCCCTCATGTGTAGAGACAATCAAGCATGCGGACCTTATCCTGCATTACATGTGCTGATTAGAGTAACAAGACTGTAAAGTTTTCTTAGAGCTTTCAATTTATGATTGATCAACAAAAGGAACTGGGTGCCAATATTGCAAACTCTAGTGTTCAAAATTTCCTGTTTTCCATCCCCTACTCCTGGTCTCTCAACTGCACAGTATTCGGTGTTTAATGTTACAGTTTCAAAGACACTGGGAAATCTATTTCTGGGCAGATAAAGTGCGTGTAGTGACAGACAGTCCATGTTCCCACATTTCCTGATGAGACTGCAAGGATCAATACTAACTCTCTCTCTGAATCCTTTGAGATCCATAAACTTGAAGTTCCTTTTTCTCTCTTGTTTGAGCAGGCAATTTGAGGAGGAAAGGGATCCTCAGAACCTGACCACCGGACTAGTCTTCACAGAAAAATTGTGTCGCCAGGTTCAGGTCCTGTCATGGCACAGTGCAGGTACCTGCACGTATGCTCCCAGGCAGAGCTGTCAAATGAGCTCAAGGCACTCGCATGTGGGCTGCGGGCTCTAGCCTCTGACTTGAAGAATGAGACCCCATAGCTTCCCCTTCCCCTTCCCCTTCCCATCCATAATTGCTGGCTTCAGAGAAAGGTTTATGTCTGGAGGAGTTTAACTTATCAAATCCTGAACAGAAAGGCGGTTTTGTTTAGGCAAGGGTCAGACACCAAAAAAGGAGGAATAGCAGAAGTAGGAGGAAAGTGAAGCCGTGTTTATTTCATCAGCATTTACTGCTGGTTACCTCGGGCACTTCTGTGCGTAGCATGCTAACCATGCGGAATCTGAGCTTTACCTCAGCTTTGAAAATCTTCCTAAATCTTTCAGAGATAGAAAATCAAAAGCTCTTCTTTATTTTTATTTTTTTTTTAGCTCTTGAAATTAAAATGGTGACAGCTGCATTCAGTTTGCAGTTATGTTTTGGGGTGTGGGCTGCTATGATTTCCAGAGCAGTTCATCACATGAGTGTCATTCTGAGTCTTTCACCTTTAGAAGAATAACTGCTGCCTGTAAACTGTGACACATCTCTCTGCGTGACTTTCCCTCCTGCAGATGAATGACAGCTGCCGAATGATCAGGTGAACATAGACAGAAGAATTGGACTAAAAATATCTGGTAAAGGAGGAAATGGTATAAGGAGGGGTACAAAAAGAAGACTGATCTTCTCAAATGGAAATTCTGCTTTTATATTAGTTGTGTGATAAAGGATGTCAGAATAGTGATAGAAACTGCAGTTCTTGCTCACATTCTTACCAGCTTCAAAGGGAGCTTTGCCTATGCGAGCAGGTCTGATCCTGACTGCAGGATCAGATGTCCTTGCTGTACTTGTTTCTTTCAGGATCTGACTCTTACATGTATTGTCAGGAGAGCTTTTCTCACCATATGGGACTTGTGAAACATATTTGAAGCCTTCAGTAATGTTCAGTTTGTTGCCTACTTGGTTGGGCAGTCCTTACACCTTTCTAAAAAGTGCTATTGCAGAGTAAAGTTTAATTTTTGCATTAATGTGGGAAAAGAAATCTTTTTATAGAACAGTTTTTATGGCATTTGCTTCTTACTGTAGCTTTAAAAAACAAAACAAAACAAAACAAAAAAACTTAATGCCCCATGATGCCTCAAAGGTCCTCGAGCCTGTCCTTTTCACTTCGATTGTCAGATAGGATTTTTTTTCCTTTTTCACACCTATATCCACATCCTGAAGCTAAAATGGCTTCTTTCTAAGCCTGCAAAACTTTGGCCTTTTCAGGTCACGGGCTGCAGAATACTTTTTTTGTCTGTTCCAGCTAGGAAAAAGAGAAAATAAACCCTGCTTCCATTAGGTCTTGATGTCTGGAGAAAAACAAATGAATGAGAGAACTGACATTATTTTAATATTTATATGAAAGATAAACATGAATATATAAAAATGTATCTTCTGTCATTTCATAACGAGGAATTGATTTCCTGTATATCCTATAGTTATCCTGAGTTCTTGACTGGATTTTGAGCTGATGTACCGGCCAACTCACAGGCCTTGCATGTGAGTTTTTGTTCTATACTGCTGTATGAACAGTAGAGCAGTTTACTGGATCGGGTGCGTGCAGGAGAATGTTAATTTAAGTGTATCTGTAAGACACTCAGATCACTTGCCTGTCACCAATTTCTTTGGTGCATTTAATTCCTTTGGGATACTAAAAATACTCAATGGCAGGTCAGGGTGCTTGATAAGACTAGCATTCATAAACTCATCTTACTGTCCTACAAATTCTTAGTAGAGATGACAAGGTCCAGTGCGTAATTTTATATGTCTGTACTGGCAATCAGTGAAAATAGATCAATAATTTATTTTGGACACAAGGTCTTGTCTAAAATTCTTCTTCCAGTAAAGCTTTTTAGACATCTTATAAATTGTGTACAAAATATGTGGAATAACATTGAGTATCACAAACACCAGAAATGAAAGAGCAGTGACTTTCTGAACTTGTTTAAAAATAACTTCTTCTAATTACTGATCTTTTTTATATATTTAATATATACATTTGGGGAGAAAATGAATGTGTAGTTTTCTTTGCTAAGCAAAACAGACAGAACTGACCATTAAGCCACCCATCTGCATCTTGTAATTCTAATGAATTACATGAGAATTTGTTTTCTTCTTCCGCATGTCAGAGTTTCACACCAAGAGCCATTTCCTTTCATAGTTGGGAACATGTATGATAAATATAGTCGTCATGATAGTGAATTCCAGCTATCAACAACACGTTTCTGCAGGTAAAATTTGTGCTTTAGGTTCTGTCACAGTCCTCATTTTCACTCAGGTTTTTCTTGAGCCCACAAGTTCAGTTAGCTGCTGTTGACCTTTTCCAAGATTTCTAGTCATCTGATGGGAGCTGCTCAGCTGCTGAGCAGCACTGCACAGTGTCAGCCCTGCCTCTGCCCTCTGCAGTTGTCTCCCTCACACGTGCCTTGCATCTCTCTGATACTCCACTCTAGCCCCTTTGCAGTCTACAAGGAAGTGGATAGGATCCCGTGGAACCACTTTCTAATACGGTCACGGCTGAAAGCAAGGCAGAGTAATATGTGTAATTCATGGTGTCACCACTGGGCTTTGGATCGGGTCCAGGCAGCTGGTGATGGCATCATTGGTCACATGGCCTTGCTTTCCCTTGTAGCCCTTCTACCTGACCAACTGCACAAANCAGCCCTGCCTCTGCCCTCTGCAGTTGTCTCCCTCACACGTGCCTTGCATCTCTCTGATACTCCACTCTAGCCCCTTTGCAATCTACAAGGAAATGGATAGGAGCCCATGGAACCACTTTCTAATACGGTCATGGCTGAAAGCAAGGCAGAGTAATATGTGTAATTCATGGTGTCACCACTGGGCTTTGGATCAGGTCCAGGCAGCTGGTGATGGCATCATGGCCTTGCTTTCCCTTGTAGCTCTACTACCTGACCGGCTGCACAAAGGAGGTATGCGGTACACAAGGGTGTTTATTTTGTTGGTATTAGTAAGGAGGACTAACACGCAAATGGCACTGAGCTGTCTAACTCCTATTGATCCTATCATGATTTCAGTGGGAGTTAAGGTACCTAAAAACCTTGCAGAGTGGGTATGTTTCCAACACAGAAGAGCTGTAAGAGAGCGGGAAGTTGAAGCTGAAGGCAATAGAGACATGAGCTCCTTTGTATTTCAGCCTGCTTTTTGCAGGCTCATCTTAAAAAGTGAGCTTGATTGGTCAGTGTGGGGTCAGTATGGGGTTAGCTGACTGCCCAGGGTTACTAGCTGAGGTTTAGCTTGTCAGAATATTTGAGGGAGCAATCTTGAAAATTGTGTGATTCCATTTCTGCATTGTTGGGGACAATATATTTCACTTCTGAAGGAAGCAGATAATAAAGAAAGATCTGAGAGGGTTAGACAGTTCTAAATAAGTAGAAATCAATAAACTGTGAAATCAGTAAACATTTTAATTGTATTGCTGGTGATGGTTTGGGAGGTTATATAGCAATTGTAGCAGATTCAGCAAATATTTCAATGTTGCATGCCTTTCAGCATTGCTAAATGAACAATGGATAGTTTCTCTCGAAGGGTAGCATTGTTTATTGTCAGATGCACATGTTTTGTGGTTAACTATAAATAGAGTTATATTTATATGGCTACATTTTTTATCAAAAGACTTCTTACAGACTAGACCACCCAAGTTTCTCTAATAACCTTTTCTTTCTGTAAGAATACTTTTCATTTATCCTCTGACATTCTACTGATTTAGCTTACATATTTCCTCTGCTGCTAGTAGTTGAGATACTGAAGGGGAAAATCATGACAGAAGACTCAAAAAATCATCTGGTTAAACCTCTAGGTGGCCATCAAAAATCTTGTTTCAAATGCCTTTCCACTGTGCAAAAATGAACAGCGCTTCATTGTGACATTCAGCTTTGATCAAATGTCATATCTGGGATTCCTTGTGCACAGCAGTATTTTCATAATAAGAGCTATCATAATGCTGTGGCCAGCACTTTAAACTAGCATTAAATGAAAGTCTGTGGACTGGATGTATTTCACATTGGATAGTATATCTTGCTGTTCTCTGGAAGATGGAAATTTTAAACTAACAGTACATGCTTAAATAGTGCTTTGGCACCATCTAAATATTAATTTCATTCTAACATTGACTTCGTCTGTGAACTTCCATGAGCTACTTAAGCTCCCCTGATCTTTCCCTTGAATTGTTGTTCTTTAAAATATTTAAAATAAAAATATCTTTGAAATAGGGATGATGCTATTTATCCCCTTCCAGAAAATAAAGTTCTGATAAAACAGTAAGATTTCAGAATCTGTGATATTGACAGCATCATAAAAACTCGTGTGTGACTTTGGACTTCTGTTAAATGACATACTTTAGCATCTTTTACACAGAATCACAGAATGGTTGAGGCTGGAAGGGACCTCTAGAGATCATCTAGTCCAAAGGCAGGGACACCCAGAGCACGTGGCACAGGGTGGCATCCATTTTATATATACTATGTAAGCATATTTTTAAAGATCTTAATATTAATGTAACTTACAAAAATACGTAATATAATAACTTACAAAAATACATATATATGTATATATAATACAGGCACATATACAAACACACACCTGGCCTAATTCATAAAAACATGCTATGTAAACCTTTAGTTTTGCAAACATAGCTATAGAACCATCAAGGAAACCAACAAAAAAGCAAAACTGTATACACAACATAGTTTAGTGGGAAAGTTCATATCTTAGGATGAATATATGAATATTTTAATCTCATGAGTCAGCCATGCCTATGCACTACAGTCTTTAGTCTTTAGTCTTTAGTCTTCCTCCTTCAGCTAGCTCTCTCCTTCAATAACTCAGTAACCTTTCCACCAGGTGCTGATTTGTCCTGGGTGATAGGCCCAGGAGAAATCTGTCTATCTATTTGTCAACAGATAATATCACATTAGAAAATGTAGCTATTAAACAAAGATAAATATGACCTGGAATTCTATGCTTAGACATTTGCTTAAATTTAATCATGTAATTAGTCTTATTTTGCATCAGGATTATACAGGTCATACAAATGAATACCTTGCTGAGTAGCTCTCAATATCTTTTATTTATTTTAATGACAAAGACATTGCCATCATCAACCATGAAAATCAGTCAAAATCTTCAATTTTAAGCAATTAAGTGTATTGTTTTGCTCACATCCCAGATTTATATGTGATAAAAGGAAAATCATTTAGACATTAAATACAGGAAGAGGTGAGATAAGGCAAGGCAAAGAGAGGAAAGGAAAAAAAATAAGGAGTAAGGCAAGGTGTGAGGGAGGGGAAGAGAAAAGGAAAAAGGTTCTAGAATTAGGACTTGTGTTAAGAAAGGTAAGGAAAAAACCTTTACTGTTCAGTATCAGTTCTTCTCTGCTCTTGGTCTATAGTCATCTTCATCTTGTATGCATCAAATTCAGAATCAGATATGAAGAGCTGCATAGTTCTCAGTTGTCAGTCCTGGTTTTCGCAAATGATGTTGGGGGTTTATGTCTGTGTGCAATTCTACCTATACTGATGTGGTTAATTATTAATATATAGTTTGGCAAATATGTTAGCAGCTGCAGGACTGGGGAGTCATTCTGATTCTTTAAGATACAAATTAAATTACCAAAATAACCTGCAAAAAGGTATCTCAATTATAAGTAAGTTGCTTTTGTTAAAAATCAAGATATACATTCTCCTGTTTGAAGAAGCGAAATGAAAAAGTATTTATCTTTATTTCTACGAAGCAGCAACCCTGAAAACAGAAAGTGCACACTTTCAAAGCACAGTATGCTTACCATTATTCTAGCTCCAAAGCAAAATCACCACATCTGAGTTCCAGAGTTCAGATAATTCCTTTTGAATAAGCCAGTAATGGAGGGGAAGAAAAGGAACTACTTTGAATATACTTGTTTCTCTTAGATGAAAGCAAAGCAAACTAAGCATTGCTCTGCCAATGGATTTTAAGAATTAAACACAGATGAGACTTGCTGACAATCTGCATTACTTTTTGGTGACAAGAAAAGCCATTTGCTGAGAACAAATGTGATGGGAAAGTGCTGGTTTTAGTGTGAAGTAGCTGTGAGGGCCTAGAGGCCAGTGAGATTCATGATGCTGTGGCAGTTATGAGAGAGACCGAAACCTAGGGAGACTTTCCAGGCTGAAAGGAGCTGTTAGACCTTATTTATTTTCTGTATGCCGCAGTCAGATATGAATTTCTGAGGCTAGATATTCATGTTGCTTCTTTACAAAATAAAGGGGGAAAAAAAGGAAAGGCACATGCAAGAAGCACGTAATATTAGTAGCTGAATGGAGCTTATGAAGTGAGGGATAAATGTTAAATGTGTAATAAGCAATGAACAATATTTCATCAGGAGTAGTTCTTGAACAGCATGACTGCATGTGAGTTTGGCCGGAGTGGTTTTAGGCTTCTTTGATGGAAGATATGCCTGCTGGTTTCCTGGGTTCATTATGTCCATGTGCCCCTTTTCTTTTTCAAAGGCTACTTGTATTTCTTTTATGTTGTCATTAAGTCAGATAAATACTTCATTTCCCTTTTATCTTTCCTCTTTCTCCACCTATCTCCCACTCACTATGTTAAATCATCTGGTTAAAATGAAACTTTATGAAACCCATTGAAATGCCATTATGTTCATATCTGATTTATTTTTCATGAAATAGGCTTTTCTGTTCTCTGGTGCTACTCAATCTGTATAAACTGGGTATTTTAGTCAATGAAAGTTTTTATGGTTTCAGCACATCAGACTAAAGAAGAATGTTATGTATCAGTGAGGTGAGCCATGCAACATTATGAGATGCTTCCCTTAGGCTCCCAGATGTGAAGCAGACCCACAAAGCTATCATATTTGATTGATATAGTCATATTTGAAATAAAATACAAAGACAAGCAAAATGTACAGGCATCAGATTAAAGGCTTTTCCTTTGTCGACTGAACATATTTCTGTCAAAAACTGAATTTACCTTTCACTGGAAGACTGTTTAAATGCAAGGCCAGTAGAGCAGTCTTTGCAATTAATAAATATCATACTTAATAAATATCATGCAGCTGTCTATAATACTGTTGATTTTAGAGATATCTTTAGAAATTTCATTTTATGTTGGTAAAATCAATAGAAAATATTGCTCTACATTTGTGAGACCACTAACAATTAATTACATCTCTACGGTGTGAATTTTGATGTGGTATTTTGGCTAAAAAAAATGCAATATGCAAACTGACTTGAGAAATTGTATGGTCTTTTTGAATTGCCTGACATGTCCTAAAAGTTACTAGCGACCTTGTATTAGGTGTTTAAAAAAGAAGAGCTGAACAAGTGTATGAACATCTACGTAATCAAGTATTTAAAATAAAATTTCATTTTATCAATATTTATTGACTAATTATGAGTAAAAAGGTATTTCCTTGTCTCTCTAAAGTTCTGTTTAGATTTCCTTTGCAATACTTTGAGCGTGCTCTCCCCCTTTCCAGCAAAGCCTGCTTTCCCTCCTAGCCTTGGGATTTCTATGGACTATAGATTCCTTGAGGATGCCAGGGAAAGCAGTCAGAAGTCAATCAGTCCGAAACTTTGCTTTTCTCTGCATTCCAGCTTGCTAAAACCTAAGATACACCTCAGGGCATTGCCTTTCCTGTGACTCAAGAACCATCACGAGAGCCATGAATAGAAAGGTTTTTGTGATCTTGAATTATGTTAATGTCATATATAGGCAAAAAATAATCATAAGCATGGCATACATATCAGAGTGGTAAAATTCCTACTTTTACTTCCTACCAGCCTGCTGATTGGAGTTCTGTGTTCACCCCTGAGTCNTTGAATTATGTTAATGTCATATATAGGCAAAAAATAATCATAAGCATGGCATACATATCAGAGTGGGAAAATTCCTACTTCTTTTACTTCCTACCAGCCTACTGATTGGAGTTCTGTGTTCATCCCTGAGTCATTAAATACAAGCAAAAGTTGTGATTCTGTGAAGCACCGATTTGTTTATAACTGCTTTGGAGTTGACATTCCATGCAGCTATGTCTTTAGGTGACTTCGCTAGTGTTAAATGATTATAGCCTCTCTCTCTCTTAAAAGAAAAAAAAAAAAAAAAAAAAAAAAAGTAAGAGCCAGAAAAGAGGCTGCAGATGCAGATGTACATATTTTGTGTGCAGTTGGCTTGGGAGATGAAGACTATATTGCCCAACATTGCCTGTTGGCAACGTAAGGGAAAGCTCTGTGGGACACGGGAATGTGCCACTGGCAGAAAGACAGTGAAGATGCAACTAGTTCCTCTCTCTTTCTCTCTCTCTCTCTCTTTTTTTTTTTTTTTGCACTTGTCTCTGCTTCTTAGTTTGCAGTGCTGAACTGCTACAGCTTTAACTACGTCTAGATTAGATTGCTTACTGATACATGTACCTATTCCACTGGAATGTCAGCTTCTGTGAATTACACTAATGCAATGTTCCTACAAACATTTTTCCACATACATAACTTAAAGCTTGTGATTAGGTCCTTCAAGCCAAAAAATATCCATATATATATTTATGTTTTAAAGCACGAGCTCTAAACCCAGTGTTATTTCATGCCAACAGAAATACCTGTTGCAATTTAGAGTCACTTTTGGGTCAAGGATATGGAAATACTTAGAGCCTCAGCATGAGCTGCCTCAAATATGTCTTTGGTCCTCATGCCAAAATGCATCATCTTGCAACTGTAAAAAGCTGTCCATAATACCAAGAGCTGCAATTGCTCCTGAATCCCAGCAAGAAGAGGATGTAAGTCTGGAGGAGTGGCTCTTACTGTATGAGCAGCTGCTCCTGCCAACGCATCTGTTTGCTGGTAAAGCTATTCACACCAAAGATTTGGGAACTGTGTGATAACAAAATGTATGAGAAACCTGTTGCTTCAAAACTACATAGGTCACTGTAGAATCAAGGTCTTAGACCTGGAAGGGTGCCTATGTGTGGTAAAAATATTTACCAGCATATATGTTCATTAAATCATATTTTCTACCAAAAATGAGGCCAGCTACTCTAGGCTAGTTACTTTCAACAGACTTGACAAATCTGAGTTACTGCTAGCATCTTGACCAATGCTTGTATATAACAAAACATGAAAGCAAGGGTTGGAAGCAGGCCAGGACAGGAGCTGCGCAATTCAGACTTCCACACCACATCAGGCACTGTTACTGGTCCTGTCTCTTCTCATTTCCTTCTTTAATTTACCTTTGCTTAAGCGGATCCTTAATTTTAAAGCCGTTTTTTCTGGTGGGGCCCAGAATATCTGTAGTTTCCGTACTTAAAATTACACAGCATTATTTCTGATGCATTTTAAAAATACACGTGCATAAAGGGTCAAATATTGCACAGTTATAGGGATTATTTACTTTAGGGAAAAAAAAAACTTTTTCTTTTTTTCAGAAAAGGTACAATATATATTAGTTTTTCTAAATAAAAAGTCTTTAAAGAAATGCATACAAAAAGTTGTTAAATATATACTTACATTTTTGTTTCTTGCAGGACTAATAATGCATTTTGTATACAAAAACTAATTTAAAACTTCTGCTTCACTTTATTTAACCGAGATTATTTCAAGAAAAAGTGATTGTAGTTAGCAATATTAGCAATTCTTTCAAAGAGATGCTGATTTGAGAATAGGAAAGATTTTCATTTAAATTAAACTTACTGCTGGTATCCTTCTACAGCAGTCTAAAATGAATTAATCATAGCTCTTGATGGTCTGAAAATATAAAACTAAGTTAAATTTTGTTGCATGGCTACTGATAGGTCACATTCTTTTAAGGTTTGCAGAAAAATTATATTTAAAAAAAAATAATCTGAGAAGCAGAGGCGCTTAAAATTGCCATGCCCTCGGAGCAGAGAACTGCCTGGAGTCAGGACAATTAGGCTGATGTAGAGGTGAGTGTCCTACAACCTCAAGAGCTTCTTGCTGAGACAAACACAATTCTTGTTGGTTTAGCTGCTGCCCTGCATAACTAATAGGTGGCTGTGAAAGCAGCTTTGCTTTTGCAGCTTTGAATCTAGCAAAACTCATGTCAAGTTTAATAAATCTAAGTCTAGGAACCTACGATGCATAATCCTTCTCTTGAAACAATATTTTACAGTATTTTTGATTTTTTTTTCAGTATTTTTACAGTATTCAGATTGAGTGACTTGCTAAGCCTGTAATGCCAATTGCAGATAGACTTCCAGGTGGTATTAAACATTTTCAAACACAAACTAGATTAATTGGTAATATCAACAGGATTAAACACAACTACTTTCTTTGGTGAATGTGATTCATCCATATCATTCATTCAGCTTTGTCTTTGTCTTTGATTGATACATTTGTGAATTTCCTGTTAATGATGCAAAGATCTAAATGCTACCTTTGCTGTACAGACATTTTTTCATGCTTAGACAACCAAGCCATTTTCCTAAAGGCATCAAGGAAACCACACAGATAAATCTCCGGAAAAAAATGGAAGAGGGAAGAAGAATGTTAGTGAGATATGAACATCTCCTTTTGAAGTTCAAGCTATTAAAACTAGAAAACATTCTAAAATTTCACTGTACAACGACTAAGTGTGATGGGAAGAGAGGAATTTGAATTTTACGGATCTCACAGTTTCATCAATATCTGTGGTCAGGTCATGAGATTTGATGAAATTTGTGTACATATACTTGTTTGTTTGTTTTTTTCCCCACCAGGTCTCCTAACAGAGACAAAAGTGGTCTTGATCTCTTACCAGAGACAAAAGAAGACTCAGGAAAGATTCAAGGAATTCTACATATGGAGTCTCAGAATCAGCCCCAGATTGCTCATCTGTTGAACATTTAAATATGTTTGTCTAAAAAAAAAAAAACCTCAAATTAGGTGTTTCAAAGTTATATTTAAAACATATTTTTTTAAAACATATATATATAACAGATATATAAAACATAAATATTTTTATATTTATTTATTTATTTTATTTTTATATTTATTAAACCTAGAATCTCTCATAACTCCAGCTGTCATGTGCTAAAACGTATGGAGATTATCTCCATTTGAAAATACTCTCTCAAAAATAATCGGTTCTTTTACAAATATAAAACATAGCTATGCAAAATGTAAACCAGATCAGTTAATATTCCCCCATGCTTATAGCATTAGCTCCAAACTAAACTGTATTCTATCTTTTCTGCTAAAAAGACTCCTGAAAAACAGGGGGCTATAACAGTATGCCCCAAAAGTTAGTAAGCCAGGATTTGCTAAACTGATCTACACAATCAGTGTCCATGTCTACCCTGTTGGACTCCAGAGAGGTTGAAATTTTAATTTTGTGTTTGTTGCACACCAGCGTTTTAAATTCCTGTGTCAGCTAGGAAAGCTTCTTATGGACTAATGAAGTCAATTAGTATCATAGTCTTAAAAATGGCAATGGTTGAACCTTAAGAAATCCATTTCTAGCTTCTGCTTAGGGCAGTTAGCAATACTACAAACCCCAAGTAGCTGTTGCCAATGAACAGCCATAAAGTCATCCAGTGCTCCTTTCTCTAGAAATGCAATAGGTTTTGTGCTGTTATTTTAAATATTCTTTTCCAGCAATGAAGTTTTCTTACGCAAAATGCATGTTCTAGTTAGCAATCTGAAGTGAAAAAAGTGCTCTACCACATCCATCACATATGATCAATCCAGATGGTTAGAGCATATGGCAACAGTGAAGTTGTCACTGCAGAGCCTCTGAGTACCCAAGTCACTTGTGTGAACAAAGATATTGCCATTTTTGCTGAACTGACCTTTGTGGAAACAAGCAGAATTTCCCTCCGGATATCATCTGCTATTTTGGCTCACTATATGCCACCAATAAACTGCCTTCAAAGCCAAAAATACACTAACAGAGGGCTTCCCCGGGAGATTTTATTAGATAATTATTTTGAGTGCTCCTGTCCAGGAGAAGTCTAATGAAGACAGATGGCAAAATGGAGGACTCTCTTAGAAAAAGAAAGAATTTTTCTTCTTGCTCTGCTGGATTGTCTCTCCATTTCTGGAGAAGATTTAAGGACATTCCCCAAATCGAGAAAGAGCTTCATAAGTGTTGCAAAAATATTCCACATCTCCCTAATGGTGCAGTGGGTTTTCATAATTTTAGCCTTATTATCTCCTTTTGTATATTTTTATTGGAATGTGTTTCTAACGGGACATGTTAACCATATTGGGCTATGTAAATGTGGGAAATGGAAATATTACCTCCATTTTACGGGTAAGGAGGAAAACACAGATTAAGTTCTTTAGATAGCACAGTGCTTAAGCATATGAGTCATTTTAAATGTGTGAGATGTCAGAAGGAAAACTAATGAGTGCCAAGTAATTTAATCCTCGTTGTACTGAAAATGGAAATTCAAACACAAAAGGTAAAGCAAATTGCAATGTCTCTCTGCAAAGCCAGTCCAGTGGTAGAACGGTCACTAATTTAGTCACATGCCTGAAAAGCACCATGCAGTATAATAATGAATACTATCTCCATTTGTGTTACTGGGACTGCACTACTACAGGGTAATTCTCCTGTCTCTAAAATATTTGCATTGTTAATGATAAAATGCAGTGACTACCACTGCAGGTTGCAGCCTCTTGTTCAGGCATGAGGCTCCAATTTGGTTTGTCACCTGCAAATGATGAGCAGTAACTGCAGCGATTCCAAAGCCTACATAACAAACAAGCAGGCAAACGAAAGCTGAATTGTTGAGTGGTTTTAGGAATGAACCAGGACTTATTCTACTGGAAAAAAATAGGAGAGAGTTACCAATAGTCATACTTTATTTTCCAGCTCTGCTCAGGATGTTTCCCAGAGTATGAATTTTTGGAGTTTTGGTTGCTTCTTGAAAATGAAGGGCAAAGCAAGGCTAGCCTTCCTATTTCGTCTGTGACTGGTAACATCTCTCCTTGTCTCTTTGGGTCTGAAGAGGAAAACTTGATTTGGAATCATTCCAGAAAATAAATGTTCTACAAGTATCTTTTCTTAAAGCATTATTTGTATTAAATTAGCATCCTTTACTATTTTTGGAGCGATTCTGCTTTATTGCTGATGCTTGTGAAAATGTTGCAGTTTGAAAGCTGTAGTGGTGGCAGCGAATCGAGTTCCCAAATAGTATAATCTACTATAAGCTCGACTCGGGCAATACCGGATTCACGAACAGTCTGTCAACTGTAGGTCCAATCACTCCCCCGCAAACAAGTAGCTGAGTTCACAAATAGCATGATTTATTCAAATGCAACATTTTCAAAGCAGGTTTCGGATGTCAGTATGAGAAATTCTCTACTACAGCATAGAGTTTTTAGCTAGCTCTGATGTACAAATGTGCATCAAATGTGCAAATGTGNGAGAGGGCTCTCAGTCTCGAGTCTCCTCAGGCAGCGGTCTGACCCGAGGGGAGGAAAGAGGGGGATCAGCCCGTCGACTGACCCAGAGGTTACGATGGAGTCTTCCATTTTCCTTCTTCTGCTTCTTCCCTGCTGCCTCTCTTACTAGTTTGCCTTTTATATATTTTCTTGTGCATTCATGTGGAGCTTGAGTGACTCTAGTCATATTTGCTTTCATTATTCATTGATTTAAAAAAGTCTCCCAAGTTAATCTAGACAGCATGCTCAGTGGAATGGGGTTGTGGATTGGTATTATAATGAGATTAGAAGGAGGAGAAGTTTGAGCAAAGCTTATCGGAAGGGCCTGACCTGCTGCCGTTGTTGTCCCAGCACCAGACATCGCACCATGTGGCTCATCAGCTGTGTGGTAGCACCAGGCTACCACCTCTGCAGGAAGTNCATTATTCATTGATTTAAAAAAGTCTCCCAAGTTAATCTAGACAGCATGCTCAGTGGAATGGGGTTGTGGATTGGTATTATAATGAGATTAGAAGGAGGAGAAGTTTGAGCAAAGATTATCGGAAGGGACTGACCTGCCGCCGTTGTTGTTCCAGCACCCGGCATCACACTATGCGGCTCATCAGCTGTGTGGTACCACCAGGCTACCACCTCCGCAGGAAGTACAACAGAGTTTGGGCCGCGGTGTCTTCGCTCCGTTCCACCCTCCATTCACTCGTGTCTGCACGGCACCATCAGATTATCCCCTCCGCAGGGAAGCCAGCAAAGTTTGACTGTGGAGTCTCCGTTCTGCTCCACTCTTCGTTTGCTCTTATCAGTGTGTGCTAGGAGGGCAGATTGTGTTGCCAAGGGAATCGTGGAGAGGTAGCTTCCGCACATACCAGCCATCCTGGATGTGTATCACCCCAAGCAAGCTTCTGTAATGCCAAAACATCTGGTAGGCCCTAGGTTTTCTCTAAGTTTCCCCTTTTCCAGGCCATTCTTCCACACTGCTGATCACATTTCCTG
This sequence comes from Crypturellus undulatus, assembly GCA_013389825.1. Taxonomy (NCBI): domain Eukaryota; kingdom Metazoa; phylum Chordata; class Aves; order Tinamiformes; family Tinamidae; genus Crypturellus; species Crypturellus undulatus. The sequence continues at coordinate 239,830 of VWPW01017552.1, read as the reverse complement.
TCTTTAAAATTTCTATAATGTATTCAGTTAAGGTCTACTACAATTTATTCTATATTGAATTATCCTGATGCTAAGTCTATTTCTTTTTTGATCTTGAAATTGTTTAGAAAAATTTCCCTGGAAAATACTTTCAAAATATATCATAAGAGCCATGTAGGAACTTCATAGCTTTTTATGTTAGTATCAGTATTCGCTTACTTACAGTATTTTTCTTCTAGTTGGTGATAATGGATATGTATTTGCGATATTTCTGAAATTTATTTAATTCTGCTTTTAAAATTCCAGCTATTTTAGTGTATCATCTAGTTCTTTTAGCTGAATTGAATATACTACTGAAGTTTTTTTCATTTGTTTTTCTGTTGAAACAGCCTTTTAGAACCATGTACCTCAAGTTTGTTTCTTGTAAGCTTTGGGACACAAGAAAGATTCGTATCTGCACTTTTGTTTTCAGCAAATGCATAATTCATAATTTCACTGTCCTGAATATTGCAGTCTCTTCTAACTGTATGAAAATTATTAGGCTTCCTTTTTTATTTGTCACCTGGGTATTGTAAGATAATAATGCCAGTTGACGTGCCAGTGCTGTAACGGGGAAGATTTTGCAGGTGTGAGGGGCAAACCTAAATTAAAATAAAAGCTTGTCAGCAAGATAATTACGTGCTAGTGTTTTCTCAGACCTCTTAAGTCTTATGCCAACACATCTGTTTCTTAAGCGATAATACTAGGTCTGCATTTATATTTGCAATATTTCAAATCTGACTGCACAAGGATGTCAGTGGGCCATAAAGATTTTTCTTTTGTCCATTTTGAGTAGTTTCCCAAGCTTTTGATAACATTAGAAATGCCCCAAGATCTGACTGTGCCTTGTGGTTTGTGTGCAACAGCTACAGCCCAGCCCTCAGGGCAATAACTCTGAGCACACACTCATAAACCCTGGAGGGGACACAGGCTTCTGCTTTATGCATGCCTGTAAGTGCTGCTTTGAATCAGCTCCACAGGTCTCAACCATTAAATCAAACATTCCTCACTGCAGCTATAGAGCTTTCTGTTCAGTCCTTCTATGATTGCTAAGGGATGCCACAAAATCACTGACTAATATTGATGTCAAAACTGGTGAGGTAAGGACACAATATGTTATTTTATTTAGTTTTTGCTTTGTTTTGGGGGGGTTTGTATTCCATATCTTGAAAGCCTGGAAAATTAACAGTTCTTTAATACAAAACTCAGTGGCTCAAACACTTGCATTCCTACATGTTGGTATTATGGATACAATTACTACTTAATGGTGCTCTAGGTGTCCCTGCTTGGGCAGGGGGTTTGGACTAGATGATCTCTAGAGGTCCCGTCCAACCTCAACCATTCTGGGATTCTGTGATTGTTTGATGCCACTGATAGTTCCACCGAAGAAAAAAAGGTTATCTTTTCTAGGTATAGGTATTTGTCATGTTTTAAGACTGTTGTATCCTGCTGAAAATGGGGCTGAAAGTTTGAAAGTTTGACAACCATCAGGATTTAAAATCATCATTTATAAATGTGGTAATACCAGGCTTCTTAAATACAAGGTGCTGTCTCTGTCTGTAGTCAAATGGACTGAAAGTGGCTGCAATTACTGTAGTTTTTCACTAACAAATTACTGTTTTTTTCAGGCTTATAAAGGTAATGTCAATAGTTTAACTTACTACCCAGTTCTTACCATAAAGAACAGTTTCTGGTACTCTTAATTTTGCTCAACCTTAATAAAGTGTGCTGTGCTGAACCTCTGTTTAACATGGAATTGCTTGCGGGACTTCCAAGTAAACCATCTTTTAAAATGATTAAAAAGAAAGTAACCACTTTGTTGAAGGAATCTAGTGCATTGATTTTGTTTTTTAATGTATTTATTTTATTCTTTTTTTTTTTATTATTTAGAGCCCTTATGTCATGGGGAGGCTACTTTCTTGCCATGGAAACTTGACTGTGTTGAATGTCTTTGATAAAACAGTATAAGCAGATTGCTGTTTTGGCAATAATTGCCTGAATTTGGCAATGAACCATCCAGAATTATGAGATTATTTGGCTATATTTGGTGTACTTCATCTTCTGTTTTGTGCGTTTCTGAGCTTTACACAGGCACTGTCACCTCTGCAGCCTGCTGTAAAAATGCCTGCAGGGAAACCGAACTACTTCAGTCAGTACTCGCACTGTAATGCGGACCCTCAGGGACTCACAGGCAATTTCAGTTCTGACACATTCTGAATTGCATGGACTTACGTGTCTAACAATAATTTGCTGGTAACAATGCGTGGGTTTTTTTGTTTTTTTTTTTTCCTCCACCGCAACCGTTTTTTGGCTACCTCAAGTAGAGCCTGAACAAGGGGAAAATACCTAACCTGTTATTTAGCTGTGTTCTGTAGGATTTCAGTTCGTGCAGCTCCAAGCTCCTTATTAGGCATGGCATGGGTCCATGTCACAGGCTTTGTATAGTCACAGGTTAGTGGAAGATGCATGCATCTGCTGCATGCATGAAATTTGATAAAATTAATAAAACCAAATGATTTACCTCCTTGGATAAGTAGACTAGATGAACTATTCCATAGCATTTATTGCTTTAGCCTTCATGTACTTAGCAGGTGCTAAACAGCAAGAAGTTAATGTGTTTTTTTTCTCCCCTGGGTATTTTCTCTTAAACTATTAAAGTAAATTTAAAGAATGATTCTATTATTTTTGATAAAATAAATGTAATATGGACAGGAGTCATAACTCAAAGGCATGTGTAGGCATTGCTTCCTGGTTTCAGCAGTTAATAATAATCTGTAAAAACTGTAATAAACTGTAAAAAAAAGTTCTTTAAGATGTTCGTAAGAATTTCTCTGAACTATCAACCTTTTTTTAGAGCACAAACTTGTTGATGTGTGTCATAAAATTGGTGGAGAACACTCCTGATTTTGAAGCCCGTGCAGCCAAATGTCAACCCTTAAAATAAAATGGCAAGCAATGGCAATGGCAAGAAGAAAGGGCTTTAAGGAAGCCATTCAGTAGGGAAAGTGAGCAGACCTGTACAAGTAGACCTTATAAGATAACTACCATTTTTGGAGTTTGAACTAAGCAAACATAAATGATGGCAAAGGTTACTAAACAGAAATGAGCCTTTAAAATAGATGTAAACAGGAATTATGAAAGAGAAATCCTTAAAAGGATGTATGTGGTCAATAAAAGACTAGGAAGCTAAGTTTTATTCTGACTAAAGCAAAGAGTTCTGTCCAAATGTTGGAACATGCTTATTGTAGGCCCGAGTGCTCTGAAAATTGAAATATGTGACTTTTCAGCATCTGGTCCAAGATTTAACACAAAACTAATGTTCTCCTCATAAATTCTAGCTCCCAGTTTCCCTATATTTTTAATGTATCAGTTGCAATGAAAGTGAGATCTCATGTATTCTGCATTATCTTTAAGTGATGAGCATCAATTCAGAACTATTTCAAGGCAGACAGAATTATAGATTATGCTGTGGCATCAGCACCTTCTTCACCAGCTTCACTGACCCTGATTTGCAATGGGAACATCTTGAAACACTGATGTTGCAACATATTCCAGTGTTCTGGCAACCAGCTTGTATTGTGGCATTTGTGTCGGTGCTGAACTGTTTAACAGCGCTTGCTGTAGTGCTCCCTGCCTCCAGCTATGTCTAACGTATGAAAGCGTACAATCAGATCTATTTTAGTAAAGAGCCATTAGGAGCATTATGTATGCAGATGTGACTAACAGTTTTTCTAGTAATGAACCGTGGATAAATGCCTACTGATGAGCAGACTGCAGAACACAAATGCTTTTAAATAGACTAAATGCTTCCATTTCTGCTTCCATTGTTGCTGTAAATCAGAGTAAAAATCTGCTTTTTAAAAGAAAGTTGGAGGTCCCAAAATAATGAAGACCCTACCAGCTGGGACTAGATTTCAGCATATTCTACTTGCCTCAAACTGTTGGTGTTTAAAATAGGCAAACAGGAAAAGATCAGGATTTAGGTCCGGTATCCAGATAGGGAACTGAAGAGCCAGAAGGCGAAATGTTCTTGGCCACGTTCACCTTGGAAATCAGTAGTTCAATTCAAACTGAACTCAGTTTGGCACCCCTGCCTCAGCCCATCACCAGAAGAGGTTGGTCCCTCTCTCCACAGGATGTCAGCAAAGGTACCACAACTGCTACAAAAATAGTCAAGCTCTGAAAGGACTTTTGAGATGGCCAGAGATGTATTATAAGTGATTCTAAGTACAGTGAGGAAAACTAACTAAACAAGGACAAGACAATGAAGATGTCTTTTTAGAGTGGAAGAAATTCTGCTGATTCAATCAGCTCTCAGGCATTCCAGTTTCATAACTAAAACCTTGTGGTGTTAAAAATGTGAGGTAGTGTGGGATTATAATGCCATGTAAGAGATAAAGGGTAAATTTTAGGTCTAATTTTTGCATTGTGCCCCACAGGATGTCAAATTCCGTGGAGACGTTATTTGGCTCTTTTGTGTCTGAAGCGAAAAATGTCACCAGATGCTAATTCAAATGGATAGTTGCACTTTATAAAAAAGTTGTCCCGAGCAATCTACTCCAAATTAAAAATCTAGTGCTTTACATTTTAGAAAACACTTCCATTATGTATTTATTCCATGGGATGGAAGGAACTGCCATTTTTTTTTTTTTTGACAACCTTAATTTCCAATACAAAGTGAATGTCGTTGTTATAGTTTGAGATTGGGAAGAAACAAAAGAAAACAAAATGAAAAAAAAAGTGTTAAAAGGGCAAGTCTTAGCAGTCAACTAAATGTGCTCCTTTAAAGAGAGCAGAGATTTCATGACACTGTTCCCAAGAGTACCACTGTGGCTTAATAGCATTCTCGTGTTCAGTGGAAGCTTGTGTGCATGTTTGATTGAGTGGAAGGAGTGCAGGGGAAAAATGAGAGCACAAATGTATGTTTTGGCTGCCATACAGTCAATACAGTAATAGGTTGGCAGAAACATCAAAACACAATCAAGAGCTGTCTTCAGGGCTGTGAGTGAGCAAAATTTGTTGGCAATTGGCCAAGGGAAAGGAGGTGAGGTCTACTGTAGTTCTTATTGCTCATCAAGAGGAGCTAGAGAAGAAAATCGAAATCTCCCTGTTTTGAAACTGGAAGCCCAGCTGTAATCTGCACGTGCAGTTTCATGATGGATAGTGTAACAAAGCTGTCACCTACTTTCCCCGGAAGTGACAAAATGTTGGGGATGAGAAAGTTAACAGTGAATGTGAAAATAGTGCACATATAGACAGTTTATAGCATGGTGCAAGAATTTTAGCATAAGTTTGGAGTGGATGCAATAGCCAGGGACTTTAAAACCAAGTTTAAATGATGCAAGTCATTTCAAGTACATGATTATGAGAAACTTGATTCTGTAAATTACAGCTTCCATAAATGCTGCTCTGCCTTAAGAAATGAAAGCTTTTCAGGAACACCTGAGAGCTTTGTGTCCTTTTTGAGAACTTTCTTGTGTGGAAAAAAAAAGTTGTATCAATGTTCATGTCTCAGAAGAAACTGTAAAAGCTTATATAAGCAGCTTAAAATGTTACATCCTTATATATATATATGTAAAAGAGATGCTTTCAAAGTTCTGTATATTTGGATCTTCCAAGACTAGAAATAGGCACCCTTGTTTCTTGGAGAGGTCTATAGTTGTTTCTTTCTCCTTTCAGGATCATATTTCTAGTTCCAGTATCTAGTTTTATATTTATTATGGGCACTGGGAAAACTTAATAGTTTTTATAAAATTTAACACAAAAAGTAACTATCCTTCTCAGCCAATAGAAACTGTGAGGCACAGGGCATTTCTTGCTGTTCCTCACACTTCTGAGTGACCTTGGGGCAGAAATGTATTTTGGATGAAGGAGTAAAAAAAAAAAAAAACAGATTTAAATAGAAGTGGAAGCATTTCTGTGGCAAATTAATTTACATGAAAATGATATATTGCTTGAAGCCCCTTGAAGATTTGATCTCATGCAGAAGGCAAAGACCATTAAAAAGGCATTATGAAATCATCATGTGGCTCTACAGCTTTTTTTTTTTTATATATTCCTTTCTATGCTTGTGTATGTAGCAGAAAGAGACGTCTCAAAAGCATCTCTTGAACTTGTGAAACCTAAACCCTTGGTTCAGTATTAAATGGTTTTTCTGATTCCCTTCATTAACTCACTCGGCACCATTTCTAAAATGTTTAGGAGTTTTGCTTTGGTATCCCACTGGCAAAGTGTTCCAGAAATTCTTCCTTTCGTGATAATGCTCACCTTCAAATTCCAAAAATAAATATATTCATGGGCAGATCATATGCAAGTATTCTTGTGACAACTAGTGATTTTCAGCTGTGCTGAATCTGTGCCCAGGTCCATTAATATGCAACCAGATTTGGTAAAGGAGCTACTCTGCCTCTCTGAAGGGCTTTTGTCTTGCTCTTTTGCTGAATGCGTAACTTGAAATTGTTTAGCAGAGAAAGCATTGTGACCTTTAAAGACCTTCTGTGGATGCTTGAGGAGAGTTTTTACTCTGAAGGCAGATGTACGATATTACAGAATTGTTAAGAAAGGAAGAGACCTCTGGAGATCATCTGGTTCAACCCTGCTACTCCAGCCAGGTCAGCTTGTTTACAAGCATAAATGCCTGCCTTCGTTGACCCCTGTATCACCTGCCTTAGGAAGTTGCCATCAGTACACTCCAAAAAAGTACTGGATTGATTTTACCCATTGTGTTGTCCCTTCACCGCTGTCCCTGTAGCACGGATCAAAGTGGCTAAGGCACTCTGTCTGAACCAGAGACACGAGGTTTATTCCAGTTGCAGACGTGAGGTTTGGTCCAGTTGTTTAAAAAAGGCCTCATCTACTTCTTCCTGATCAGGTGTTCATTGGCACAATGTCACCTATGTTGATCTGTTGGCCTGCCTGCCAGTCCTGCCTGCTGTGCTGCCGACTGGCCCTTTGCCCATCCCCAGGCAGAGCTCCACACATCCCCGCTGCTCTCTCACAAAGAGCAACTCACCCTCCTTGCCTTCCTGGCCTGTCCTTCCCAAAAGGTTTGTGTCCATCCATCGAGCACTCTAGTCATGTGATGCTTCCCGCCACATCTCCAGGATATCTGTGAGACTGTAGCCCTGTGTCTGCATGCAGACTGCTAGTCCATGGAATTATACACGAGAATTGGCGCTGGAATGGCCTCTGGAGACCATCTAATCCTAAGTCCTGCTCAGGTAGGGTCAACTAAATTAATTCCTCTATTCTTTTACTCATGTTGCATTCTTTAGTGTAGAGGCACTTCAGAGATGCGCTCAGAGCCCATAAGATAGCAGAGCTCATGCTGTCATGTAGGCACTTCCTTACTTATGTGCATATCCTGGGATTTGATCCCCCTGAAACCCTGTTTTATTGATTATAAGGTTTCTCTTATTCCTGTTGTGCCCTTTGCTTGCCAATTGAGTCTACCATTTGACTGTCAGTTTCTGTCTTCCTTCCTTGTGATTTCTAGTTTAAAGTTCTCCTTGCCAGGTCAGCTAGGCTGATGACAAAGGTGATCTTTTCCTAACAGAATTGTCAAGTACAACCTGCTTCTTTCTCATAGTTCCTGATTTTCAAGAGGTTCCCACCCTCTTAAAAAAGACCAACAGCCTGTTGTTGGCACCAGCTGCACAACCAGTTGTAAACCTGCAGGATATGTCCACGCCTTCTCAAGCTCTCTCCTCTCACCAGCAGGGTCCAGGAAAACAAACAAACCACTCCAAGGCTCCAAGACCTTGACACTCACACCCAAAGTCACACTTGAGCTGATCCAGGTCTTCCCTGGTCATATGGCTGCTGCTCCTGTGGAAGAGCAGCAGGGAGTAGTAGTCCAAGGGCTGGACAAGGCTCGACAGTCTTTCCACAAGATCCTGAGTCTGACAGCCTTAAGCCCCAGATCTGCATCCTCCCTTGGGAGGGCTGATGGCTGGGATGTGCTCCAGGTAGTAGGGGAGTTGCTCCAGGTAGTGCTGGGGACCCTGCCTTGCAACAAGAACTAGTGCCCCTGAATGCATCTAGCAGCATACATGTTGCAGTTCTTTTTCCCCTTTAGGATATTGTCAAATTCTACCAGTGATCAATAGGAAAGTCATTACAGGAAATATAGGAAATTCTAGGTAATTTTGCATTTGAAAACAAAACGACACCCATGTTCTGTAAAACTCTTCCATTAATTATTTTCTCAACATGAGAACATTTGAGAACTTTTTGAGAACTTTTTTTTTTTAACTTTTCCTTTAATCTCTGGTTCTGCTAATCCCTGAGGGAAAGACATCTCACTAATTTTGACCCTGCTGTAGGATATTATAGCCCAGCCATACACCGGAATCCATGCACATATAAAAAGGAGTGATATCTAAAGCTATAAGTAGGTTTCCAACTACAAAACAAAAAACTAGCAAAACTGGTGGATGAAACACCTAGAAAAAGATTTTTTAAAAAAGTCCCCAAAACATATGAAGTGACCGCAGTAAAATATACCACAGAAGTGAAATAATATTGTAAATTAATGAATGTTTGCAGGCTTCACAGCAATGATCCATTGGGATGTATTTATCTCAATAACAAATAGTCTGGCTTGTCAGGAATGATGAGGCAGAATAGACCTGTCTGCTAAGCTCATAAGCTACTATAATGAAAAGGTTTTCACCCTCATGTCTGATAAGTTTGAATCATTGAGCAGATGTCAGAAAAACTGACATTGAGACAACACAGCCCTATTTGGCCAAGCACTGAGGTTATTCTTCTTCATTTTAATCACAATATCTTCTCGCCAAGGGACGATGAGAAAGAATGCAAAATTCCTCAGTTTGTAATATAACCAACACAGATTTTCCAGTTCTTGTGGTTTTGCATATGCAAGGCAAACTGTGTTACTAGAAGTATCAGTAACAATATCCTTTATTTTTCTTCCTTTTGCAGGAATAAGGAAAATTTCAATGTTTTATACCATCATGATTTTCAGATCCACCCCCTGCCCGACCCCGTGTGCATACCCTGCAACGGCCAGGATTGAGGCTTCCTATTTAAAACTTTACCACAAAGTCCATGGAGTGCAATGGTTGTGTGGACTGCAATCTGCAACTTTGATATCCAAGTGAAATATTTTCACCTTGCTGAGCAAAAAAAAAAAAAGACTGTGCATCAAACTATCAACACAAAATTACAGAGGGCATGAGCATGCGTTTTGTCTATCGATTGATCAAACAGCACAGCTGATCTACACCAAGTGATTTCTTCAGGACTACTTCAGTAAGGTGAATTTAGAAACGAAAGGATTGTTTTCTGCACAATAAATGACTCACAGGAATTCAGGACATTAGCATTCACTGTCCAGGTTAGCCAGAACTTCTTTTTTGACTAGACCAATACTAGGATGCCTGAGAGGGTGGGCTAAGATAGTGCCATGAGGAGCTATAGTAAGTGATCAGAAGTCTAGCTGTCCTAAGGGGATAATCCACCTATGATGCATCAACCCTTGCAAGAGTAATGTGTAACAGCCTCAGAAGCCAGAGCAACCCCACCAGTTTCCTCATAGCAGTTCCCGTATCAATTTCCAGAGTCCAGGTGATGATGAATAGCCAAGGAATAATAAAAAAGACCTGTAAGTTTTGCTATATTTAAAATGTTTCCTGAGCATATTATTTTGAAACATGGTCTTTTTAATGTCTGTTTTGTTTTTGTTTGTTTGTTTGGCTTTTCTCAATGGATCTCTAGCAAGCAGTACGTGATCACACATTCACTTGTAGACTTTGTATGAGTTAGCTACTAGACACCCAGACAAGCAAGTTTTTGATTTTAATAATAAGCAAATTCCCTTCCTAAAACTGGAGAACCTCTATTTCTCTAGGGTCAGTGCAGGCAAGGAGATGTCTCTCATTGACGTCCTTTGGTTTTGGCTTGGGTTACTTGTAAATGTTTTATATAAATCATAGAATCATAGAATCATAGAATGCCTAAGGTTGGAAGGGACCCTTAGAGGTCATCTAATCCAACCCCCTTGCACACGCACGGCCACCTAGAGCACGTGGCACAGGGCTGCATCCAAGCGGGTCTTGAAGATCTCCAGAGAAGGAGACTCCACAACCTCTCTGGGCAGCCTGTGCCAGGGCTCTGTCACCCTCACCGTCAAGAAGTTCTTCCTTAAGTTCCCGTGGAACTTTTTATGCTTCAATTTGTGGCCATTTCCTCTGGTTCTGTTAGTGACCACCAGTGAAAAGAGGCCAGCCCCATCCTCCTCACTGCCTCCCTTGAGGCACTTATAGACACAGATCAGATTCCCTCTCAGCCTTCTCTTCTCCAGGCTGAACAGGCCCAGCTCCCTCAGCCTCTCCTCATCGGGCAGATGTTCCAGGCCCCTGATCATCCTCGTGGCCCTGCGCTGGACTCTCTCCAGCAGCTCCACATCCCTCTTGTACTGTGGGGCCCAGAACTGGACACAGTGCTCCAGATGTGGCCTCACCAGGGCTGAGTAGAGGGGTAAGATCACCTCCCTCGACCTGCTGGAGATGCTCCTCTTAATGCACCCCAGGATCCCATTGGCCTCCTTGGCCACGAGGGCACCCTGCTGCCTCATGGTCAACCTGTCGTCCACCATGACGCCCAGGTCCTTCTCTGCAGAGCTGCTCTCCAGCAGGTCGGTCCCCAGCCTGTACTGGTGTCTGCGGTTATTTCTGCCCAGGTACAGGACCGTGCACTTGGCCTTGTTGAATTTCATGAGGTTTTTGACCGCCCAGTTGTCTAGTCTGTCCAGGTCAATCAGCTTTTATATAAATCAGCTTTTAACAGTTTATCATACTCAACTTCTCAAATTCAAAGAGTGCAAATTTTCTGGACTTGAATTTAAATATATCATGCTACCAGGAAAAACATTCCTTTGATTACAATGGCCAGCTGCAACTTTTAGTTGAATTAGCAACTTTCCTGCTTTATTTTAGAAAGCACAAACTGGTGCTGTGCTGTTCTGAAATCCAAAGCTAGAATTTAGGAACAAGTGTTATGTATATAAAAAGTGGCTATCAAAGATCTGAGATGGCTGGAGAAGAGGAAAAAAAGAGAAGAAAAATGGAAACTTCCCCCAAGATTTTTCAACAGTCTCTAAGAGATGGAGAGCAGGGAAAAGGAGTATGGAAGAACCTCAAAATTCTAGGAGGGGGGGGTAAAAAAAAGGGCATAAAACTTAGAAAACCAGCCCTGCAAGCTTACACCTCCACCTCCAGCTCTTCTGTTCCAGATAATGTTCTCTGGAGCGCTGCTACAAGCTCACAGAGGGGCTTGCCCCGCGTATCAGCGGCAGGCGGCAGGGGCCGGTGCCCTGGCTCCAGGTGGTCAGCAGGAAGGACACGGCTGGTGCATTGGCCAGGAGCGGGGCCAGCCTGTCCTCACCTCCCACCGTACTGGGGCTGGCTGGGTTTCAACTAGGTTTTATTCCCTGAAGGGATGTGGGAGCTGCTGGGAGGAACGGCCTCTCGCTGGTGGTTTCTGAGGGGAGGGAAGCTGCTGCTGGTGCCTCTACATGCAGACGTGCAGCATCCCACGCACCTGCCAAAGCTTCTTAGGTGATGGGAAAATTAAGGGGAAACTTTTGGGGACTAATTACGATTTCCTATCCTTTTAATTTTGCCTCACAAACACAATCGCTCTGTAGGAAGGCACAATTTGTCTCCTAGTGTGGTATATTTAGACAAAAGGTAAATCTGATTATCTCAGCTCAGACAGTTCAATAGTCTTAAGCTCCAGATTTTTGATTATCTGTGAATTCTCCTCAGTGCCAGGAAATTGTCTCTTTCTTTTCTGGAAAAGTGTATTCTAATAAAACATCTGTGAAATGGAGAATAACATTTAATGTAAAGAAATTCAGAAAGATTTAGAATCATAATATATTTATTTAAAAAATTGAAGTTGTCAAGATATTTTGTATTCATTACTATTTTATGTGTAGCTTACTGTCACATAAAATACTGAAGTATTTTATTGAAATAAAATACTGCGGGGATTGAATTTAGGATGCAAGAGAAATCTACATGCTTCGCACATGAGCTGGAAGGCTTCATTTATTACTTGTTTGCTCAGAGATAGCGCTTCCAAATTCTGCTTTCCGCCTCACGGCTGGAGGAAGGCAGTGGCCTCTGGTGCTTCCCAGCGTGGCTGCAGTTATCACCGAGTTTTGCTTTCTCTCTTCAAAGTGGACCAGCTCAAGCCCGTGCTTGCCTCCACTTTTCCGCTTTGGGATGAAGTCGGGTTCCTCACCTCGAGAGCACAGTTTTTAACATTGCTCAGTCTTCTGCACTGTGTCTTGTTTAAAGTAAAAGCCTAAAGGCTTTGTTCACATCCAGCATAACCCATTTTGAAGTAAAACTGCAAGACTGGGTCAAGTCTCGCTGGCTTCCAAACCAAGTATGATAACCCCAGCAGCGGGATGGCATGTATATGTAGTTCGCAAGCTGGACAGAAATTCAGTTACCTGGTTCAGTGTTGGATGGAGTTTGAAAGCTCACAGGTAGAATGTGAAGGAGGGCTGCTGAGGAAAAAAAAAAAATCACCATCTAGGGCTAACTGGCTGACATGATGGTCATTTTTGCCAAGTATAAAAAAAATTCAATATAATAGAAAAAGAGACTTATGTTCCCCTGTAAGCAATTCATTTTAATTCTTATTTTCAATATATTGTTAATTCTACCTTGCATCCTATCTCATTGTTTCATCTCTTTTGTATGCCTAGTTACTTTTTAATTAAAAATTAATAGTCATATTTTAATTTGTCTCGCAATTTGGAAAAGAAAAGAGCAGTGGAATAGTTCTCGACCTCCTGAGGAGCAGTATTTCTGTGCAATGATGGAAGAACTCCAAACGGCCGAGCATCTATCATCTCGGTGAATATCTGGCTCTGGCTGACAGTGGTGCCAATTGTTCTGCCACTCTTATCCTGTGGAGGTAGCGGGTAATTTGTGGAGCTGCGCGGAAATGTCAAAACACATAAAAGGCTACCCTGTGCATTTCATACATCCAGAAAGGATGTTCTTGTGAAAACCAGAGTCTGTAATAGAAAAAGATGATCTGCTTCAACACCGCTCATGTTTTTTGGCTTTGGAATTTGGCCTCATTTTCCGAGATTTTTTTCAAACAACGCCTCTGTTCCGGGGTATGAACAGTAAGTGTTGCGTTCACAGAGACTGTGTGCCAGGCGTTTTGTGAAAATCAGGGATTTTTATGGCACGCCGAGCCAATCCTTTTTTATGTTAGCAGTTTGGCACTCGGGCAGCCCTGTTAGGAGACTGGCGGCGGATGCGCTGCAGGCGTGCGCGCGGCTCACACAGGTGGCTGTGCTCCTGCTGCTGCATCTTTTTGTGATTTTTTTGTGGTGCTTCCTGGTCTATGATTATTGATTTTCTTATTAGGCAGGAAGATAGTAAATGTCCTCCCTCATTCAATGAGAAAAGAAGCATTTCTCTCTGACATTCTTTCTTGATGTTGTGTCTGAGCTTAAACCAATGCTATTCAGAATATCCTTAAGCAGAGATGGATTTGTGTAGTCAAAGATATTGTCACCTTATCAATAGAATGTGGACGGGTATTAGACATGATAACACGTCACTTTGAATCAACTTTAAAATCTCTTGTTTCAGGCCTACTTGTAAGGTGATTATGTATTTTAGATAGCAGATTTATTCTTGTCTTCTTTTTTTCTAAAGCCAATCAATAATGTAATTTGAGGCTGCCCAAGGGACTGAGAATCTTTATTCTGTGGGTAAGTTTGATATCTCTGAATAAGTCTGAATAAGTACTAAGTTTGGACTGTAGCAGAGCTTGCTCTGATTTCCCAATTTAAAACAAATATACAGTCCCCTCCATATTCTTGGACTGAATTCGAATACTCCCCCTTTCACTTAGACTGGCAAGTTCAGGAGGTTTCTATTAGCAATTTATATTGCATAATAACCATGTAGGCCATATGCTTTTTCTTTACAAATAAATGTGACACTGGGCATCTGCCACTCAGAGATGCCCTTAGAAAGCTGTAAAGCAATATTTAGAAGACAAGCCCTTTGTTTATTACATGCATATGTGACTGTTAGATCTGGAGACACAGGTTCCTAGCATTCTGCAGTAATGAATTAACTGCATATTTCAGAACGATGTAACAGACTTCACAGAGTTTTATTTATAGGAACTGCATGCAAAATCATGTCTATTTTTATTTATTCTACACTAGTTCTGAAGATGATAAAAGACAAGAAGATGTCAGAATTTATAAGCATTCAATAAAGAAATGTGATACCTTGAAAGATTTTAATTAAATAAAGGAATATTACTTACTTTCAGAGTAATTGATTCAAACCCAACCTAGGATTCTAAATTGCAAATACATGTATATATATATATACACATATATATTTATAGGTGTAGTTTTATTCAGTTTAATCCTGCCGCCTCATGTGCACAGAATTAACCAAGTAACTACATGTTGGAAAATGAAGGTCCTAAGTCTTCTAAGTATTTTGTGGAAATTGTTACTATATTTGATTTATAAATCTGGTATAAAGATACTTTTAGGAAACAATGGAAGTAAAGTATTGGCTAAATGTGCTAGAACAGCTGTTCACACAGCTGAAATTTAACAAAGATTTCCCCTTTTCCCTGACAAACATTGAAAGCAAACTCCTAGGTCCTGTTCCACCAAAAGTTGTTAGGCGATTGACTGACTAGAACTGTTGAGTTCTGCGTAGTCACTTCAGTGCTCTCATCTGGAGCTACATCTTGTTATTCTACCTATACGCGGAGTGTCTTCTTATCATATGCTTGTATATAATCCAGGTTCCTTAACACAACATTAATGCACATGCAGTAGCATCAGGAGAGACCTAAGACCTAATGCCCATAAGTAAACGGACTACAAATGTAATGTTTATTTTAATATTTATTTTATATTTGATTGATATTATTGCTAATCTAATTGTGGATATAATGCCTTTTCATTCAAGTATCGTCAACAAAATGGGATATATTAGGGCTTACAGTTCAGTATCCATCGAAATGACTGATTAATTTCTTTACTATATTTTGCCTTGAGGGAATTTGGTGCTATTTGAGATTAGAGACAGGAAGAATAAAAGAGCAATAGAAGCAAAACCAGGGATAATTGAAATTCCTTAAAGAAACACGTTTTTTAGAAAAAAAAATCACTCTAGTTTCTGAGTAAACATTTAATCTTTTGGCTGATTCTGTTAGGTGAATTTATATAGACAGCATTTTGCTTTTAAGTAGCAAAGGAGCAGTCTGATTTCTTCATTTGAAGAATCATAATTTTTGCAAGTTTTGAGACCCCTTTTTCTTCTCAGGTTTAGAAGACAAGTTGTTGTTAAAAAGTGATCTGAATAGGAATCAAATGTCAACACTTCAGGACGGCGAATACCCAACATTAAGACTGTGGTACCTGGTGTTGTCATATAATTTACATCATGTGAGGAAAGGGGCAATATTGTGTTGACATGTTTGAAAATCACATAAGAGAGTATGAGAAGTATGTAAAAATATTTTATTTACACAGTACACATACGCACATACAAACACACACATATATATATACATCATTCTAAATGCATGGGAGATCCTTTGATACTTCTGCCATTGCCCTTCAAAATGGATATTGTAAATTTGGATTTCTTAGATTACAGGAAAAAATGAGATATCTATATAAAATGTTGAAGTTTATTTTCCAGGAAAGCAGCAATAAAGAAGAATATGAGAGAGTGATTAAAACAAAAAGAATAATAGTCATTACATGCCATTTTACTTCTGTTTTATAACAATGTAAGATAAGCATATATAATTAAAGTGAAAGCAATTAATTTAAAAATAATAAAAGGAATCATTATTTTACATAACATGCAATTAGCTTGCAAAACTCCTTGACAAAAGCCATGATTGAAGTTGAGAGCATAAACCAGCCTTTGTGGCGTAAGTTGTTTAACACTTACCAAGTGAATTATGAGGAGGCCATTGCCATTTCTGTGCTTTGTGAATGAGAATAGTAAAATTTTCCTAGGTGAAATAAACTGTTTGTAACTGTGTTTCTTATATGTCCCTTTGAGGACTTGTTAAAGGCATGGTTCCAGATCAGGTCAATACCAACCACATCAGTCCTTACATAGCTGTATTAAAAGATCCTTATTTATGAGAAATGAAAATCTAAATGCCAGTCTTCTAGTGTCAGAAAGAAGATGTCATACTCAGAAGCCGTCTGTGCAAGTGTGTCCCAGGATGCTGAGACAATCTTGGCCCCAAATGTTTTTTTCCCCCCACTTTTAACACGCTCTGGGAGGACTAATGTTCATTAAACAGACAACTGTAATGCCTGGCTTTTGGTCAGGACCAGTACCTTAGCTAAAATCTTAATCAGGATTTGCTGGCCTATCCAAGCAATGCTTGGAACTACCATCAAAGTAACCCATACTGCTTTCCAAAGCTCAGCAGGAAGAAAACCTAAAATGGCTGAAGTGGCTCCAGGCAAGAAAGCAAACCCAGCCACGCAGCAAACCAGAGGGACAGTAACATTAGCACATTCTTCCTTGCAGCAAATAGTGGCTGTGATGTTGAGTTAGGTGCGGACTTATCCACACGAGGGATACCTTGACGTCGCGCGCCGTCACTGACGTGAATCCCTGTTTGCCTCTGCAGGACAATGCGGGGAGCTCCTCTGTCTCGGGAGCGCATCCCTCCGGCTCGGCAGGGAGAGCAGAACCCCCCAGGTGCGAGCGGCAAAGCCGCTGTAGCTCTTCTTGCGTCAAAGCAATACTTCATCTCTTTTGAAATCATATTCCATGGGGTAAAAGGAAATATCACGCTGAGATTGTCAGCAACATCCTTCACTACTCAAGTGGCTTCTTTTGAACAGCTGTTAAGATACCATTTTAGCCTCACATTTGCCCTGGAGGGATAACAAATAATGACTATCAGTTGAAAAAAACATTTGAATTCCTAGGCGGAAGCCTTATTTATATTGCACTTATGGCAGGGCAGCAGCAGTGTCCATTCGTTTTTATCTGACACTCGGACTCTGTGTCCTACTGCGCGAGATAAAACACAGCAAGGGAATAATCATTCCTCACTCTTACCTCCAGGCAAAATGGCTGATGTTGTTACAGCCTGAATCTCAGGGGAAAATGAACCAAACAGCACATTTTGCTTTCTCTGTGCCCAAGTGAATAAAGGACAATGGAAACTCAGGACATGATCCAAATCCCCCAAAACAGGCTCCTACAAATCTTCCTGGAAAAGCTGTCTGACACTGCTTCCACCATCTCATCCCACTGCAGGCAAATGTAGATTATGGACTGATTGCCGCAGTGCTTGTCCAGTTGTTTCATCCTAAAAATGGGAGCAGGAAAGTCCACAAGGAAGGAGGCTTTGGGAGAAACGTGACATGTGAGGATGGGAGAGAAAAGCAGAAAAACAAGCTCATCATACTCCTTTAGCTGCTGTCTGAACAGAACAGAAACTCTTCCCATCTCCCTAAAGATATTAACTGGGAGCAGTATAGAGAGAAAGATTACACTGAACACCGCTATTACAGCCAAAAAACAAAGGGAGAAAAGTGGCTGATGAATTATTTGATGCTTTCAGGGTATGTATCTTAAAGTGCAGAAAAAGTTCAACAAAATATGCTCCATATCAGTAAGTCCAACAACTCTGTTGTCAATAGCCCTATGACAATTTAGCATCTTTTTTCATTACCACATTTTCTGGAGCAGTACAGAATGCAACAGCTGCTTCCTTTTCGGTATCCTAGGAGATTACAAATAAGTCAGTGTTTGTCAGTCATTGAGTAGGTGTCAGGATAGAATAACCAGTTCCAGTTAAAAGTCATTTGCAGTCTTTGTATCAACGACTTACGTACTTACTTACCTGGAACTGTTTTGAACCCCAGACAAGGCTGAAGAAGTTTTTGCTCATCAAGACAAGTTTTTAAAGTTGATTTGAACCAATATTACATTAGCAGGAGCTAAAGAAATGCTTGGCATGAACCAAAAAGAAAAAAAGGTGTATAACTGAAATTCTTAAATGAAATACAGCGCTGCTTTGCTTTTTCCTTAAAAAAATGTATGCAAAAGGATGAGCCAGGAGATTTCAACTGCATCTATACTTTGACTCAAATCACAGAATTTCTCATGATTTCATCTGTGTGAGATTTATGGTAAGAACAACCAAGCCCATATTATCATTCAGTGTTAAGGTTGCTGATACATTTCATTCTCTCCTTTAAACCTTTGAAAGTTACACTGTTTGCTTTGCAGTGCAGTACTTTCTCCTGGTTCATATGCCATATTCTTTAGAAGTGCGATTAACTTCTGCTTACCTTGAATAATGATTTATTTCACAACTACACTAGTCATAATGAGCTAACAGACATGAGCAATACTGCGACCCAGGCCTGTTTCTGCCGCTGTCGTTCATGATGAGCTGTGCTGAATTAAATGGCATTAGCTGTAGGCTAATCTTGTTAAAAGTCAAGATGGAAAATGTGTCTCTTAGGCGTTAGTATAGATGTGTAGGTCATAAAGGATATCCGAAGTCTAGAGTTTGGTCAATTACTGGCACAGTTGTATAGATTACTGTTTGAAGGAGAGCTGTAGCAGTGCACTCTTTGCTGACACTTGGAAAACAGTAAATATTTTGCAGAACTTGTCAATTGCTCTCAGCTTGGCATGTAATGCTGAACTTTTATGAAGTGTTTTATTATTAAGGATTAACTACAACATTACCTTTTAATAGGATCATAAATCTTTAATTACAGTTCAATATGGTACCAACTAAAATTGCTTTTGGAATGAAACAATTTTATTATATGTTATGAATAAGAAATTTCTTTCAGAGGAAACAAAATCATAACTTCTCTGGGAGAAGTTAAGGCATGCAAGACTCCCACTGACTTCAATGGATGTCTGTGTCTGCCTGGTCATTATTAGCATGGAATTTATCTGGTTTGCCATTACTATTTTTATTATTTTAATGCCCATTAAAAATTCAGGCCATGCTGTGATTGCTATGTTTATATTTGTTCTTAACTCCACAGTGGTGTTAGCTCTAGCTATTTAAGAAATCCCATTCCAGGGAAGTGAATTGTCACAGCAACTTTTTCTGCTAGCAAAAAAGCAACCCTCTGCAGAAACAGCAGGTTGATAGAGAGGCTTTTCTTCAAGGAACAGGAACATTCACTGAAGCAATATTAAAATTACCTCTGTAATTTCTTTCCACTTGAATCATGAATGTCCACTGCTGTTGTAATTGCAAGTTCGGCGCCACTGTTATTTCCCTCCGGTTGGCATTCCTGTGCCAGAAATATTTGCAAACGCTTCTCTCCTCAGGCTCTGAGGAGGTCTGTGGTATCTGGGCCGTGACAGGGGGAGCAACTTTGTGCCTTATAGTCAGAACTCAGATATGATTGTAGCAAATGACTTTTAGTTAAAAAAAAACCACATAGTTGGAGGGCCAGGCACAGCATCTATTTAGGCATCTCCCACAAGCATCATTTCTAGGATTGAAGCTGGCAGTTTAAATTCCCTCTGGGGTCAGCCTGGAAGCGGCCCGCAGTGTGGGAGATGCGGGGCATTCAGCATGCCTGTTAGTCACTGGCAGCGTGCACAGCTCGTGAGGCTTTATAATGCATCTAAATAATGTTGGTTCCTTTGTAAACATTTTGTTTTGCTTTGTGTTTTAAACAGCAGCTGAATTTTTTATGTGAATGGGTTTTGGACTGCAAATCTGGATTATACCCATGAGTAGAAAGGCAATATATCCTACCCTCACCTAAGCTTTGGTTCACAGCAAAGAGAAAAGCAGTGCCAAAAAGAGTGATAGGCTGAGAAAATGAGCTTTGCAGCTGAGTCCTGAATGGATGTGTGAGGAGGTAATACTTCAGTTGCAAGGCAAGAGAAAAGAGATACTGTTTTCATAGCAAATTCTTTGCAGCCTAGTGATGTAAAACTCAGTGTTTCCTTATTACAATAAATGACACAGGAAATTCTTTCATACTTGCAATTACACTGGGCAAGGCAATTGCTTGTGTATAGGGGGTGAAGTTGCATCAAAACAATTGTAGGTTTAAGCTACTGTCCTTTCCATCTTTTGTAAGCATAAAAGATCAGCGGCAAACAAGTTTCGTGTTGGTCCCAAGGCTGTTCCACAGTCTGTCAATTAAAAGATAAAAATAAGGTCATTTTGCAAGTGAAACTGAATCTGCATTCTTTGTTATGCAAATTTGTCTGACATGTTCTTATTGCAAGGATTAAAACATGGAGAAAGTTAACTCTGTATCATTCCTCCAATACCTCTCTTGACTGGTTGGTAATATTGTCCTCAGTTTTTCAGCTTTATATAACACTGGATCATACTCTTTTTCTTTTTCTTTTTTTTTTTTTTTTAACAGCACATCTGTTTTCCTCTCAGATTTAGGGATACTGAGATGGTATTTCAAAATTAAGATTACACTGCAGCACATTTGCATTAACTAACTTATAATTAACTTGCTTGTGAAATCATAACAGCGATGAGGCAGCATCATAAGAGGCACCCAGGCTACACTGCATACCCACCATCTCTTGCAGAATCAGTCTATATCTAATTTAACCACTGATATTGACTCATTCTCCAGGTATATAAGGATACAGATTAACACAACCCTGGCTACTGTATCTGCTTCTGTCCTTTAGATGTAACTTTTCCCATGGGTTGGAAGCAGTTGCATGTTGGCTTTGGTTAACCAGCAGACTTGCAAGAGATGGATGTTTCGATGCTAATTATACATCCTTTTGAAGCATTTTGCTTTCCACAGTACTAATTCCCACAGTGCTTGGTGCTTATTGCTGCAGTAGCTTCAATGGTTGCATTATCTAGCAGCAAGTACCAGGAGGAGCACTTCTGTAGATTGAAATGGTCCTGAGGACATCAGTTTTCAGGCATTATTTTTTTTTCTCTCTGTTAGTTCAGACTGCCTCTGTTCCGGTTGCGTGGGCTGAATGCTCATTTACAATTAGAGTGGATTATAGGTGCTACTGAAGTGCATTTTCTGGGTTAGCTTTATCCAAAAATAATGCTCTTCATATGGTAACAACAGGGGTGTTGGTAATTGCACAAAACAAATGAACAATAATATGATGCAGGACTTGGGAGGACAATAACATAAATGTAAAAATGCCTTAAATTTTATATAAAACTGCATACACTGCCACACAAATTAAAATGCTATGATTTATGACAGGTTAAGTGGATGTGGTTGAAGGAGAAACAAATTTACTTATGTTTTTTTAAATCACATTTTGTAACTTTTGCGCTGGATCTGCATACTTAGCTTTGCTTAACAGCAGAATTCCCTTGAGTTATCAGTACGGTCTCAGTCTTAACACTATCATATGTTGGGCATCTATGCAGAAATATAAGCCTGAAAAAACCTGAGCTTTTGCAGTCTATAGCCTATTCTTTCAAGCAATACAGGTTGTGATTTTTGTTTCATAATATACTTTATGAAAAAGTTGAGGTGGAGTGAGAACAATAACACAATAAAAACAAACAAAAAAAAACCCTCAGGAATGTTTGTTGTCTTCTTTTCCTAATATGCAGCTAGCAGATTAAATTATGATCATGAATGAATGCTACCAATGATATGCCTAGACTTGTAAAATGCTCTTGGAACATATTTTAGATAAGCATTTTTGCTGGATACCTGGACTCTCTATTGGAAAAAGCAATTAGATATTTCCTTACCATTCACTATCAATCAGATTCACTAGCAGATTTCTCTAACAAATAAATATTTTTGTAGAACAATGACGTATTCTTTTTCTTTTGTTTTTGTTTTAGGCTCCCTCCTGAATTTGCTTTAGAATGTCAAAGAGAATGAGAGAGCATTTCTCACTCCATTTCTTCTGGCTATAATTTACCACTGGGTTGTAGATGTATGTGAAGTATAACACTGTGAGAAAAATTGGTATTTCCCATGATATTGATATTACTGTATATGGTACAAAACACTACTAACTTATTCCTGAAGCCTGGTGGAACACGTGCCATTGATGTTTTAAGTCAGGAACTTGAAAGGATCATGCTTCTGGGTTTGCTTCTCTCTCTCTCTTTTTTTTTCTTCCAGAAGGATTAGTTATAAAGGGCAAATGATAAAGATAAACTGGCTTGTATGAAAGTGAAAAAAAAAAATCTGTTTTGTTTACAACATATCTGAAAAGTCAGCAACACTGTTACAGTGATAATTTTTTTCTGGAAGCCTAACATCTGTCATGCTGACCTCCCAGACTGGCAGGCAATCTGCTCGTCAAAAACACTTGCAACTTTTCCTGGGAAGAAAAGTTGTGGAAGTTTGTGCTTACTGCACAGAACTGTCCTGCCTGCATGTGTCAGAGCGAGCTGACGTGTCCCTGGCAGCACCCGGGAGAGTACGTCTCGTCAGGGAAAGGCAGGTCGGATTTGGAGACGGAGGTTTCCCACGGCCTCCACAGCTTCTGGAATCGGCTCCAAGGCTGCTTGTCCTTCTGCTGTGCACAGGGCAGGAGACCTAGTTATCTTCAGTTCCATGGTCATGAGCCCAGCTTTATTCCACCTTTTTATTCCATTTGCCAGCCCACACAAATGCCTCCCTCTGCTTCTGTGTGTTTTTCTGTGAATATCTGTGTCCCGTCTGCATTTCCCTGGGAAGCCTGCCTGTATTTTCTCTGAGATGAAATTCAAGAACACAAAAGTCAAAATTTAAGCTTTAGGCAATGGCTTCCATTAAAAGATATTTGTGGCTAAGACACTGCTGTATTTTTTTCCAGAAGAAAACTGTTTTTCCACTGTTTTAAAGCAAACACTTCCTATAGCCTGGGACCCCACAGAAGCCTCTCTTTTCTGCTGAATTCCCATGTCAGTCACCATGCCCTCACCCTCCTTTCCAGATTCTCAGTTTCCCTCTTTTCCTAGCCATTTCATAGCTTGCTATCAAGAAGATCCCCGCCATGTCCTTCATGGAAGATGAACTGAGGTTCTGTGAGTGTGTTTGGGGATTTATGGCTCTTTTTTTAAGACTATTTTGCTGCAGGGTATTGTGCCACTATATCAGGAGGATATAGTGCTGCTATTTCAGGGCCAGCCTTGAGGAGACTCCTTATTCCTTCATAGTGGCTCCTTTTTAAGCTTCTCATCTATAGGAATTGTAGCAGCTATTACCTGGACTGGCCCTGATGTGAGTGCTTGTGTCCTTAAGGGAAAGCAGGTCTATTCCTGCTCTTCCCCACAAACGGGCTCACAGAGTATTTGAAGAGTGCTCGGCATCTCCGCAGAACAGCCCTATTTTAGTCAACAGATCTGGGGTTCTTCTAAATTTGCCATGTTTCACTGACGAATTTGCAAGGGACAAATCCAGCTGTTCCCCCTCCCTCAAGGAGTACCAAAATTGCTGAAGAAATGAAGCCAAGAAGCATGGCATTGCTGCTGGAGTATGAAATCTTAATGGTAGCAGCTCAGCAGAGGGTATAAAAGCAGGGATGGCTTTATCAGTTTCAGTAAAGATTTGGGGAAATATTTCAATGTTTCTACTCTGATGTGTGATTTAAGGGTTTCTTATGCATTCCAAAGCCTTCTTGTAATTAAGTTGCAACAAATCTCCAAAGTTTGAGAATAATAAAATAATAAAAAATAAATATCAGGAGACTGTATGATGTTCAACAAGGCCAAATGCTGGGTCCTGCACTTTGGTCAAAACAGCCTCCTGCAGCGCTATAGCCTTGGGGCAGAGTGGTTGGAGAGCTGTGTGGCAGAAAAGGATCTGGGGGCGCTGGTCGACAGCCAGCTGAACACAAGTCAGCAGTGTGCCCAGGTGGCCAAGAAGCCCAGCGGCATCCAGGCCTGTATCAGGAACAGTGTAGCCAGCAGGACCAGGGAAGAGGTTGTTGCCCTGTACTTGGCGCTGGTGAGGCCACCCCTTGAATCCTGTGTTCAGTGTCAGGCTCCTCACTACAAGAAAGATAGTGGGGTGCTGGATCATGTCCAAAGAAGGCTGTTAAAGGGTCTGGAGCACAGATCTTGTGAGGAGCGGCTGAGGGAGCTGGGTTACTTAGTGTTGAGAAGAGGAGGTTCAGGGAAGACCTCATTGCTCTCTGCAACTACCTGAAAGGAGGTTGTAGTGAGGCAGGAGTTGATCTCTTCTGCAAAACAGCTACTGATAGGGCAAGAGGAAAAGGCCTCAAGTTGTGCCAGAGGAGGCTCAGGTTAGGCAATAGTAAGAATTTCTTCATGGAAAGAGTAGTCAAGCATTGGAAGAGGCTGCCCAGGGAAGTGGTAGCGTCACCGTCCCTGGCAGTGTTCAAGAAATGTAGATGTAGTGTAGATGAGGCACTTAAGGGCAAGGTGTTGAAAGGTTTATGGTTGGACTTTGATGGTCCAACCAATGATCTTTAAGGTCTTTTCCAACCATTATGATTCTATGATTTTTCTCAGCCAAAACCATAGCTGTGTGGATGGTGACAGGCACAGACTGTATAAGGAGCCCAAGGTATATGAAGGTAGCATAAAGTGATAACTGTGGTCAAATCACAAGTTATGATCTTATCACAATTTTCATGCTAAGTCAATCTTTGTCTTGCTTGTAGTTCTAAAGGAGGTGTGAGAAGAGAAACTCATTGCATTTGTTGTAAGCTGTGTCTATAGATAAATGATCAGTGGTGTAATCCCCTCTTTCTGACTGAATCAGTGCTGAACTCTTACTGCTAATATTCTGCTTGTTGGTGCTAAACTGCCAGAGGGTGATGCAGCAACAAGATCCTGGGCCCTAATATCTATTATATATCCCACAGCAGGCTTCACCAAAGAGGCCTATTAATCAGAGATGTACTGCTCAACTCCTAATAGAGTAATTACATTTTTCCTGACTAGCTTTCCTTTTGTAGTCTACTTTACAGCTTTTTTCTCTCTTTTTCTGTTAATACACATCATTCCCTGAAATGCTGTGCAGTATTTATTTGCTCTGGTATGCATGTCCATTTCAGATGTAGCTGTACCAAAACCAGGAGAATTCTGCTCCATGTAACATTTATGGTTGCATGTGTAGACACTCTAAGGAACCATTAATATGTCTGTTTCTTCTGTAATATAACAGAGGTTCATGATACAATTTTGCACTCACTATTCACCATGACTCAAAATAAAAATGATTGCATTTTATACTCTAGAAAATAAATAAAAGCCAAAACATTTATGGTGGCATTGCCCTGAGAAGAGAAAACCTGATGACCTGGAGAATCTCCTTCAGTTAGAACTAAACCTATTGCTAAGATCTGCACCTCAGGAATATTGATTCAATGGTATTAATCCAGATGAAAGGCAGGGGTCCTTGCATTTACCCTATCAGTAATAATGTGAGATAGTGCTTCTTGATGATGGTACACTCCAAAAACAGCCTTAAATCAATATTCAAGGCTGCTGTTTCCTACTGGAAAAATCCACAGCAGGAGAAACTACTGTTTTGCCTGGTTAGGTTTTAAGACATACTGTATGCTGCTTCTGTGCTTTTTGCTCTAGTCTTGTGAGAGAGCTTATGGGCTTTGATGTGTTCAGGTTTTGCTTGTAAGGATAGTTCAGATGCTGCTGCGAGATTACTGCTGCTGAGAGTCCAAAGGGAATCTGGATACTCAATTTTGCTATACCAGAACAGTGAGACCTTTTCAATCCAATGCATCCACTCATGATGCATCCGAGATGCCAGAGTGGGAGGCCGGACAGGGTGTTAAAACAGCCTGACAACAGGTAGGAGGCCAAAAGACTTCCCTTTATCCTGATAACTTCCATCACTTTGTATGTGATATAATATATGGATGTGAAGTATATGGAGCAGAGAAGCTGGAGAAAGCAAAGGTGATGACAGTGATGACATGCAGAAAGGGAGAAAAGGGAACAGACATTAGAATAGGAGCAAATAGCTATTGTTGTCTGCATAATTTTTGTTATGGAAGAAACCATGGACTGAGCTAGAATATAGGAGAATACCTACATTCTATTTATGGTTCCTTAGAGTGCTGAGGATCAAATAAAGATCTAGCCCTGAGCAATGGGACTGAATACAAGTAGGCGTGAGCCTGATGCCTCTGCTGCCTTGCAGGTTGAGTCATCACTTATTCTTAAGGATATGATATGTAAACTACTAATTTTCTTATTGTACCTTATTGTGTCCAGTGCAGTGCTGTTAATGACTGCCACTGCTGAATGACTGTGGGCCAGTGCTCACACAATGTTCCTTGCTACATCTCGAAGTTTCCAGGGTCAGTCCATAATTGCCACATATTTGTGTGTCTTGGGCACCTCTGCTAGGGGTTATGAAGGCCTGTCAGTACATGTATTAATACACAGCAACCTAAGTATTTGTAGTTTAGCATATAAAGGTATAATGTGTAAGCCATTCTACAATCCGTCTTCATGTGGACCCTGGCAGTAAAGTGTGGACAGAGAAATGCTGAATGTTTCTGTCCAAGGGGGCTTGCTCTAAAGCTCTAAAAGAGCCCATGGCAAATATCACCCAAGCCACTAGTGCAACACGGCTGGTCACTATGAATGCACCTCTGATCACATTTTATACTTGCTTTTCCCACTATACAAAATCTAGTTTTCCTTAATGCCACTCTGCTAGTACATTATCATCCATTTCTATGCCCTTTCATGCTGCTGAAATGGTGGGAAGAAATGCATGCTAGTGGGGAATAAAGTATCTCAGAGCGTTTTGTGAGCTGAGGTCCAGTATCTTAATCATTATGATAGTCTGCTTTTATGTTTTAGAGCAAAAATGAAACCCAGGAAATCTAAAGCTACATTATTGCCTTTTCATTCATTCTAGAGCATTTTTTCTCTTTATTTTTTATAACATTGTATGCTTTATTCTAAACACTGAATCTTAATTCATCTTTCTTTTCATTGTAGATTTTGAAATACAAAAGAAAGCATTAGAGCATTAGTCTGAATTCTCATTTGTCATGAGCTGTAAAATTTCACTTTTCCATATGGCAAAACTAATTGGTTTGATGAAAACTTGTCCGGGTTTCTTGCAAAGGTACATCTTCTGGAGAAATATCAGATCTTTATTTGGAGAAGTGAAATCTTGATAGACTGTCCCAGTATGCCACTCTCACACAAGTGCATATTATTGATAATATGCAAGCTGTCTGGTTTCACTGCCAGTCATTGGGTATTTTTAGATCGTTTTCAGTTACAGAGCTCTTAATAACTCATATTTGCTCTTATACATCATGAAGTTACTTCTCAAAAAAAAAAAACCTCACCACATTTCAAGATAAACTAAAGAGGTCAAGCCTTTTAAACACATTTTTAGTCCATAAATTTCCCCAAACTTCAGATTATTCAGAGGCTGTTCTTGCAGCACTTGCAATGCTCCTAATGCTGCATCCCCCACTACTCTCCGTCGTGCAAATATGTAGAGCAAAACTGGATCTGGCATTCTCACCTAGTCTTGTCAAATGCAGCCTACCAAACTGCCATTGCTTTCAAAATTGCTTCTACCCATATAAAATAAAGTCAGAAAACATTTTTTTTCTTGTGAAAATTACAAAATGTGTGCACTGTTTTCTTTTGGATACCCAACAGTGGAGAACTTGACTTTAAAAGTGTAGGAAATCTCTGCAGCTCAGGTTGAGGAGGGTATGGTCTGTATATATATTTGAGAAAAAAAAAAACACTTCAGTGCTAGTTAAATGGGGTTCTCAAAGCATTCAATGTAAAGGTAGTCTTAAAATGCCAAAATTCAAATGAAGATCTGGAACACCCTAAGGACATCTTAGGAAGGTTTATGTAGGAATTTTTACTTATTCCTCAATGCTCTGGAATTTAAAGAGATCCCAAAATTAATATCTAAGGTTTTGACTTAGCTTATCTAGGTTCTAATTTACACTGAGCCATGAATATAAGGTCTTCTTGCTGCCTCCTCCCAAACCTCTCCACATTTTTCTTCCCTTTGACCAGCAACTCCAAAGTGCTTCAGGAAAATAAATAGTTCACTAAAAATACCAACTGAGGAACAAAACAATTCTTTATTGCTCTAGGATTTATAACATTCCAGTATTCCTATAAAATTAACTCTGTCAATTATATTAAAGTACAGAAAAGACAAAACTGACCTAGGTCTTGCTCACACCCATATTAGTTTAATGTTAGGAATATGCTGTTACATTAACCAAGGCTTGTCATAAGCAAAATCAATATCAAATAATCCCAAGAGAGATTAATTTAAATGATATTTTGTTTACCTTGCCTTTTGTATACTCATTTCCCAATAAGTTTTAAAATGATTTTTGGTTTTATTCCTCACTCTAGTTGCACGATCTTAATGTTGGATGTTGGCCATTCATTTTACCTAAAACTGCATCCTATAATTCTGTGGTGGTTACATAGTTTATTAAAACTAACTTCACGCTTCTCAGAAAATTGTGGCAGATAACCCAGCCAGTTCTTGGAAAACAACCTAACACGCTTGCTTTTCTTCTTGCAATTAACTCACAGGCAAAATCTTTACAACATTTACTTTTTCCTGTCTCCATAATTCTTTCATTTGCTTATTTCTTGCTTTGAAATAACAGACATTCCCAAAATATGCTATATTTCACTGTTTGCAACCTGTCTTTAAGAACTAAGATTAGTCTTTTCTTTGAAAGATTCAACTGATCCAAATAATGAGGTAGATGTAATACACCGAGGATCCAGTTACCAGCTGCTGCCCTATTCCTTCAGAAGTGATACTGGGCAATAATCTCTCTGGTGGGGGATATCTGAAACAGAAATCACTCTAAATACAAAAAACACCCTTATAACTTGGTAAACGTGGGTCTGCTCAAAAAGGTTTATAATATACTATAATAATCTCCACTCACCTACTTGTCAGCAGAAATAAGCATCCTGAAATAGTATAGGAAAGTGATGAGAAAATTATCATCATCATAACAGAAAATTAAGAATACTAAAAGGGTCAACCCCTTTTCTCCCCGCAAAATGCTGATCACCCAGAAAAACACGGAGGGCAGATGCTGATCTGGCTTTTTGGATTTTAGAAAACCGGACAGACGAGCCCTGGTGCACGTGTCTGTACACGCTCCCTGTGGCTCACTGTCTGTGGCTGTTTCAAAGGGAAGGTTTGGCAGCTGGATGTATTCGTTTCAGCCCCACTTCCATAAGGACCAACTCACAGTGACTTGCTGGGCAGTAACATGCAGGGAGAGGGATGCACAGTGGTGACACATCCTTCTTGTCCGATTGCTCCAGCAGCAGGGAGCGAGGCTCGGAGGAGCAGCGGGAAATGCACCTTCACAGCTCTTTGATCAGGAGACACGAGCAATTAAATTCACTTCTTATTGTGGCAGTAAATAAAGTACAGAAACTTTAAATGTGGAAATGAAATAAAGGAATTTACCTTGTTTTCTTGGGATTTTTTTTAGGACTATGTCTGCATGGAATTTGCTAACAGAGTGTTTCACACTCTTCCCATTATAATCCGCCTCCTAATTCCTTATTAATTTTGCACTCTTTCTACGATGCACTTTTGCCTTCCAGAAAAGACATTTTCTGTGATTTTTGCCAATTGCTCATTTGCTGCCTGTCCGTCTTGAGATTTCTCTCTTCTGATTCATGAACCCATTAAAAAGCTTGCCTTTGAAAAGAACCCCCCACCACTGTGTCAATTATTTTCCAGTGCTGGTGCTGGCAAGAACAACTTCTGACTCTCCTGAGCAATTAACCTGACAGTTATCAATAGCAAATGCCATGCACTGTAACAAAATGCTACCAAGTTAGAAGTCATAAGGCAATGAATTGTCCAACACAGTTAGTTAGTTAATAGAAAATGTAATTGTAAAATGGTCAGCCCATCTGACTTCTTTGAACCTTTGGCTGATGAGGTGCCTAAGTAAGTAATGCATTTAGAAAGCTCAGTCTCCCAGCCCTTCTGTGGCCTAAGCTCCATAAGGAAACAGTAATATGCCTGCACGTGCACACACACATTTATACATATATGCATATGTACATGGATATTTACAAATTCAGCAGGTAACAGCAAGCCCTCTACAACACTAGTGTAATTCTGTATGACTCAGTTTCTTTTAAGAATGTATTTAAACACATCAGAGGATGCAAGTAGGGGTCTTTCAAATCAAATTAGAATTCAGGCAATAAATTATTCTACAGAAATCCTTGCAGAGATAGCAGGCAGCTCATGTTCAAATTCACCTCGTGTGAAGCATGAAGCTCCCACTGACATAAGCATTTTCACTATTTTTATACAGCTTTCCACAGAGAGTCCTCACCACCGAGCCCATACTTTCCTTTCTCTGTAAGTTGGCCTATAACATGACATGTCTGAGCTGCTCTGGACACAAAGTAGGCAACGATAACAAGCAGCTTTAGGTATTCACAATGCAGGAGCTGTTCCAATTAGGGTGGTAAAATCAACTGCAATACAACACCCGTCTGCATTGCATTATTGTGCATGTATCAGCATATCTTATTCCATTTTTTGAAACATTTTCCCTCTGCTTCCCTCCAGTGATTTCTTTGAAATCAGCCAATTTACTCTTGAAACCGAATGAAGGACAAAAACTGTGTCCAGGTGTATGCAATGCACTGAAGGAACCAGACCCTAAAATAGTGAACTGTATAATAAAATAAACCGAGAATTTACATTTGAACTACTGTTTGTGTGTGCCAAATGATCTTCTAAAGTAATCATATTGTTTTGCCTATTTTATCTGGTAGGAAAGTCTTTTTGACTGAATACCATCACTTGGACTTGCTACAATTGTTTTCTGCTATTATACCACTGAATAATGGTTAATTATGTGATTTTACGTGTATTTCTCATAACAACATTACTATAGATAGGTACTGCATATCTGAGAACAATCTAGGGTTATGAAAAATGTCCACGGTTTCAAAACATGATTTGCCTTGGTGTTAAAGAACATCTGAAGGTTATTATGACATGTATATGGTATAGACATGACCACATTTAGTACCATACTATGTGCTTTGTGAAGTGTAACAGCACTGAAGTTATATATTAACTCTTTGAAATTGCAGTGTTCTTGCATATTATGTTAATATCAGATAATAGGGAATTAGTGCCACCTAATGTAAAAATGTAACCCAAGTGCCTCTTTTAGTAAAAGACATTCTTACTCTTTCTCTTGCATTTGCAATACGCATTAGGCGCAAAAACATCCAAGAATTACGTAGTTTTCAAATATTATATATCCCTATGCTATTACATATTGTATATTGCTCTTTCATGAACTCTACTTTTGATGAGCAACAAATATGCAGTTTTATTCTAAATAACAGAAAAATTGGTCATCCTGTAATGCACTAAAAGAATAACTGTGGTAATGAAATACTTCCTTCTCACACTCCTGTGTAAACTATAATTTGGCCCTAGTTCTGCAAATCTTTATGCAAACTCTTAATAGAGCTAGGTGAGGAGAATTAAGTGCATGTATGAATGTTAATATAAGCAGGACCAAGGTCCTATGTGTAATTTTTATCTTAGTTAAAGCTACAAGTTTCAGTACCAAAGATCACTCAGTGTCTCTGGCTATTTTATAAGAAATAAATAATCCTTCAATAAAAATCAGTGAGCACAAAGATGATAGAAAAGTTGTTTCCTGATTCCCCAAGGACTAGCTCTCGGATATCCTCTATCTCCATCTAGCTTTACCTAAAAAAACAAACAAAAAAAAAGAGAGACAGAAAAAAAGAGAGAAAAGGGGAGGAAAAGGCTACTGTTTGACCCAGCCTCCTTTTTGCTTTGTCACACACAGCCCTCCTGTGCTGTGCCTGTAAGCCATCTTCACCTTTCACTCTGTCGTGAGAACAGACATTTCTGAAAGGTTGTACCGTTAAGTGAGCCTATGGATTTGTCCCTACTGCTGCTCAGGAGGTCCCTAAGCAGTGTTCCAAGTGACTGCAGGGAAAGAAAACTGTTTTCAGTGTCTACATTAAAATATCTGTACTAGGAAGATGCAATATATACAGCTCTTGTGTATGTAACAAATAAACATCAGGATGCGTTGGCTTGCTGATATGTAGTCACATGAGTCTCAATGAGTTGACCCCAATGATACTTTGGCATTAACACCCTATAATTCACTTTAATGTTACTAGGATGTCAGTGACTCAGCGTATGTATTCTAATACCTATAGTGTGATCTCAGTAAAAGAGAGCAGTGAACAGTTTATGCCCCAAGACAGCAAGCTTTTTGGCTCTTGGCATATACATTGCCATTCACCCAGTTAAATGCTTCACTGAGAGGTCTTTTTTTTTCATTTTCTTCTTTGCATTTTAATGTCCACATATGCTGAAGCACTGTCATTATAATTGATATTTCAAGGAAGGATGCATTTGAGTCTAGTTTACTTTGGATATTAGCACTGTGAATCGTGAAAGGCCTTTAAGTGTATGAACTGAAGTGCATCCATCTGGAGATGGTGGAGAGGTAGTTGCTGGCAAATATTGGTTTTGTTTGTTAGCTTTAAAAAATTTATAATGTTGTGTGACATGTATATCATCTATTTGGAAAGAGTCAGAATGAACTACCAATAAATGGCATTACTAGTACTTTGAAGATATGTAGGTCATAATGCTAGAACAACTTCAAGGTGGCAGAAGTGCAACTGCATTGGTTTTCTTACATGATTGATAGGGTATTATAGATGAGGTGAGGAAAAAGTGACCAATCAGCTTTTCTACTACATTCAGTGATTGTGTGAAAGTTTGACAGTAGAACTGAACAAGCAATTTTAAAAGAATATGTGCCAAAATCAGAGAAAATTGACATCTCTGTTTACAATATGAGCTTGGTGAGAGTAACCATTTGGTTACACTAGTATTTGTATCAGGACAGTTTGTTTTTCTTAGAATGAAATCTGAAATTTATGAAAACTACAAAATCAACGAAATCTTAGGAAAAAACAAGTTGGCTCGGTGAATCTGAATTTGAATACTGAAAAATCACAAGTGCTATTCTGAAATTTTGCAAAATGAAAAAGCACAGTCCAAATGTTTTAAGCAAAAGACTGTATTTAGGGAGAAAAGTAGCTACATGAGATGTTTTGACTCTTGTCCAACAAAATGGAATGAGTAGTGCTAAAATAACTTTTAATAAATATGCTTAGCAAAGATGCCTCACATTTTCCTCCCCACTAAAATCATTTTAAACTCTCACCATCTTTAAGTGACTTACATAATCAAAAAATCAAAATCTAATTGTAAAAGTAATTATTTGTGTCAGTCACTCATTTCCTTTTATTACAGCTTCTACTTAACTCATATTTTTTTCACTAAAATGCAAATGTTTGCAAGATGTTTGCAGCTGCCTTTATGTTGGGTTATATATTTAAAGCATAAATTCTAACTATCAGGATAACTATTCAGCCCAGCACAGAGCACTTTTCTTATATTCTGGAACAAATTAGACAAAGTTGTACGATCAATCATCAGGCCTATGAGACAGTTACACCATCCTAAATGGTCTGTCTCATAGAGCCTTTCATAGACATAAAGGGCAATTGGAAATGACCGACCGCTGAACTAAGCTAGCCTGTCATATTGAAACTCTTTCCCAAGGAAAATGCGGTGCCAGGCTTCTCGCTAAGCTTTGTCACTTCACCTCTTTGAAACACACAACCATGTTCTCTGAAGCTGACTACCTGGAGCCCTGCACAGCGTGGTGACAGCTGGAAGGTCACTCTTCTGACGAAACAGGCGTCTTCCGATGCCCTGTCCTGAACGAGATCAGGGACAGCGGGGTCTTCGCTCCGGAAATTCCATTTCTCAGGAAGTCACTATCGCATCATCCTTTCAGTGTTCCTGTTACAGCATTGTATCCGGCAACTGAAATAAAAATGGGTGAGAAGTCCCGCCTTGCTGGAAGAGCATGCAAGGCAGATCATTTCACTCTTGGTATAACCCAAAAGCTGTCCTGCAGCCAGCAGATCGGGGGGCAGATCGGGGCCTATCGGGCATAGCTGCGGAGCCCACCCTCCATTTAAGTATCCTTGAAATATCGTCCTTGCAATTGCAAGGATTTGGCCTCACGTTTTTTTTGCTGTTGTTTTTAAACTGTTTGCAAATACAGCCAAGCCATTCTTAACAAGGGCTGCACAGTTTCCAGGGATTACTTTAGGAGTTACAGGAGAGGCCCATTACCAGGTGCTGAACTGAGCAAGTGAACATGTGGAGCAGGGCTGAAAACTCCGTGCTCCAAAGGCTGTGAATCTCAAGGATGAGACAGCCTCATATTAGATCCTTTGTAAAGACTGTTGCACTGTGGCTGTTTCCTAAGCAATTACACTAACTATGCTCCTTCAGCTGTAAGACGTTTTCACAGGCTTTTGAACGCATTTCGTATCAAAGCATTTCACTTTCCAAAATGCAACATATTCAAGGCAAAAAAGTATCATATTATTATTTGTCTTATCAGATCACTTACTTAGTATCATACTATGGGTACCTGCACAGTCCTTCCTCTGGCCAAGCAGTTGGTTGTACAGCAAGAGTTCATAAGATGAATGCTTCAATCCTGCAGAAAGTTCTCAAGGAGCCATCCAGATAAATGCAAATTTAATTGAAATGGACCACCGGGGCAAAACACTGTTCAGATTGGATATAAAATCACTTGGTTCCATTGACGCCAGGGAATGGAATGAGATTTGGAATTAACAAGGGTTTTAGAAGCATCATTAAACCCACAGGCATGGATTGTGATAGCTTGATATCACATGTGCATGATATTACTACTTCTGATGACATTGTGCTGTATATGGAAACTATAGCAACAAAAGGAACATATAAATGAAATGAGCCTTAAACTGCCTATTAGGATGCTGAGACTGATGTAATCTAGCTAATGACTGAGGGGGTGAACGTTGGGAGTTTGCACAACCTGTGGTCAGATGGCCAATATGACAATGTCTGAAAGGACAAAAATGTGAGTGCAAACCATGACCCCAGGTTTTCAGAGAGGGCTTTTGCCTAAAGCCGGTGGAGACAATAGAGGAGGACACCCTTTGCCTGCATTAAACAGCAGCTGGGAAATTACAGAGACACGTCTGAAGTAAAGGAGTCTGGAAAGAAGTAGGAAGCCCAGATGTGCACGTGCCGGTGTTTGTCACCTGTGTGTGTGCTGCATGCGTGTGGATACAGCACACTGGGCTTCGGAGCAGAAGGGTGTTGAGAAACTTGTATATGAACACTGCGCAAGTGCCTTGTGATTTACCTGCTGTTTCACTCAATTGATCCCAAGTGTATAGGTCACCAACTGCCAGTTATTTATGTATTGTTAATAAATCAATAAACCTCTTTGATCATGGCTTGATTTAAACTGCATGAACTGAGGAGATTTTCACTGCAACAACAACGTATTTCCATGTACTGTTCTGGGCACTGGTAATTTCCACTCACATGCCTCCCTCTGCTGCAACCTGCATATTTGTTAAAGCAGTCATAAAGTCAGCTTCTGGGCATCAGTTAAGCCAGAAAGGTATTCTCTCCCCACAATCTTTTTTTCCCCATACCATCATTTTTTGAATGCATTAAAATACAGAGAAAGGGAATAGCCAAGTAGCCTTCTTAAAACAGGAATTTGTCATTTTTACTAGATCTTAAAAAAAAATAAATAAAATAGGACTTGACAATATCAGTAGTGGAAGATGGAAAATAAACAAAAAATAATCCACTGACAAAAATCAAAAGATGAAGTTCTCCACATGATATTTTACCCTTCTTTTTGTCTGTGTTAAATTCAGTTAGTGCACTGAGACATATTCAGTGCCTTTTGTTCAGCTGTGACTCCTAAGGTGAAAAAACAGAACAAATCGCTTCTATTGTTAAGTCTCAGGGTCTCTACTGTGTTTGAGAGATCAGCAAGAAGGTACACAAAGTCACTGCAGTTTTGCTTGCTTGTGATCTCTTACTGAAGCAAGAACAGTGGATTTTATTTTTTGTTCAAGCAGGTTGGTGTGTCTGTTTTCTAAGCTATTTCTTTCAAATGCCTTACATTAAAAAGAAAAGAGCATTTTGCTCTATTGGGTATACTGGAAGATTCATATTAAGCTGCAAAATAGTTCTTTTCCATGCTCTTATGATCAAACAGAATGACTGAAATCAGTCCCTGAATACTGCATCTGTGCAAAGCTTATTGCATTGCTTGAGTCCCAATTATGTTTTCAGAACAGTGCAGTGGCATTATGAAGGCCAGTTTGCCCACAGACTCATTGCACGTACTGTGATCCACTTGTCCTAGATAGTGAGCTTTATCTAAGGTTTCTAGGCATGCCATTTTTCGGCAGTCAGAATCTTCACAAATCAATTCCTTGTTGAGCCTTTTGCAGGATTTTATGTTTCTGAAGAAATACCTGTGTAATGTGCTACAAGATGCTAAATGGTCCATGTTATTCAAGTTTTATAGTCAAATTTCTGCATTTCTGGGACTTACAGAATCCATATTTCTGAGCAACTGCAAGTGTCACGTTGCAGATATAAAAGGAAGGGAGAATTTTCATGTAGTTTATGCAGTCTCTGGTATTAAGGATTATTCTCCTTGCAGGAAAAAAAAAATATATAGTAGGCTGTACAGCCACTGAAGCTATGTCTACACTGAAAAGCATTTTCTTTGGAAGTGACAGAAGTCAACACTTTGTAGCTCCAGAAAATGGATTGCAATTTGAATTGTTTACCATGTTGAGAAGCATGCTGCAAGTCACCCTGCTTTGTGGTTCTGTGATTACGAGTTACTGTTAACTCCTTGTTGTTGGGTACTGGTGAAAATCAGCCAGCTGAGCGGTGTTCAAGAGATATTTCAGGAATACATTTGATCTTTTTCCAACTGCTAAAGATAAGGTTGCAGTGATAAAAGACAAAAAATGAATGAAAACTAAAAGGTTAGAAGAGGTTATGCTCTTCTTTTTTCTGAGTTTGTACCACAGCCTGTTACAAGAAGATAAATCAGTTGTGGTGAACGAGGACAACTTCCTGAGGCCGTAATTTCATGATACAGTGTGCTTTATTGTTCTGAAGTCAGAGGTACTGCCATACAAACAAACTTACTGCTTGTCCCTGAACTAAGCATATGATGCCCTTGTCCAGGTCCGCACAACTTTTCTGGGGAAGACTTGTGACCCAGAACCAGAGAACTGATTGGGGGCTATGAAAAACATTTGCAGTTTTATGAATCTGGGTCTTTATCACGCACACAATTAGGCAAAAGGTATATTAAAAGCGAAAGGACCCTACTTATTTGGAGGGTTAGAAGGCTACATAGTCTTTCTCAAATGTCCCCTTGCATTAATCCTGTGGCAGCACCAAGTTTGCCAACTCTGAATGACATTTCTGAGTATATTCTATTGTTACAAATATTTACACAGAAGTAGTTGATAGGGTCTGTATTTTCAATTATTTTTTTTTAACGAAGAAGTCAGGCTTTTCTATTCTTAAGTATACCTGCCAAAGGAATCAAAAAAAAAATACAAAATAGCATCTGAATCATAATTGCTATTAGTTTAGACTTCCTCTCAGCCAAAAAAGGCCCCAGATTTTGCATGTAACATTTAAGATTTAGTCAAAAGCAGACATACAACGCATGGAATACCAATATTAGTCATATTGCACATACATTGCTATGATCTCATGTTCCACACGATGAAACACATGCTGTTTCTTCATTTCATTGCAAAACATAGGATTTCTTTGTCATCCGGTTGGCTTTTTATTTCGGGAGTGTCCTCATGAAAGACTATTATACATTTTCTGACTTTAATAAAATTGAGTCAAAAACTCGATTCCAATCTGGTGTTCCTATTGTATATTAAAAATTAAGTTGAGAGTTTATTGTAGTAGCATTATTTGTCAGAGCTAGATCTTTAAAGACATGTATCACAGTATGATTCATTTCTATTAAATTAGTTATTTGTCCTCCACATTGTAATCTTTTCAGGGAGACAGATAGCTAACATAGTTTGAATGCAAATTCAACCCTAGGGAAATAAAACACATAGGGGAAACAATATAGTTGTATTCTATTTCCATTAATTCTTTCATTTGTTAATCTCAAATCTGTTTCAGTCTGTATCAGATAAAAATGCTGTCATTCTTGCACTTTAGTATGTCGCTCAATATGTTCCTTTCCTGGAATTATGTTTGTTGCTGGAAAACAACACAAATCTTGAGAAGGATAAAAAATCTTCATAGTAAATACCTATGCATATTCTGGGATGATAACACACCAGATTCAACACATGTTCATGTGTTCTTGAGAATAAAACAGTTATTGTGGACATCATCAGAAATTAATAGTTTAAGTCTATGTATTTTCCGGCCAATGTCATAAAATCATGAAGAATGCTATTCCTACTATATGACAAAACAAAAGAGGTTAAAAAGAGGGAAGGAGTACAATACTTCTTTAGACAGTATTGTAGCTGTTTGTTTAGGTCACAAATCAGGAAAATACTGCAGACTATGTTCCTTCTATCATGTAAGTACAACCCAAACCACTTGGGTGACTCCAGGGCCACAATCCATCCTGTGGCTGTTCCACTGCTCTCCTGCATGTGATAGTTTTTAGGATAAGTGTAAAAATGACACTACGTTGTTAGAGAGGTTGAAGAAAAAGAAACACTTCCCTCAAGGGTTGTTCTTGCTGCCTTCATCCCTCTTAAGGAGACAGATTTGGGCCATACATGCTAGAGTCCTCTTCCCCCCCAGTTTCAATCATACTTGACTAGAATACATATACACATGCAGATAAAAGGCAGTGTGAGGGGCTAAGTTAAGATTTGTGGTGACGGGAACATACTGCAGAAAAGGAGCCTTAACAGAGGAGGGGAAGCTCTTTGGCGAAGTTTGTTCTTTTA
This sequence comes from Crypturellus undulatus, assembly GCA_013389825.1. Classification (NCBI taxonomy): domain Eukaryota; kingdom Metazoa; phylum Chordata; class Aves; order Tinamiformes; family Tinamidae; genus Crypturellus; species Crypturellus undulatus. Next base: position 200,854 of record VWPW01017552.1, on the reverse strand, counting down.
TTTCTGTAGGCACTATGGACAAGACTTTCTGCATTAAATGACAGGAGGAGCACTGGAACATTATCAGAAACAAAGGAGAGGATGATGTTCTCAGTTTGTGGAAACTCTGGCTCCAAACTTGCAGACCAAAATGCAACAAGGACCTGCAGTGCAGACATCTGCAGGTGAAGCCTAAGTCTAGTCCTTTTCCATTACAACCAAAATGATTTTACCTCATGACTTAATAGTGATTTGGAGAAGACCTTTGATTAAAACCTTGAGCTCTTCAGTTTAAAATGACATTGGCATCTTCAGTTTGTGGAAACTCTGGCTCCAAACTTGCAGACCAAAATGCAACAAGGACCTGCAGTGCAGACATCTGCAGGTGAAGCCTAAGTCTAGTCCTTTTCCATTACAACCAAAATGATTTTACCTCATGACTTAATAGTGATTTGGAGAAGACCTTTGATTAAAACCTTGAGCTCTTCAGTTTAAAATGACATTGGCATCTTGATAACTGCATATAAGATTTTTTTTAAAGGAGTTTTAGCTTAAGAAACTATAATTGTTTTTAAGTCCAGTGTTTAAGTGGATGTCTCTATTTGGGCAACATGACTTCACTTTGGCTGAAAACATGCCAGTCCTTGAATCAGATCTCTGAAAACTAAAATCACTGAGAAGACACCTTTGTCAAATGAGAAGTAAGGCATTGTAGGTATAAGTAACATTCTCGGCATGCAAAGTGATGCGTGTGACTGGGACTGAGGTGAAAGCAAGAGCAAGAGATACACTTCTGTGCCCAGATTTGGGCTCACTCTGGCATTCCACGTAAGGTAACAGCTCATTTCAACATGGAGCAGCCCAGGACAATCCTTTACTTTTGAGAGATGTCTCCCAACCTCTCTACATCCATGTACAGTAAGATGAGTTCTGCTGCAGTCTAGACTTCTCAAATGCAGACACTCANTAAGGAGTTTTAGCTTAAGAAACTATAATTGTTTTTAAGTCCAGTGTTAAGTGAATGTCTCTATTTGGGCAACATGACGTCACTTTGGCTGAACACATGCCAGCCTTTGAATCAGATCTCTGAAAACTAAAATCACTGAGACACCTTTGTCAAATGAGAAGTAAGGCATTGTAGGTATAAGTAACATTCTCAGGATGCAAAGTATTTGCCTGTGACCAGGATTGAGGTGAAACCAAGAGCAAGAGATACACTTCTGTGCCCAGATTTGGGCTCACTCTGGCATTCCACGTAAGGTAACAGCTCATTTCAACATGGAGCAGCCCAGGACAATCCTTTACTTTTGAGAGATGTCTCCCAACCTCTCTACATCCATGTACAGTAAGATGAGTTCTGCTGCAGTCTAGACTTCTCAAATGCAGACACTCAAAGTTTGAACCACCTAATGAAAAGGAAGTATCTATGTTATGTTGAATCCAATAACTTGTACTGGCAAATAAATGAGAAAATCCACTGCGGTTTGCTAAGGCCATTCAGTTCATCAGAGAATTACACTTGTACATTTTGGTTCATCAACTTAGGACTGAGCGTTTCCAGGAACAAGTTGTTCTTTTCATGATGATGATCAATGATCTATTTCCTTCCCATGATAAATTGACCCTTGGTCCACTGAAATAGTCTCCTTGCACTCTTGGCCTGGGAAGTATGGTGTGTCCAACAGCCCTTAATCCATGTACAAAAACCTGTGNGAGATACACTTCTGTGCCCAGATTTGGGGTCACCCTGGCATTCCAGGTAAGGTCACAGCTCATTCCAATGTGGAGCAGCCCAGGACAATCCCTTACTTTTGAGAGACGTCTTCCAATCTCTCTACATCCATGTACAGTAAGATGAGTTCTGCTGCAGTCTAGACTTCTCAAATGCAGACACTCAAAGTTTGAACCACCTAATGAAAAGGAAGTATCTATGTTATGTTGAATCCAATAACTTGTACTGGCAAATAAATGAGAAAATCCACTGCGGTTTGCTAAGGCCATTCAGTTCATCAGAGAATTACACTTGTACATTTTGGTTCATCAACTTAGGACTGAGCGTTTCCAGGAACAAGTTGTTCTTTTCATGATGATGATCAATGATCTATTTCCTTCCCATGATAAATTGACCCTTGGTCCACTGAAATAGTCTCCTTGCACTCTTGGCCTGGGAAGTATGGTGTGACCAATAGCCCTTAATCCATGTACAAAAAACTTAGCAGGTACACTGAGGTCCACAAATTAGAATTTAATGCTGTATTCCTGTATCTCCTTTTAAACATCTTNTTCAATTTGTGACCATTTCCTCTGGTTCTGTCAGTGACCACCAGTGAAAAGAGGCCGGCCCCATCCTCCTCATTGCCTCCCTTGAGGTACTTGTACACACTGATCAGGTCCCCTCTCAGCCTTCTCTTCTCCAGGCTGAACAAGCCCAGCTCCCTCAGCCTCTCCTCACAGGGCAGATGTTCCAGGCCCTGGAACAGGCCTGTTCCAGGCCCTTTCAAACATCTTAATCTAAAATCTGAGGAGAACACAAACAACCATCAGTTCAGTATGACAAACCTTTAGAGGTGCTAAAAATGGTGTGTTATTTGACTTGCTCTGCTATTAATTTCATTTTTTTGGGTACTTATGCACCTACTAGCAAATAATAGCCAATTTTGTTGTATTTCATTATATCATCCTATTTTGTGTAGTAGAGAACAGGCAGTTAAATGAAACCCTGTCAGTGAAGGCCTATATTATGCAGACTATTTCCATGTCAAAAGCTTCTTTTCCTTGACCAGTGTTTAATGTTACACTGTAGTAGTAGTAATAACTACTTGCCATGGCAGTTTTCCATGAATTTATAAAAAGTCATTGACATGAAAATTGAGTAGTATTAATCAGCTTTTATTCTACATGAAATTGTTGAAAAAAGGTGGCCTTCTCTTAAATTTCCTATATTTTAATGTGTTATCCTATGTATAATTAAATATACATGCTGGAGGCAACTCTCTCTGTGACTTTTGAGACTTGTTTATTTTAAAATGTTTTATGGTGGAATAAAAGTTTACAATACTCCAGCCTACAAAAATGTAATCTGTTGTAAAATACATCTCTAACTGACTTCGGAGCATACAGTGACTTTCAAGATATTACATACCACTATCAGTCGGGAACTAGTGATCATGCACATCTAGGGTGAATGTGATTAATAGAGATATCACTGTATATGACATTTCTTGTAGTGGCCACTCATCTAATATATATTTGGGATTTGTTTTACTAACCGAATATCCCGTTCATCTTTTTGAAAGCTGATATCATGGATATTGCCAATAAAAAATTTTAGTCTTTTTTTTCTTGCTCCATCTCCAATTCTGATGCTCTTGAGAGTCTGAATTTGCATACAGGCCTGCCAGGATAGCAAAATATGATAAAGATATAACATTCCATATTATGGTGTTAGTCATCTTCAGAGATTTTAGAAGGGAGATTCTGCTTATCTGAAATGATAATTTGTCTCCAAGCACTGGGACAGACAGACCTGTGAGGAATTTCATCTATACTGAAAGAGCAAAGGTTGTGTGGAGGTTGAAACTGAAGGATTGGGTCTGAAGTCACTTACTGATTGTTCTTCCATTGACCTAAAGTGCAACTGGTTCTTTCCTTGTAATTGCTGCTCGGCACTGAGTAAATGAGAATAAGCAAATATGTTGTTTTGCATCACAAACCTCCCAAATTTATCATAAGTCTGACCTGTGCTACTTTGGGGCATTCCCAGGTTCTTATATTACTAGCAAAGTCTCAAATGGATTTCTTGAAAAATGTGTCACCTTTTCTTTTTATTAGTTTGCTTTCTTAGAGGATGAGGTTTTAATTTTTTTTGTATTACTATTATTGTAGGTTAAAGGATGCTTTTAGGGGCACTACTTAGAAGTGATTTGTCCTGGTTAAAAAGAGAGGAAGTAACAAGGAATGTTCCGGAACTTTCCAAGGGTTCCAGGGAGGCAGTGAGGAGGATGGGGCTGGCCTCTCTTTACTGGTGGCCACCAACAGAACTAGAGGCAGTGGCCACAAACTGAAGCACCAAAAGTTCCACGGGAACTTAAGGAAGAACTTCTTGACGGTGAGGGTGACAGAGCACTGGCACAGGCTGCCCAGAGAGGTTGTGGAGTCTCCTTCTCTGGAGATCTTCAAGACCCGCTTGGATGCAGCCCTGTGCCACGTGCTCTAGGTGGCCCTGCGTGTGCAGGGGGGTTGGACTAGATGACCTCTAGAGGTCCCTTCCAACCTTAAGGTTCTATGATTCTATCTGTCCCACAGTGAAAGGGTTTCAGATATAATGGGTGCAATAAGCCTTTTGATTTAAAAATGATAACTTTTTGGATCATTTGATTGTTTTGAATAAATGCAAAAAACTGATGAAATCTTGTAATTTACAAGCTAAATGGCAACTTCTGGAGTCAGACAACTGCCAGTTTAGCAGGAGAATTAAACTAGCAGCCCAATAGCTCTGTAAATTATTTGCAATTCAGGGAAGCGTGAAATTTAGTCATGCACCATGCTTGGTCACCAACATATTGCTATGCTGACATTTGAACATGAATGCATTTTTTTTTTTTTTCTCTCCATTGCATATTAGAAGTTCAGAAATTAAAATATGGAATTACTTTGAGGCAGATCTGTTAGTATAGCAGTTTCACCACTCTTGCTGACCCTGTCTGTGTGTTCACTGGTCTGTTACAGTGCTGCCTGTCACTGACCCTGATGCCAGCACCCAGTCCTTCTGAATTCTCCAGCCTTTGGAAAATCTTTAGGTTGCCTGGATTTGCCCCCTTGCTCCCCCTCAAGATGTTAAGCTAGGACTGAGACTTTGGGAGAACCCTATATTCAAGCTGTGGGTTGTTTCACAACTTATATCACATTGCATTGTTTAGAAGCTTTCTGGGGCAGCTGCTCCCATTATATAGATATATACCTTAGAAATTAAACATAGTTTCATTGAATGTTAATGTGCCTTTCCAGGAAGCTTTGTCAATCCTTGTGAGATAAACCAAACCAAACAAACAAAAAACAGGCTAATGTGTGACATTTTTGACATCCCAAGACCTGCAACACTGACGTAACCTAGGTCATCCTTATTGCAACTGCCTGCAGGAGAAACCTAACAGTGCAGTAACAGTGAGAGAGCTAAGAAGCTTTCATACAGGATATCTGTATCCCCCACACAAGGACAAATGCTTCTGATTACATGTAGTAGGCAGCAAGCCACTTTTTATGTTTCTATACATGCATTGACATCCCAAGACCTGCAACACTGATGTAACCTACCTAGGTCATCCTTATTGCAACTGCCTGCAGGAGAAACCTAACAGTGCAGTAACAGTGAGAGAGCTAAGAAGCTTTCATACAGGATATCTGTATCCCCCACACAAGGACAAATGCTTCTGATTACATGTAGTAGGCAGCAAGCCACTTTTTATGTTTCTATACATGCAGATCCATGCTTCATGCACCCTGCCTCAGAGTCAGTATCAAACAATTCCACCGTTACCCACAGGGTTTGTATCAGCTGTACAAAAGCAGTGGCAGCACTGGTCTTCATCACTGATTCATGCAGTCACACAGCGCCCAGCTGTAGGGCCTGTGAGAAATCATGGTTGTGACCACATCACCTGATGGAAGACAATGTGGTAAGTGCCCTAAACGCCCTCACACCGTTCTGATATGTTACCTACTACCCCTATGGCTTCACCACCGAGTTTTAGAGCACTCTTCATCCATTTTTATGAACACTGTAACCCATGCAAGAACTTGACTTTCCATAATTTTTTCATTACCTTCAAACAGGAGGTGACACATGCCCATGCCTGTGCTATGCAAATCATCTTAGATGATCTGGTGCTCAGGAAATGCATGCAGAGCAAAGATCGCTGTTTTGTACTTACATTTAGCTGCTTAATTCACCTGGTTAGTTGCTCCCTCCAGAAAGCAATCATATTTGGTGGTAGGAGCACACTGTGATGACCGTATCTGCCACATCTTTCAGCAGAGTGCCACCACAGAACGCCTGGAGGCAGAAGAAGGAGAATTAATTACAAAGTCTCTTAAATGTGACATACTCAATGCTAGCAGTCCTAACCCACTAACTTTACATTTTCTTATTCTACTCTTTCTTGCGTCTAGTGGGTGAATTCATCATGCAATGGGCACTCTGATAGCAGTCTCCTTACTATTAAATTGAAGAATTTAAGCAACAGCCCTGAAAGCTTAGATATTTTAATTGACTATGAAAAACTTAGTTATCTAAAAAAAAAGGCAAGCAATATTTCTAGGATTTGATAATTAGCATACCAGAATACTAAAAAGAAGATGTAAAATAGCATACAAAAAGATTAACTTGTTATAACCATACATTTAAAAGATGTTTAAAATGTAAATGGATTTAAAATACTGAAAGGCTATTAAAATGGTGTATTTTATGCACAATATAGATACCCTGAGAAGCAAAACCACAGAAATGCACAGTGAATGTCTCTTGCTACTGGTGCCTGCATGATTTTACCATTACTATAATCTTTACTAATCTGTAGCATGCAACAAAAGTTTTGTCAAGATAAAAAATATTTTTTTTCTCCTCCTTGCCTAATGTAAGTTAAATTTTAGAATAAAATGAAATTGAGGCATTGAAACCTAAAAATAAAAAATTGCTTATAAAGCTCTCTCTTCTTCCTTTCTGTGTGCTTGTTCTCATCTATGATATAATAGGAAAAAAGTGAACACCTTTATTAAAAAATCCCAAACCAATCCAAAATACCAGATAACCTCTCTTTCTTTCCATATCAACCTTTTATGGCTCACCACCATGATCATAAAATGACGTTGCTTGAGATGGATTTTTGAGAACTTTGATAGTCATTTATTATTGGCACTGAAGAAAAAGCTGAATTATTTGTCATAGTGGTTGAAATCCTAAGTTTTAAAAACTGATCACAGGATTACCCATGTGTTTGGGGAAAAAATCATAATGTGCCACATTTTTAATTTCAGAGAAAAAATTCATGCTAGTGCATGAAAAGTTTTTCTCTTAGTAGGACTCATTCAAATATCTTCATGCCTCTTCATAGTGCTTCACCACTCATTTTTTTCTTGAATTGCATTCTTATTGTTGATTTTTCTTTTAAGATTTATTTGGATTTCATACTATTTTCATTCAACTGGGATGCTTTTAGATATAATTAGTCTGATGTACTCTGTAAAGTGTTGGGAGGGTTTCTTTTGAAAGACTTCTTATTACAAATAAAATATTCTCCAGCGTGATTTGGGAAGTCGCTCTTAAAAACAAAGGGGGCACTAGATGTAGCCATCAGTTCAAAGCTTCCTTCCAGGCTTCAGCAATCACAAGGTGAATGTATTTGGGACTAAGGTAACAGCAAATTTGTGTTCTACAACTCAAGCAGCATCATTTTGTCTTTATGACTGTAGGATATTTTTACAATGAGTGTGTCCTATGTGCTACAAAAGCCCCGAGCAGGACTGAAAATGACATTTCATATGTTCGAAGCTGGCTTGCTTGTTAATCATGTAGCACAGACTGGGTTTGAAAAACATTTCAAAAATGAGTAAGGTGGATGTCTTATGACAGATTCCATGAAAGCTTTTATGCATATGCTCAACCATTGCTGTTACTTTTTGTTCTTAATGTGGAAATGAGTCATTTCACACTGTAAGGCAAGGTGGAAAGGAAAACTTAAAAATGAGAAACTAGAGAGAGCATCCTCCAGCCTTCAGGATATCAAAATAGTATGAACAAAATTAAATAAAGTGACCTAAATTAAACTATTGTTTGCTTGAATACAAGGATCATTGCTGACATTTATGATTAAGCTTGTCATATATTTCTATTAAGTGGCTCAATAGCAGCCACAAATACAGAGCTTCAAAGATATGATGATAATTCCCTTTTCCAACTATGCGAGTAATCTGATTAAAAAACCTTCTTTTTTCTACCTCCATCTCCCACTCTCGCATCCCCCAAACATCATGACCTCCAAAATGCTGCTATGTTTTTGAAGAGTTATGTTTTTGAAGAGTTTTGTCCTCATATGTTCTTTTGACATAAAATACTCAGAATAAAAATCAATAGAAGAAATTATTTTTCCCCAAGATTGGTAAGATCTCTGTGGATAAGGAACATACATGTCCATATATGTATATTATTGAAGATTATCTCAAAAATAACATCAGCATTATTTGAAATATTAGTTATGAGAGAATTTCTGACCTCAGAAAAATAAAAAATGCTGAAAATTCAGATGCACTTATATGTGATTCATATGTAAATGGCATTTATTTATAAAAGCATGTAAAGGGCCTGTATTTATATGCATTTACATATGTATTTATACATACTTACTTTATACATATTTTACTTTGTATTTACTTTATACATAAGGCTTGCATATATTTTCAGTGCTACTCCTGCAAACATTTTATACACAAACTTAAATATGCAACTAAGTAAATGCTGAGATGTTGGGCAAAGATAAGTGGCTAACTTTCTCAACTCTTTGAGTCGAAACAGTTATAATGAGGAAATATGAACATGTGATGACAATTAGGTTATTTATGTTTAAATAAGTTTTAGTGGATTGATCAAGGACTCTGTAAATGGAGCTCCATAACTTGGATATTGAACATACCGTCCTTTCAATCTTGCTCATGATTTGCTGGTAACAGGAAAAACACATGGGCTCCAAATCTCATTAATCATAAAAGTACTGTGAATGTGCCAAAGTTTATTTAATATGAATAGGAACTAGATCTGTAAAGTATCATTTATGACAGTTTCTGAAAAAGAGAACAGTAACTCGTGGGAGGTCACACTAATTAAATCCCAAATGTAAGAGTAAAAAAGAAAAAAAACCCTTTATCACAGAGGCTGAGTACAGCTTTGGATTTTACAAAGTCAGTCTGTATTTTCTGGCATGGTGGTGGGAGTGGTTGTTAAGAAAATATAATTATTGGAAAATAGCAATGTTCAGTCAACCTAGCGGTGCCCAATCTAATTCCCTATTCGTTTCCTCTGGTTAACACTAAAAAAATCCAAAGAACTAAAAATAACTCATTGCCATTCTATTTCAGTGCTTCAGCTATTGATTGTTACATCCTCTAATATCTCCCTTTTGCCCTTGTAGATCCTGTACTTATTATGTGGCAGTCTACTAAAAATCAGTGAGGCAGAGAAATTCTTTGTATCCCTTTGTCATGAAATGTCCTCACATGCTACCCCGTGAGCTTCCTATACCTTTTGTATTATCCCTTGCATAGACCCACAACCAACACTAGAGCCTAGTCTGTGGTTTCCTTTTAAAAAAGCGGTCCAAAGTATAGCGGAACAGGAGAACTGCTTGCAATGCTCCAAGCTGGTCAAAAGCCTGTCTTCGCAGCTGTCTAAACTGTCAGCTGGCTGAAATATTTTAGTGCCAATCAGCCAGTCTTCATGTAGGAAGGCTTTAAAAAGAAGGAAAGTGAATGATTCCAAGTAGCAGCAGGATGAAGGCAGGAAAAAAGCATGTGCAACAAGTTGCAAAACAAAAACTGGCATATTCCCTGCATGTAGTGCCATGGAAAATGAAATTCAGTGGCCACTCCAGCTCTGCTTTTATTTTGTATCGGAGAAAAGAAGCATGAAGCATTTTGACCTAGACTTGTAGAGAAAAAAGCTTTTCCAGACTTCAAACCCAAGGCGGGTCCTTAGCAATTAGGAACAAAAAACACGGCCAGTGAAATGTGCCTTCTCTGACAGCTCTTGCTGCCAGCGGGGCAGCACAACAGTCATGCGGGCCAGAATTTTTTACCGCGTTGCTAGCAGGCTCCAGGGGCCGTAACGTTTCCATGCCCGTGTCCTCCTGCAGATGACACAGGCTCTGCTCCCCCAGGGTTGGCACCGTCTTGCTCAGTCTCAGAGACACTGTGCAGACCTGCAGCCCAATCCTCTACCTGCCATAACCCCATCCAGCTGTGTTCCAGGCATAATTTTACACTGCTGTCCTTTCGATATAGGTTGGAGGTGTTATTATTTTATAAGTTTTATTTTATAAGTTACTACTGTGCGTTTTTATGTGACAGTTTTCTTCCAGTCTATTTTGACTGCTCAAGGTGGTTGCTACAAACCTGGAGGGCAGCTTGCAGGAGGGCTGGGCATATAATTCCCCCCTTCTTATTCCCTCCATAGCAAAACATCTTAGCTGGAAAGGGAAATAAGTCCTGAGTGAAGATAAAATTCCAGATATCAGTGTGTGGTTCAGATTAGGTTATCTATGCAGCGTAACAATCCTGCTTCTGCATGGTGTCGTCATCAGAAAGGAACTAATGATGATACATGTATTATTAATACACGTATGGCTTTAAGTACCGTTTTTAGTGTAGGAGGCCAGAGTAATAGGCGTGACTTTCACTCAAGAGTGTAAAAAGCATAAGTTTTTAGAAATATAAACTAATCAGATTCTGTTGCACGTATTTCATAATTATAAACATTAAGATTAGTCAGTGTTATTTTACAACAAATCTTTAGTATTAGTCTCAGCAGCATAAATAAGGTTAATCTAAAGCCTAACATATATAAAATGCAGCTGCAAGGGCAGCTAGACTAGGGTAAACTCCTACTTATATTGATTTGGAAGTAACATTTTGGAACAAATGCTCTTGGAAAAAAAAAACCCTAGATCAAGGCTTTTCAGCTCACTGGAAAATGCTTAAAATGCATGTTTTAGTTCTAATCTAAAAGATTTAGGGAGTTTCTTTTGATTGAGAAAAAAACAGCCTAGAGAGAACACAAGATGCCTTAATTCCTCAATTTAGGCAACTGCTAAGGTTCAGACGTGAGAGTAAATTTTATTATTTTAATCTTCACTTAGGAGAGAAATGCCACTCAGCTTGCATTTAAATTAATCAGTTTTGCTTTGATTTCTGAGTCAACCCTAAAACCAGTTCACATTGCCCTTTGGATTTTATAACTCTTTATAACTCCATTTTGTAACTGGACAAATAAATTTAGAGGCAACTGTTAATGGGCTTCCAACGTGATCACATGCAAGGCCTCTAACTTTAATGTGTGTCCCAACACAAAAGTAGCATATGATCTTATTGAGAGGTTTCAAAGCCGTTAACATCTCATTCTTTCGAATAGGAGATTATAGTGCCTAATATTTCAGAGTGAATTCTGTGTTACCATGGACAAAAACAAACAAACAAACAAACAAACAAAAATTCTCACAAAAATGACAAGGATGCATATAATTTAAAATTAGATTCTACAAAACTACTTGCTTAGCTGGTGTGAGTGTGGATGCTTGTGTTCATTGTCCTAATGGTGATCTTCACTCTGAAACATTACTGCAGTAGTATTTCAGTGTTAATGAATTTCGTCAAGTATCATCTGCCAGATGCAAGACAAAAAGCACTATTTTTATTCATTATAGCATCTGTTAGTAAAACTTCCACAGTAGTATCTTACCAGGTAGTAATATTTTGTACCACTGGTGAAACTAGGCACCCTGAAGTATTGGTTGCACCCTAACTGATAAGTATATATTTTTGCCTAACATATTAACATAGTTTGGTTATTTACATTATTTTTCCCTTTATGTGCTGTTCAGTACTTTGCTGTTTTGGAGACTGTTGTCTTCCTCCTTACTTGAACCAATGGCTGCACCAGTGATTCATAAAGCACTGTGCACATGGCTTATCGATTTCACTGCAGGGTTTGGTTATCATGAATACTATATACATATCACCCATTCTGGGACTGACTGAGTGTATTTGAAGAAGAGATTTCATTATATGTTCCTTTTATCCTATTACTTTACCTTGTTTTTGAAGAACGTAACAACTTTCAGAAAGAACTTGATAGATAGGATGAACTATGTCAGACAGACGTCTTCAAATTACAGTTATCAAAATTCTGGCCTAAAAGCTGCTTTTTAATAATTAAGAATTGAAGAGCTCTTATTTTAAAGCTTCCCTGAGAAATGCCATTTCTATGCTGTGCATGAACTGGAGGAAAGATGACAATGATTTCTTAGACAATGTTATCCACTTTTACTAAGTCACACCTTGCTATCCAATGTCTTGCACCTGCAGGAATCTTCTTTACACTCCATTACTAAGATGCTTGAGATATGAAATAGACTCTCCCTCAGATAATTCCCTAAGAAATGCAAATATTATTCACAATATACACACACATAGTTTTCTATGAGAAATTTTGTAAAGCTATTAGATTTGTATGGCAGAGAAAGAGAAGTTTTTAATCTAGTTTACACCTGCCAGAGACCTGAATTCATTCTAGGTATCTTCTTGGCAGAGCTTAAAAACAGCATATTTTCTTGAAAGACTAATTCCAAAGGAAATGCTTCATAAGTGGAAATGTACCAGAGACCACAATCAACTTGCAGCTTTACTTTCGCATAGCCTTGTCATATGGATGACACACAATCTGGTCTGCAATTTCACTTTACAAATGCTGTTGTAGGATTGCTACTGAAATGACGGCAGTCCTGCAGCTTCAGTGTTAAATATTTATTCTGCTGTCTGCTGATTGCACTCTTTTTTATCCTGTTGTTTATATGTCGGTATATACACAGATCCCACAAAAATATAATAAGGATATACATAAGGATATATGTATCACACACACACAGCCCACCCCTCCCCCTCAAACCAATAGCTCAGACTTAACCATAAGGTCTTGATTTTGGGGAAAATGTTGAAATTTCATAGCAAATATTATTTATTTTAATTATGATCTTGTTTTAAATCCTGTTGTGTCTGCTCCAAACTTTCAAGTATGGTCGGAAACAACCCCACCATGGTTTTAGTAGGTATTATAATACTTTCATGTCCAAATCATACACTTCTCCTTTGGTCCACATCTCTATTACCTTGGAGATGTAATTTCCATGGATTTTTTCTTTTAGGAACCATTTAGACACTTATCTTCCACCTTGGCCTCTAATCAGGCAGAAGCAGTGGAAACGATGGCGTGCAGATTAATTACGTAACACTGATTTGCTAATAATTGCATGGACTTTAGAGAATGTTTGAAGATGAAGACTTGATTCATGAATATCATCTACTGAGTTCTTTTTAGCCACTTTTCTGTTTCTAGCAAAAAGTTTTCTCTCTTTTTTTTTTTCCTCCCCTGAAACATGCTCAAAAATACTTTTTTTTTTTTTTGAAAAGAACAGATGCAATCCATCTTGGGAAAATGATCAAAATGCCAATCGAACTATGAAAATCAGTGGATGTGCTCAGAAGTATGTTTGATTGCAGCTCTGGCAGTTCTCAATACCTGAACCATGAAAGAAGAGCACAAAGACCCACTTCAGACTACTGGGAATATAAAGGAGGAGCCGCTTCTTGTGCTTTAAACATTACGAACCTTACAGAAGGACATGTAATCCAGAAGCTAGCACAGGGGAAAGCAGATATGCAAAATGGTGGGGCACAGTTTATTTTTCGTAGCTTTTACTAATCTGTAAACCAAACATTATTATTTTTATGCATGTACTTTCCATGGAATTCTTTTTGTTCTTTTAACTATGTTTACTTTAAAGATGCTTTCTCCTAGTTTCCCAAAATGCATAATTAGTTGCTAAAACAGGGAATATCATAACCCCATTTGTTTATCTAAGGGTCTAGAAAAAGCTTATGAAAAGTTGTTCTTGAACAAATACAGGTGCTAAATGCAATTAAAAAGGGGAAAATAACTGAATATTTATCTTCTTACCTGAGAGACTGAATAATATTCAATGCTTCCTTGCACAGCTCTGCAGATCTACTTTTCTATAGAAGGACAATAGGATAGCTCCCTCATGGCTACTTTAATCTGTAATATCAATAATATATGTCACAATGTTTCATGCATTGAAAAGCCTACAAGCATGGTAAATTTAACTTAATGACCCTGCTGTTTTCATCTTCTTGAATTAGCAGAATGCACTTACATTAGATGAAGAGAGTTACTGACACAAGACTGAAAGCGAGCTGGAGATCTCATGGAGTCTGCCTGCATCTCATGGCTTCTGCCTGACTCCATGCTCTTCTGCTGTCTACATGCTGGAACTCTCTGGATTAATATCTATTGTGTTTCCCCTATCTCCTTAGGATGCTTTATGCACTAAGCAAATATTGGCTTACAAATTCAATGCTGTTTACAGTCTTGTTTTTCTAGGGGTTTCCCCTGACCAAACGTGGAGATCATCAAATTTTGAGCTGTTTGTGCTAAACTCCATTTGCCAAGAAGCTACCATTGCTAGATAGAAATCCACCCTTCAAGATGAGAGAAACCATACTCCAGAAATACTCATTTTTCTCTAGTGACTATAAAAATCAAGAAAACTGACTCAAAAGAAGACATTTAAACTGCAAGCATTCCTACTTGTCGACAGTTAAATTTGGTGTACACCAAAATAAATTTAGTGTGTTTGAATTTGTTTGGATAAACTTGACGCTTCAAACCTACTGACGTGCAATGGAATGAGGATGCAGACGGAATGATTAGCACACAGAAGCATACAGGGGACCTCGTGACTCCCAGAGCTTGTTTTCTTCGCCTTACTTCCTTGTCAGTTTAATGACAAGCTGAATAAGAGAATGGCATGTTATGATGCCATGATGTTATGAATGGCATGGGTTAAGATCTGATGTATTTTGTATTGTACCAGAGCACAAAAACTTTTGGCTAACCTAATCTACTTGAATCCAGGTGGTGGAGCGCCTGAGAAATTCCCAGCTGTAAACGAGGGGTAGTGACCAAGTAATGGGAGAACACTGTAGTTTCATAATGTAACAAACATAACTTTGACAATGGAATTAGGGAAAGTCTGCATCAGTGTGTGAAAGAAATATGGGCTGTCCAGGGCTGTCTGTTTCTTCCTGTAAATTTAGGACTTTACAAGGTACATACCGGGGAGTGGCAGGTGACATTTATTCTGTGGGTTTGAATTAGTCTGTCAGACATGGGTTTTCCACCCCTTTGACAGAAATTACCTTCAGGGAACCGCTCAGAAAGACAATATGCTATTCCAGAAGAAAACTTTTTTTTTTTTTTTTACTTCAAATTCACAAAAAGCAATAGCTGATTGCTATGTTTCAGTGTAAAATTACTTACAATTAGAATATATTCACAAAAATATATTGTTTTTCTCTTTCCTTGATCTCACTTCTGCATTTGATCATGGCTGGTGGTTAAACTCAAATCTTTTCAACTATACTGATATAAGAACACCTGTTCTTTTTTTAAGTTTCTGAGTAAGCTTTTTTGGTTTCAAATTTATTTTACAGAATCAAAAAACAAATACAGGACAACTGAGGTAGGAATGGACCAGTCCCCTTGCTGAAAGCAGAGTCAATGAGAGAAGGCTGCTCAGGACATCATCCACCCAGATTTTTAGTATCTTCAAGAATGGAGCCTCCACAGCTTCCCTGGACAATCTGTTTCAGTGTCTGATTACCCTCACAGTATTTTTTTCCTTATGTTTATATGGAATGTCTTGTATTTCTTTTTGCAGCCATTGCCTCTTATCCATTCATCAGATATCACCAAGAAGAGTCTAGCTCCACCTTTTTACTTCCCCCATACACACAGATAAGCTTCCGACTGAGCTTTCCCTTCTCCAGGCTCTACCAGCCTCTCCTCACATAAGAGATGCTCCAATCCCTTCATCATCTTTGTGGCCTCCATTTTGGTTGAGGGATTTGCTACAAACAGCTCTCCCCACATGTCCCAAAACTAAAGTCTTGTCAGGACTGGAAGTCTAGCACTAGAGAACTGTATACGTGTCCGCACCGCTACAGAATCACCTAGAGAGCAGCAAAAGCCACGCTAGCTTATTCTCGTGTTGTTCAAGTACTGGCTGATTTCAAAAAGGTTACTTGCATAATAATGTCTTTAAATGAAGTGGCATGATTTAGTGCTGCCACTTTAGTCACTTTGCTTTGTCTCAGAAACTGCTGTGAAGCTGAAAGGAGGGCAAATATGCCTCAATTATATGCCACTTTTCCTCTTTGATTGGAAGCCTAAGACACCATGATAAGAAATACCCTTTTTTTTAACCTCCCTGACAAGAGCACTGCACTGATTCACAGTAGTCTATCGCAGAGCAAGAGATAAAAGAACCTGAGCAGGAGTTACCAGTACTGTGTTTTCCTTATTTAACACAGTCCCAAGCTTCCCTATAAATTACAGTGCCATAGGGTGACTCAGCTTCTGTCCCACACCAGTTTTCTCCATTTAACTGATCTCAGAGCACAGTCCTTGGTTCATGTTAGCACACAGCACAAAAAAAGCAGGATCCAACCAGGGCCTATTCGAAGAGCTAGGACCACAGCCTTGGTGTTCCACAAAGCTGATGCCATATGTGTGCCCAGGACAGAAAGATTTTAGTGTGAGCCTTTCCAAATCTTGTGATCTTACTGCACACACTAAGCCACAGAGACTACAGCAGAACTCACTTCTCAGCTTAAGACAGATTTTCTATTTTCAGTTGCATAGATTATAGTTAATGAGATACTATGGCAAGAATATCATAGCTGACAATCATTGCAGACGGAGTGCTTTTTACTAAAGTAGTTGTCTTAAAGTCAAGAGGTAGCAAGTGATTGCAATATCAAGCCTGTAATTTGCTGAAAAAGAGCAATGCAGCTACTGTTCCCAGTGCAGTGGTTTCCTTTTCTCTGAATTTCAGTACACGCTCCTTAAAAAGCCTAACTTGAAATACTTTCTAACTGTGCATTGATTTATTCAAGGAATTGACCACATGGTCAGTCAAAAAACCCTGAAGTGATTAATTAGAATGTGTTTACTTCATTGATTTGTTATTATAGATGCTAACTTCTGAAGCTAATGAAGGAAACTCTCCCAGTAACTCTTCTCATCAGAAAAAACAGAGTGGAGACTCTATCTTCGAAGAGGTTTCTTTCTAATCAAAGTATGCAGAAGCAGTTCAATTTTAAATCTTTTTTTTTTGTCAGATTTAAGTGTTTACACATCAAATTCTTAATCCTTAAAAATACAGAACTTTCAAAAGATTTTGACTATAATCAATTTAAGCAGGAAACAGCAACAACAGGAAGTCTACTATTAACATAGGTAGGAATGAGTTTATATGTTAAATGTTTTCCCTTTAATATTTTTATCACCTTGCCAATGCAAACACAGGTGACCTTTTAGGCATATAGACGTCTATCCCACTTCTAATTTCCATTGCACTAAAGAAAGCATTATGGTAAGTTAACTTTTTATCTATCTATTTATTTTTGCCAATTGTAAATGCATTTTTCAAATACAACTCTGTAGTCTTTGAATATCTCTCTGCTTTCATACTCTGAAATGATTTACAAATATAACAAAATAAGGCACATCATTGGATAAAAGTCACAAAACATCTAAAGCTAGATGTAACCTCTGACTCCCTGCTCCACCATGGTCAGCTACAGCAACTACATGGCTGGAACCATGTCCAGACAGCTCCTGAAATTCTCCAGTGATGGAGGTATTCAGCCTCGACGGGCAATGTGTTCCAGAGCTCACACTCACAACAAAACATGTTTACTTATGTGCAGATGGTTTTGACAATACCTCACTGAGGTCATTAGTGTTCCTCAAATATTTTCAGCAATCTTTTCTAGAAAAGAATTTTGCTCACTTTTCTCATCACTGTGCATGTCAACAGATGTTTTGATTGCCATGTTCATAGGGATCCAGAGGTCTTTTTCCAAAGGGGCAACAGTTTGAATACTGAAAGACAGGGGAAAAAATGGTATTGTAAACTGATAACAGTAACAGAAAAGAATGAGTGGTCTGAGTTTTATTTCATGAGGAGGCAGTTCTCAGGCAAGGATCACAGTCAATGTATTTGTACAATATTTCAAAGTATGCAACATAGCATGGAAAGAGTAGTGCCAATTTGTAGATACTGTTAATTCCAATTCCACTTTTTTTTTGTAGAATATTAAAAATCAATTTAAAAAGTAATTACTTCATTAAAATTAGTAATTAAGTGCTATAGCCATCTCAATCTTCTTTAAAATGAAGAATGACAAGCAGCTTTTCTCATTCATTATTATATATGAATTAAAAGAGTTCACTCTCCTATTTAATCCTAAAACAAGGACGAAGAGTCACAATAGACATTCCTGAGGCAAATAGATAGAAGATTTTGGTTACTCACAGACTATAACAGTACCACAGTCACAGAAACTAGGACTGAGCTATATAGCTGCTGACTTCAGCAAAACATGGGTGGAAGGTCCTTAACTGTGGAGATATACTCCCAGAAAGAAGACATAACTCTGCCCACGGATTCCACTTTTCACTTGGACACATGAGAAAATAAGAATGACAATTCATTATATGCATTCTTTGACCGCTGAGGAAGCAAAAGCTTTTTGTTTTAACATACAGCTTGCTAAACTGTAAGATTGCAAAGACATTCTGGGATAAAGGAACAGGGCAAGGAAAGAACTTAGGTCTGCTGTAACCACTTCAGTACTTTAGTCAACTCCTATCTGTGCAAACACAATTTTGTTTGCGGATAACTGCACATGTATGTTTAGTACTGTTTCTGATAGGGTTTATATATGCGGTCCTACCTAACAAGTCAGACTTCTTAAATAACCTCCTTTATGATCTTCATGCCCATCCTGCACCAATTATCTGACAGAAAGTATATCTACCACATCTGAGAAGGTTTTGAGACACTTATTTAGTATTATAAACTCTCCCTTGACCCATGACACACCGGGCAGCATCAAACGCTGTGAGTTTCAGGAATGTTTGCTTCAACATCAGCAGAATTTTCTGAGCTGCTGTCATCTGGGTCACTGCAGGGATGGGAAGGCATCACAGTTTCAAAGAGGGCATGGGGAGCAGGAGGAGTCACAGGCAGAAGAGAATGGCCAGGGAAGGACGTGGGGGATGAAGTGACATTTTCAGCCATAGAAATCATATTTAGGGGCAAGTTCCACATCAGTTGCTGGAGTGGTGGAAAATATTGCAGGGTAGGGTCTGAAAGGTCTCCAATTCCATGTTCAAGGAATGATGTTCTAACAGCACTTTCCCTTGTAAATACAAGAAACGAGCACTCAGCACTCCGGACTGAAAATATGCTTAAATAAATTTGCAGGTATTTTCACTGCAAAAAAAGTCAACTAAAGGCTTCACTAAATGTCTCCCTTTCAATGAAGGAGCCACAGCCATCCCACATATTGTCTCATTCACTTCAGTGAGCTTCTGGATGTTATCACATTGGCCTGCATGTTGGCAGGAAGGAGTCAACACGCTTATTTGCATGTTCTTCCTACTCCTCATTCTACATTTCTTTGGTCTCTTAATGCATGCTGACTGACATTTTTCCCCATAATTTGCCTTGGCTGTCTTACACCTTGAGTGATGAAAGGGTGGGAGATAAAGTTGTCAGAACATCAGTAAACTGGAATCTGTAAAAGCAAAGTTGTTAAGTATTCAGCATATGCAATTGCTGGAGCACCTGAAAAGGCTGAGAAACAGCAGCAAAAGTTACCTGTTTTGTAATTCCTTCAGCTTCAGAAATGTGCAAAATATCTATCGCTGTGAATGAGCTGGAGTGCACGGCACTTCTAATAGCTCACTGGTGCCCTGGGGCGCCTTCTCTTTTCATGACACGGTAAAGCCATGACTGCCTGTCAGCACAGAGTCCTGTCACATCTTCCATTTCAAACTGCAGACTAAAGGTTCACTTGCTGCTGCTGCAAAAGGTGGCAAACAAGTGGCTCAGCAGCACGGAGTAAGCACAGCAGGAGAGATGGGATCTGGATGGCTAAGAGATAAAGGCAAAGATGAGCAGTTTCACTTATTCCACATCAATTGCAACCAGATGTTGAAAGAATAAGCTCGTTGCAGGTGACTCTCCATCTCCAACAGCAGAGTTGCTGCCTTTTGATTGTCATCTTTTGGCCAGGTCATGACTGAGGTTTTGTTTTGTTTTCCTTCTCTCACAGCATTTTAAATCCCTCTCACAGCAAGTAAAATCCCCCTTTTTTTTGTCCTGCCCCCCAGAGACATAAAACACAATCTCTATAACAATCTGTTATATACTTGCAGACTATTATCATCTAAGTTCTCCCGTTTCCCTTTTTCTATCCCTCTTTTCCTTTAATTTAAATTTAGCCATCATTTAGCCTTTCTGTGTAGCTCTTGGCTTCTAAGACTTTAATCATTCTCACTATCTTTACACTCTCCAGTTAGTCCACATCTTTCTTGAAGTGTGATGTCAAAAACTGGCTAGTCTTCCAGCTGGTGTCTTGCCAGTGAACAGCACAGGAGCTACTTTACATGCCTGATCTATATTGCAGTCAAGCACTACTAGTTTAAATTGGTTTATGTAACTTTATAATGTAGCCATCTACAACTGGGTTGAACCTCCTCAATTCCCTTTAAATTGTATGTCCCAATTTTAGGGTGTGACTCATCTGAGTATTTTACTCATATCCTTTAGGTCAGATGAACTGCTCCTCAAAAGTGCCGAATTATATTGGTGGATCGTGAAGCGATCATAGGATGATCAGCTGAAGTATTGGCACTCATCTGCAGTGTGCATGACTGGTTAGATAACTGCCATCTTTTATCTGCCAGCTATTTTGTAGTTCTGGATGCTGGAGAACACAGGATTGGAAACAATTACTTGGATCATTGAGTCCTGTCCCCTGCAGTCATGGACACCCAGGCTATATATATCTAACTCGGAATGAACTTCACGCATCAGAGTACACTAGAAGGCACAGAACACTTCCATATACTAACTCAACCTGGAGTAAAAGTTCCAAATCTCAACTGTGATGTGCCTCTGGAAAAGAGGAAGGATGAGGCATCCTACGTCTTGGGGTGAGCACGTCAAGAAAAAATGAACCTGAATGGTTCCAAGAAGCAGACCAGACCAAGTGTCCGTCACAGGAGGGTCAATGTTTGCTAACAAACTGATATGGAATTTAAATTTCCTGCTTACCCCCAAACTAGTAGGTTTTTTTAATCTTGCATGGGTGAACACGGCATCCCAGACACTTGGGAGAAATTCACTGTATACATCTGTACTGAAGAATTGCTTCAGAAGAAAGGTAAGCCCCACACCCTGAAACTAGTAATTCTGTATCAGTGGGTTAAAAAACAAACAAACAAAAACAAACAAACAAAAAAATACTTTCTTTCCCCATCTTTTCCTACATTTGTCACCCCCTGAAATCCTGCACCACACACATGCTCACCGACAGCAAGAGCAGCCCTGCTGGGAGGCCGTAGTTGCTACCGTCCTTAGTTATTATTGCAAAGAAAGAAGTGAGTATAAGGCCTGAAAGCTGCAGATTACTCGGAGTGGCTTTATCAATAAAAAGGACCACTCCTGCATTTATTAAGATATAGGCACATCTTCATCTACACATGTTAAAAAGTGCAACATAAATCTTTGTAGTGTAACAAATAGCTACTTCTCCCCCTGCCTTTTTTTTTTTTGGTGCAATAGACTGAAAGTAAATCCTTCATACCAACAGGGGCAGATTTTTATACAACATTTTATATACCCTTAAGGAAGAATATTGTTTGCTATTCTTACCAATTTAATTTCTTACATCAGTACAAATAACTTGCTCTTTCAATCTACATTTAGCCCTCAGAGTAAGGGATTTGCTTTTATTCCAGTCTTCCTGTATGTGTTTCCAGTATGTTGTTATGTTGTTTGCTTTAGACTGCTTTTCTGTTTTTTTTTTTTTGTTTGTTTGTTTGTCAGTTTGTTTTTTTAATGCATATTCACATAGAAAACATTACTAGTCTCATTTAATTTGGTTTCTGCATTTCACAAAAATAGAAATTATGCAGTGGCAGGAAAAAGAGCAAGCAAAAATGGTAGAGGTTGCATGAAATTGGTGAGGAGATGCAACATCCTGGTAAATCACAGGCATGGAAAGAGTTGAATGGAATCTCACTCTCTAGGACCTTCCAGCCAGTAAATTCCTACAGTAGCTCAAGTTTCAGGCTCAGTTAAAAGTTAAAGCTCTGAAGTCATCACTTATGTGAGTATGCCCAAGCCATACTACTTACACCTAACGAAAGGGCCAAATTCAAAGGCGTGAAAACCAAACAGTGACTGCAGAAATGAAGGTTTTTCACCTCCAAGGGAAAATGAAGGCTTCCCATCTGCAAGGGAAAATTACTTGGTTTAGGATGGCAGTTAGTTTACATGGATGTGGGTCTTGAAACTTTGTGTGTGAAAGCCACAGGAATGATGAGACCTGCAGCTGAACCTGTGGGCAGCAGGCTTTACAGGACGTCAGAAGGCCCAGCCCTAGCCTGTCTGAACACTATTTCTGAAACAGTATAGACTGTGGATTTCATTCACATTCCTGAAAACACAGACCTTTCCTTACACCGACATATCCAAAATTGTGAGGGCCAAGAAGTATAATTTGCATCAGATTTGACTGATCTCTCTGTTGCGCTCAATTATTAAAAAAAACAGAAGATATAAACTGGCAAGAAATCATCTAAGTCTGAAATTCTGAACTGCTTATCATCATCATAAAGCATTTCTGAAACTGAAACACAATTGAAGTTATTTTCAAATCATTGCTACAATGAACACCTGAAAAAAGCTGGAAATTAGGTACTTGGAGACTTTAGATCACAAGCCAGTCTTTAACCTAATTTAGCCCAATGTATTTTCTTTTATTCGTTTGCCTTTTTTGGAAGGAAAATCTAGTTCAGCTTTCTGTATCAACACATTCCTTTGCTCTTAAGGCATGAGTTGCTAAATAACCTCTGTCATTATCAGGCATTAACATTTCCATTCTAGAGAATTATATTGAAAGACCTTTAAAACAGCAACACATTTCCACTTCAAATGTGGAAAGCAAATCAGAAAAACAAAGCAAAGCTGTGTATGGTGATGGGGAAAGAGCATCAGAGCAAAAATCTTTGACAGATGAGACATATGAAACCGGCTAGCTGCCTAGATTCCTGATGTTTTTTGTTACGTTCTTGCTGAGATTACTTGAATTTCAATTTTTTTTTTTTTAAGGCGGTGAATAGCAGGTGCTTCCTAACCAGCTCATAACAAGCACAGAAGTCCAACTCCATGGAATAATTTTTCCCTGTTTCTATCTTTCTTTTATACTTGTGGAAACAAAGCAGCAGACTTGGAAATTCGAAATTTTAATTGAAAGAACATACACACAAGGTAACTTTGTGGCCCTCTTAAATTCAGAGAAAGCAGGATGTTATTAATTTCATATGCAATGGGACATATTGTAGGATATTCATATATTAGATTTGAAAGCAGACTATATATCAAAAGATATCAAACTCAAACCTTTGCCACTATTTTTATTTACCTGTACAGATTCTTGTTATACACACTATATTATCCTAGTCAAGGGAAATGCTAAAGGGCAGCAAGCTGAGGGAGAACACCACAGGCCCTTTCTGAGATTTAATCACAGGAAACAGGAAATTAAAGGGTCTTCACTGAAAGACACACTTTTTTTTCTTGCCGTTCCCAAACCATACCTTGTTTTCTGGTCTTAGTATAGGTTGAAGAACTTTGTAAAATTAAGGGTTTGCCTGTACTTAAAGATCTGCAAGGCGAACAATACATTCTATGGGCAGACCAATTAGTGTGCAGCAAAATTGCTATGTACCTCTCAAGCAGAGACATTAGCCTTGTAACAAAGACAAGTGATATTGAGCATAGTAGCTAACAGAGGGAGAGAAAAATCAAACAGAACATAAAGACCATGGTCAAACTACAGAACCTGCAAGCATTCTCAGTTCCAGTGCCACAATTCGTGACTCTGCTGGAGAAGACCTACCTCTTCTTGTGTCATGGGCTCCATGGAAAGGAAATCTGGGCATGTAGGTTGGAAGGGATCCACAGCTGACTTACAATGGATGTAACCATAACAACAAAGTCATCAAATCGAACTTTTATTTTTCTCTCTCTAAAAAGCAGCAGACTGACTCCCATGTGGCGTGATTCAGTGCTAATCCATTGATTTCAGGGAGGCTGTGCTGATCTACTGCAGCTGAGGATCTCATCCAACATTAACAAATTCCACTTTAAATGAATTGTCATAGAGACTGCAGTATTTCAAACATTTGGGGCGTGTGTGATAGGTTATTGCATAACCTATCAAGCAGGGGATTTATGCATTCTCATTACTGAGGGGTTATCTGGAATTCTTTATTGATGCATTTGCACTGGATGATGCATAATTATCAGTAGCTAACAATAACTGAAAACCTCCCAGAAAAAAAAAAAGTCAAAGAAATTTTGGATGGAAAAGTCATATTCAGAGGACAGAATGAGAAGAGTTCTTTGTTCTGCCAGGTGCAGAAGTGGCATTATCATGAGAAGAAATCAGTGCTCTCTGTTTTTATGGCAAAATTTGTTTCATTATCTCTATCTGGAAGGGCTTTCATCTGGAAATTCTGGTACTTTGCATCCATTTGTGTTCCCTTCTCAAAAGGCTGCCACAGCACTGCAGTAGGATAAATAGGTATGCCCTGCTCGAGTAAAAGGGTAGCTAAAATGTGTGCATTTTGTAAAGGACTGTCAGTTTCACAGCCTCGTCTGTCTTGGATTGGCCCGTTTGGAGTGAAAAGTAAAACAATCTTGAAACTCGGTAAATTTGCTCACCATCACATAGCAAAACCAATTAGGTTGGGCTCCTGGGCAAAGAGACTGTGATCAAATTCATGTCTTGGAAAATTTTATTTTCCTTGTCTGCCTTACCTGGCAGCCCTTCAAAGGATAAGTGCATTTATTTGAACATTATAAAAATTGAAATACTTTTCCTAGATATATATATATATCACTTACAGAGTCTACTTAGTCTCCTTGTTGCTGATCAGCTAGTTATTTGCACATGTCACAGCAGAACTGGATGAACAAGGGAAGAGTGACCTTGTGAAATACTTCTAGAAAATCATTCCCTGATTACTGTGGAAAGACATTAGTCTGTCAACCAAAATGGCTGTATCTTTTCTTCTGCTTCTGGTTACATTCATTTTGTAAGCATGTCAGCTATTACAGTCTCATCTAGCAGATGACTTTTATCTTTCTTTATTTTCATAGTACTTTAAAACACAGTTCATTAGTCACTCATTCCCTCATATTAAAACTCAGTAAAGGAAAGACTGCCTAAATTCATGTATCTGTTAAAACATAGTTAATTTAAACTATTTCCTATAGGGGAAATGATTGAGAAGATGTGTTTTGCATCTTGATGTTTTTCTTCCCTTCCTTCTGGGCATGAGACAATGCAGATTCAGTAAACAGATCTAACCATGTGTAATGAGAATCATTCCAGTGCTTTGGGTTCATTAGTCTCACAGTGTGAACTTTAATAAAAATGAATTTGACTAGATTAGATGCAATTACAGCAACTGGGAATGCCGATTGTGTACACATACATGTTTATAAAAAAGGAGATTATTTTAAAAGTATGCTTGGATAAATGAAGAGAATAATGTATATGTTGGGTACATGCTTGCCACTGTAATTCTTAGATAGCTCATAGAAATGAAATTTCCAATCACAGGGTCAAACGATCAGTCCTCTCCCCAGTTATACCAAATTATTGACAATCCACCTTTAAGAAGAGCTGCGATCAGAGAAAGGTTTATACTTCATGCATAGAACGGACCACAAAGGTGGTCCATTGATTCCAGAAGGGACCATTCACCCAATCTATATGTGATACATTTATAACACTTATTCACATGGGTAGGTAAACTGATTAATTGGTGCAATAAACCTTGAATAATCAAGTAAATTTGGGTTCCTTACCCTTTTTTTTTTTTTTCATTATGACTAGTAGTGATGTAAAGGCCTCAATGGCATTATGCACCTGGGCTTGGGCTGTGCAACTGCTGTACACTGCACGAATAACTGAAAGGTAAAGCTTGTGCAAGCCAGAACACAGGGCAACAAGATGAAAACAGCCTGTCTGTTTGTCAGGTTTGCAGAACAAAGACACTATTTACCACAGGTATTTTCAGTCACATGTATTTGCAGAAATAGGATGTGCTCTGTTTTTTTTCTTTTTTTCTTCTTTTTTTCTTTTCTTTTTCTTTTTTTTGGGGCGGGGGGTGGGAGGCAGCGGGGGTAGTTCTTTTCTTTATGTCAACTTCCTTTCCATAATGAAAAGGATGCATCAGCTTTGGAGCTCCCTGCCCAGTACAAGTACCTACAAGCAGGTCCCAGATTACAGATACCTTCTTAGCCTTTATTTGTATAAAAGTGCACCACTGTGCAATGCCTGCAACACCCTTGTGACATTGTGAAATCATATTTAATGATAAATCCTTATTATCAATAGAATACGTAGTTACTATCAATAAAATGAGTAGTGTTGCTCCTTTACATCATCATGCTGCCCAGTCTCAGCTTCATTGCCATCTTGTTTTTATAATTCTCTCCTCCTCCAGTTAGTTTACCACATTAGTGTGAAATTATAAAAGGAACTTAAATATTTTTCTCTTTTTAAGTATTTGCTTATTTGCTTTTTTTTTTTTTTGGCTTTCTACATCTCCCTCTAGTCTGCAGTGCTGCAAGTACAATAACTAGAAAGGTAGAAAGGGTTCACAATACTGCTAAGCCAAATTTCCACATATTCTCTGCATCTAAGGGCATTTAGGATGACCTTTTCTTGTTTTGCAATATGCCTCTATTTCTCTGGTGCTTAAAGTCACCACCTTAAAATGATATTAAACTGCTGGTAGCAACTCATTTTAGTGTAGAAAGGATGCCTGATCAGCACCTTCTGTGGGAACTTGCTCGTGCTGTTGATTAGAAACTGACTTCAAGCAGAAGTGTAACAAACAGCACTCTTTGATTGTTCTTAAAAGGAAGAAAAAGTAAAGAACGAGTGAAAAGAGAATCGGCTTAGAGGAATCGTCCACTTAGAAATGTAAAATAATGAAAAAGCTTCTGTCTCTTTAAAAAATAAAAAGAATGCTATTTCTTCTTCACCAAAATGTTGATTTATATTTTCTGTAATGGAAAGGTACGCAAGGTATCATATCTCTGTCAATTTCTGCATATATGTAACATAGGATTGCACAGAGACAATCTGTCCTCAGTTTATGCTTATCTCACCAAAGGTAAGTATCTCAAGATAGGAAATTTTGAGAATTGCAGAGAAGAGTGTTTTAAAAATAGTGTCTAATTAGAAACATATACACTACCATGGCCCTTAAGTTCAAAGATGATATAAACATCTAAGCAACAAAATGCTGATCTGCCTTTTAAGAAGCTTCCTTTCCATGGTAAAGCCATTTCTTTCCGCAGACAAAATACACATTGTGCCTTTTTCCTTTACTTGCGGCATAAAATACAAAGTATTAGATTTAGACTTTGTGAATGACCTACAAGAAGTTAGAAGTAATTTGTATGACAAATGGTGCAGATACCCAACACTGGGCATCACCAGTAATCAATTTAAAAATCACTCCACTTCTCTGCACAGTTTTCAAAGCAGCAGTATTTGCTTCTTCCCATAATTCAAATTCCTCTGAGAAATGCTGTCTTTACAGAAGGCAAAGACTAGCAATACTGTTAAAGTAGGCCTGAAGTTCAGGAGCTAAGAAAAATGAAAATGTAAAATGGACTGCCAACTAGAAGCTAAAACACGTGTCTGTTAAATGTGGACAAACACACCGAGCGGCTTCATTGTGTATTCTGAGGCTTGTCAACATGCAAGTTAAAACATCAGAAAACTAACATGCAAACATCTGTCATTCTTTGCAGAAAATATTCCACACACTGAATTGAGTAGTTTAGCCTTTTAACCCTGTGCTTATGCAGACAGGTGAAATTCCCACTCACTGAAATGTGTCTATTCCAAAGACAATGAATTTTTCCCCAGTTCAGCTTGCAGTCCCACACATAGGTAAATCCTGGGGATTTGTCTCACTGCGCTATTCCAAAGCAGATCTTTCAGCTGCGTCAGATTACATAATCTGTGCTGCAGTGCATCGGGTACAGGCTGCTCGGTCTGGCTACACTGCAGATAAATCTGCAGATGGGAGCTCTCTGTTGGCCCTCTGCTCCTCTGTGCAAACAGAAGCTCAGTTCACAGCGTTCAGCCAGTGCAGAAGTAGGGCCAGCACCTTACATCATGGGAGAACGGGAGCAGTACCTGCTTACCTCCTCATTATAGCTTGCCATTCTCCTGCTCTTCTTCAGTAAAAAGATCCTCTGCTCTTTTTCCTTCATCTTTGTATCAAAAAAAGCCCTGCCTTCTCCCAAAGTAGTATTTTCCAATAGCCTTCCAAGGCTGCCTGCCTCCTAACTGATGGGTGTTAGCCAATAAGCACAGAGATCCCAGGTGGACATGGCTTGCTTTGCTGTAGGCATAGCGGGAAGCTTGCCCAGCCATCCAGGCACAGCTACAGAGGGCAGAGCTATGGAATAACTGGGGTTTGTTGCACCTTGGACAAGTATTCTAAATTCTCTTGGTAGTTTTTCATCAGGTCAAGGAAAACCACTTTCCAGAGCTTTGTTTCCTATGGATAGCTACAATCTATACCACTATAATGGATCCCTGAACTGTCAATAGGGTCTGGGATAGTTTTGTCTTGCTATATGAAAGCTTAAATATGAACACACTGAGAACATAAACAGAGAAACACCACAGTCTTTTGACTCCCAATATGTTGCTTGAAAGTGTATGCTTTATTTTTATTTTTAATACACAGGTCACTGTTATCTCTATTGGACTCTGTGCTTGGTTGTTTTTGTTTGTTTGTGCTTTTTTTCTTTCTTTTTTTTTTTTCCCCCTCTCTCCTGACCGCATTCAGCTCCTGGCAGTTCTGCTAGCTCAGTAGTTTTGCAACTTATTTTCTGGTGAGACAGCACAGATCCATAAGTATGGCCCAGAAATGAATTAGACAGAAATAATATGACAGCTATTGATACATTTTTCATTGAGAGAAACCTGGACAAGGAGACAGACAGAAAGACAGTAAGCACAAGGCACTCACACAACCCAAGGAAGACTACAGAGGAAAGCATTTTTGTTGAATGAGCAAATGAGACTCTCCAGCAAAACTGAAGCAGAAAAACAGCGCTGTCAAAAGTAAAAGAAGATATCATTGCCCTGTATCCTCTGGCAACTACAAGGCAATTCAGAGATCACTTTAAAAAAGTATTACATGCTTAGTGCACTAGAAATGATAATGGTCATATGCACCGTTTTGCTCACTACCACTTACTACAGTGGTGAAATCACTGAGAGTCAGCTTTTCAAAAGCTAACTAAGCCAGCCAAGCCCTTTCCCTCAGTCTGCTCACCCTTAGGTAATTCTCCTTTACCACAGTTTTGCTCATCTGTTTCAATCTTTCTTCATTCAGGCCTCTGGGAAGCTGGGAGTTTTTCTACCCAGATGATGATGTGTAGTCACTCACATCTGAAAAAGACTCTTGAGATGGGTTTGGGTCAGGCAATTGGCATCTGGGAAACCAGGACCCTTTTTTTGTTGTAGGAGAACAAATACAAGTATATTTAAGTTTGATTTTGATCCGGCATTATTTGATAGCAGATTGAATTTATCTAATAAACTGTGTTTGCAGAGAAAAAAAAGGTGGCCTGCATGTCTACCCATGCAATACAAAAACATACTGATGGGCCAAAACACAGAGGGACGAGTACTGAGATCTGTTGAATTTGCTGCAACAGCAAGCTGCAGGGCAACTTTGACTTGTGTCTGGTTCTTTTGTGGTCATCACTTCCTGTGTAGGACTAGACACAGCAAAATTTCTTGCCGTGTCAATCTATAATGAACAGAGCTGGTTTTCGGTAAAACCACTATTGTTGTCAGTTCTCTCAGAAAAAAATAAGTCCCTTTACTATTCAGTGATATAAAATAGAAAGGGGCATCATGAATAGATGAAATTTAACTGCTATCATCTGCTCATGATTTCTTAGTTGCAAAAAAACAATAGGAGCTCATTTTGGTACCCTTATACTGATTATAGGAATAGTGAGTCACACAAATTCCAGGTGCAACTCTATTAGCTGGTGGATTATACCAAGGATGACAGCATACTGAGGAAGCTGGAAGTGTCTCTCATTATATATAGAAAGCCTTGTTCTGCAGAAAAAGAAGTAAAACAATTGAAAGTTATGGATTTTCTATCCTTCTCAAGCTTAAGTGGTGCAATAGAGTACCATTTCCTACATTTATTTTGTTAGGACACTTTTTCTGTTTTTTCCTGGAGACTGAATGAAGATTGAATGTAGATCTTTTTCTTTGAATGACTGACAGAATGTGAGGTTAGACAAGTCTATTTAGAGACAGTCATAACCTCAGCATAAGGGATCTTGGAAAATATACAGACTTCATAGTGGTGCATACCTCCCTTTCCCCTGAGTATCTTTCTATTCCAGTTATTGTCGACAGAATAAAGAACTACCAAAATAACAAGGTTCAGAATAAACCCCTGGAAATTCTTATGAAGCATGAAAGTATTGTGCTTCAAAATCCTGGAATGAGGAGAGAGCTATATGTGCACTGAGAGGTGGTTGGAGAAAAAAAAATAAAGTAAACCCTACAATTAAAACAAAGAAAGCTGTAAGAAACATTTTGTATGAACATTTGGGAAAATGTGGCACAGAGGTAGCACAAATCTCCTGAAGTTTTCATCTCAAATAATTCTTTTCTTAACTCAGGAAATAGCTCCATGAATTTGCAGCTAGGTTCTACTGGTTACATACAACTTTTCAAAATACTTCTGCAGATCCCCAGTTCAACAGCAACCTTTTTACAGAAAAAAAAAGAGGAAAAAAGTACTAAATAATACCACCTAAAATACAGAAATTAAATTAGCTTTAATTTTTGAAATTCTCCTACTATACATAAACCAGCTAAATAGAATCTAATAATCACAGTGAACCACATTTCATTCAGAATGGTACATATAAAACCAAATCTTAACCAGGCAGATGGGGGAGGAGGGAAATGGCAGTGAGTGAGGACGCATATGAGTTACAGGATCACTCACAGCAGTCAAGGTGATACATGGGGAACAGTCAAAATCACACACACACAGAGACACAAAAAAGGCAGAAAAAACAGTGGGCCATGCTTAATACTTACTGTCCTAGCCTCTGCCCTAGTAGAGGTTTTGCAGTTACAGAGAGGAAAAAGTGAAGGGAAAGGAAGCGGTGTCTGCAATCAAAATGGATTCATCGATTCCAGGCAACCTTTTACTCACAAGTAAAGGCAAGAGGAGAAATATGTAGAACGGATTCAGTTCAAAGAATATCAGTGTGTAATGCATGAAAAGTTTTCACAGCGAATATTTAAGCGAGTAAGAATCTATGTGCTTCTGATTTTCACCGACTTATGCACCACCTGACACAAATAGAAACAAGCATTTCAGTGTAGTAATTCTTTTTCCTCACGGATTTTACTAAAAGCTAGAAGAATGTTGTACTGATGACTGCAGATTTATCCAGACTGCTGAGCCACCATTTCAGATGATTCCTCTTATACCTACTGAACTTAGCCAATACTCACTAACAGAAATTTTGTCCCCCAAATTCCTTTCAACCTCTAAAGTATTATGCATCTATATACCATATCTGCAATTTGTATAAGTACAAATACATACACCCAGGAACTCCAAATATTTTTTCTATTTTTTTTTCATAATTCTTATTCTTTTCTGGTCCTTTAGTTTGATACATCTTTTAACTTCCATTGTACTGGTCTACCATGCTATTTCAATTGAAAAATAATTATTCGACTATGTCTCAGACTATTCAGCTATAGGAAAGATCTGCATAATATATCCCTAAATGTCCTAATTCTGAACTAATAGTGAACTAATATTAGTTCACTATGTTTATGATTTGTTAAATATTGAATCTTTAGTGGTATCCTTAAGAACATATATATAGTTTTTTTCTTTTGATGGAAAATATTGAGACTTAGCTAGCATAGAAGGACAGAATATACATGATAAATTTACCTAGATAGTAACACTGAATGAGATACCAGAAAATGCTTAACAAAATACTTGACATGTAGAGGCAGGGATTTGATATATTTTGATTTTTTTCATTTATACTTCATAAAAAGAAGAAAAATGATAGATAAAGAAATTAGTTGTACCCAATGCCTAATGATACAAAAAAATTTGTTAAAGCTGGTAAATATTTACCTTTTACTATATGATAATGGAAAATTATAAAGTAAATTTAAGAAGCAGAAATTAACATTAGAAATGTCTGTTGGGAACTTGTGCCCTGCTTCATGTCTTACATTTGTCTAGTACTTCATTAGCATCTGTTCTACCTATCTAGATTTTTCAGCGTACCCGTCACTGTAATAATTGTATGAAAGTGAACTATCACAGTCTTTGGATGAAATCCACACAATATTTAAGGATAAATTAACTTTACATGTTTGTTTCAAACAGAAGGGCAGAAATTGTGTTAATAGTGCATTAGAAAGCCCAGCTGACAGATATTTGACTCATTAGCAGCAGGGAATTTTTCTTAAATACGGAGAATATATATTTTGGGGAGCTTAAATTACAGTGTAGCCATATTTAATGAATAAATACAACCAAGTCTCCTTTCTTATCTTTGCCTTCTCCCCACAGAGAGATGGAGGAGTATCCTAGAAAGGGATAAACAAAGCTTCTGTAAATTGTTAAAAAGAATTTGAAGACATCCCTCCTCCAAAACATATGGTTTAAATAACCACAAGAATGAGAAGGCAGAGAAGTACTTCTCATTATTTATTCACATCATTGTATCTTATATGTAATTAATCTTTACTGTAAAATACAAAGCTCCATATTCATATAAAATCTAATTCTTACTATGTCAAGAGGTAGGAAATTAAAAAGAGAAGGGAACGATCATTCCCAAAATGCCATGTTTGTCTAAGCATTATTAATGACCCAAATTTTTTTCAGTGCTGTGCACCTTTCAAGAAGTATGAAAGTTTTTATAGTTTTTGGTCTATCAGAATAAATGAGATAAAGCAATCCCTATAGCACAAAGTGTATATAACCTAATAAGTAGTAGAGGCTGATATTGCTGAAGTTCAAAAATACTATTGTTAAAGAAAAGATAGGGGCATTATGTTGCAGGTTTGCACAAAAAATGACTTCAGAAATAAAATTTCATGTTGTTAAGCTTCAGGCAATGCTTGTTTTTCTAAAATAAATCTGATTATTTCAGCAATCAGCAGGCAGAATGTTGTTCATTTGAATATATGAATAAAAGCACCCAGCATCAAATTCAGCTCTTCTACAGCATACACTCACTATGGAGGGAAATTGATCTGAATAGCTGGAAAACTTCATTGTTTGGTCTCTTGTGAAGTCATTTATGACTCACTAAAATGGGACTAAGACTTATTTATGGAATTCTCTTTTGGTAACATTACATTTTACACAGCTTCACAAACTTTCTCTTCTCACAGAAAAATATGAAGGATTTAGTCTATGGGTTCTAAGTGTGTGCAGTTATTAAATAGAATGCCCTCAGCAATTAACAATTAGGCATCAGATAGCAATTTTTTGTCTCTCTTTTCAACTGTACCATCAAGATGTATCCTCCTGTATGATACCTGCACCAAATCTGAATGTAGTTAGTTTTTGGATTACAGTATATCTTCCATAGATATGTACACATATACATATAAGGGCTCTCTTTGCCTTGTCTTAGAATATGACAATGGGCCAGTCAGCAGCTAAACAGCAGGATTGATCTCAGTGCTGGGAATATGGACATTATTAGTTTTACAGAATCATATTAATAATGGAAAGCACTGAGCATAATCTATTTATTTATCCAAGCTTTTATGTAATTTTTATCTTAATTGTATCAAAATAGCATGAAACATTCCTATAAACTTGTGGCAGGTGAGAAGATCTTGTTTTGTAATGGTAACTTGTCACATTAGTCAAACAGAATGAATTTTACATGAGATAATACATTCAAAATCATTCTTACCATTCAATTTTTAAGATAATTCCTTCAGCAACTGTCTTTTCTAAACGATTTTCAAATGACTGCATCACTTAAGTTCAGTTTCAATTGCTAGTGCCTTGCTAAACAGCACTTTTTCAGTGACATGCTTGAACTAAACTCCACATTACTGTCATCTGGTATGGCTTCCCATGGATCCACTCATTGCGTGGTCCTAAAAGATTCCCACAAAAAAGAACCACTTGACTTCTGCCAACTGAATGAATACAATAAAAAGGTCAGTTATAAGCTCCATGACTTTAAAACATGTTGGTTTTGTTCACATTTTCTATTCCTGTAGGTAAGTTGCATCATTTGATCACAAGACAGACTGCTTGCCGATCTATGAAAATGCCTGTGTTTAAAGAATTCCAATGAGTATCGGTCATTACTGACACCATCTGTTTACTTGAGTGCTAACATTTCAGTCTGTTCTGGTTAAAGGTAAATGCTGAAGAGGCATTCAAGCAGCTCTGGGGGATGAAAGAAATTCTGCCTCCAAACAAAGATTTTTATTTTCTCCTTCTCTTTTATACTTCATGCAAACGTGTAAGGTGGCCGTGCACTTTAAGACTAAATAACTATTGAAGATGAAATGAAACAGAAAGGTCTATTAATTCTTGGCATGGAGACTGTATGTTTGACTTTCTGTAATCAAAGTTCTCTTCCTTCCTGGAATAAAAATATACATTGCAATGTCCCACTGAGCAAACAGTTCTGTTTTCTTCATGAGAAATACAACTTCAATATGAAGTGTGATCAGTATTTCTATAGTGTGTTAATTAATAGCTTGTAGAGCTTATGAGGAAGTATACACATGAGTAGCTTATTTAAAGATAAGCAGTACAAGGAATTAGCCAATTATAATACATGATTATACTCAATCTAAACTTACATGTTGCTGACTGCTCTATGATACATGAGTAATAATTACCTGAATTGTTTAGAAGCATTTACTAACCTGATATAAATTGTAGCTAGAGCTTTATTAAACTCACAAATATCCAGACGATGCAGAATAGACATTTCAGTGGTTGATTTGCTATAGCATATAATGAAAAAATGCTATGAACATGTACTATGTATATGAATATGTACTAATGTATTTGCCAAAATCTGATGGAGTTTGCCATTTCCTCTACACTCCTGATTTTTGTTGGATTTTCCCCAATGAGATAATTCATTTGTCAGATAGCAGCTAGTGTGTTGGAGTGCACAAGCTTCTTTTTTATTTTATTTTTTGTTATCTTAGTGCCATTGAAATTTCTCAGAAGGAAAGGTGGAAACTTGCAGAGCTCTTCCTGAGTGAGTTATGTGTTCAGAAGGGTCAGAAGAATGACCCAGGTTTTAAACTGCAGTGTAGAAGAAAAGGAATCCAAGCCTGGATGTGCATTAAAAGCATTCTGAACAAGGTAGCACAAAGTTTGATAAACATGACAATTAGCAAGTTAGAGTTGAACTCCCAGTTTTGTTATAAATTGGTTAGTTAATCTGATATACACACTAAAATGACTCTATAATACTCCAACCAGCAGGTTTCAGAGAGTCACTAAGCCTTCAATGGGCACTAAGTGTTCTAGAAACTAGCTCTGAGATGGAAAATATTTGTTAAACAAGCTTAGCATTAACATTTATCTTACCACCATTTTTTTTTAACTTTTACCTGTATTCTCAGCTATTCTTTTGCCTATTCTAACCGGCTCTGCTTTTATTTAGATCCCTAAATAATCATCCATCTATTTCCCCACTTTCTCAGACCCTTTTTGTTTAGTAGACATTTTTTAAAGCATGATATTATACTTTACAATGCTACAGGAGTGATTTTGTTAATATTACGCAAGTCTGACATTTCTGAGTAGATTTCTCTTTAGAGTCTTCGACTCTACAAAACTGATTTAAAATAACGACTCACATTTTGTTGCTTCCTGTGTAATTACTGTAGGATGCTAATTTTTCACATAGCATTAGATAGTTCTAAAATTTTACTTTGACACATTTTCACTTCTTATTAACAATATTTGCTATGCTGTTCCCATTTTCTGACTACTTAGCCCTCTTGCTGCCAAGACAACTGCTAACTCTGCCTGCTCAAAGCCATTAGGCACCACTGCTGTTCTTTAGCACAGATACTGGCCTTATACATAGAAAAACCAATATGTTCTAATTTATTTTTGTCACTGCAAAAGAATTCATGAGAAGTTATTTAGTAGAATTAGACAGAAATGCACTTGATTATACTCTGATTAGAGCACACGAAAGGCACCCGAACCCAAGTATCTTTGTAAATATAATCTGTGAATTGTTAAGACATTAGTATTTATAAAGGGAATGCCATTATTTTCAGTATCTGTTTCTGATTAGTGAGATATCTAATGGCATGCTGTTGTTCACAATAATATTCTGAATCAAAATGAATTAACCTACTTAATGGAGCATGGACCAGGGAAATGCCACCAAAAAATGAAGGTACCAGAGATTGAATGTGAAATGTGTAGTCCATTTCATATTGGTTTCAGAATGGTTCCTCAAGAGTAATAAAGATAAATAGAAAAGGTATATTTTTAGAAAATGACATCTGTCATCAAAATCAGGACTAATTAAGTATCAAAATGTGCAATACATGCTCAAAGAACAATATAAACTAAATATTTATAATACAAATTTTTTATTTCTCTGTCCCTTGAAAAATGAAGAAATTTTAAGGGACTATCAAAGGCTAGAGTTGTAATATCAACTCAAAGGAAAAATGCTTTTTCTATATTTATTTAATAAATGGTATAGGCATCTGGTAATTATGAAAAATATGGCCAGAAGTGTACAAAATAAAAATAAATATAAAGGGAGCAAAGCTGGAAATATTGCAAGTGGATGGAAGCCAATTGTTTCAGCTACAATAATAAAGTGAACTTAGTACTTCAAAATAATTACTGTTTTTTGTTTCCCCAAAGTGCTCGGAGAAATCATAATTTGCAGAAGTCTACAGATATTTCGAGTTACAAACAGTAACACTGTGCACAAAGAAGTGACATGCCTACGGTGGTCCTGTAATTCTGCCCCTGACACAGGCTATGATTTGAGTCTCTTTAAATTTGCTTGGACTGTTCACTAGGAAATGGAAATCACATTGTTTACTCCACTGAATTT
Source organism: Crypturellus undulatus (assembly GCA_013389825.1). Lineage (NCBI taxonomy): Eukaryota > Metazoa > Chordata > Aves > Tinamiformes > Tinamidae > Crypturellus > Crypturellus undulatus. The sequence continues at coordinate 163,670 of VWPW01017552.1, read as the reverse complement.
CACAGAGAATGGAACAACTAGTTAAGATATAGGTAGTCTCTGGAAGATTCAACAATTCTGTGATAGAACATGGGTAAGATACTTTGATTACATGGGTAAGACCTGTGATTGTGGACATCTGATTTTATGCATGTCTTCATTTGTCTCTCTCACACCACTTTGGCTATTTCCCTTCTTTTGTCATTATTGTCACATAATGTTTGGCTCTAGAATTACATCTTGCCATCTCCAAAAGCAGTACAGACATTACTATAAGAACCAGTAGAGGAGAGCACAGTACAGAAAAACCTAGTGATGACTGCTGCATGCACGGACCACTCTAATCGTGTCCTGCTGAGGTCCTGGCAAACTGCCATTTATGTTCTCTCATAGTGCACTTGGTGGAGTTCAATACATAATACTGCAGATGCCCAGAACTGGAAAAGGTTCTGGAAAAGGTTCCTCCATCTACCCCCTTCCTCTTGAAGCTGATTAATAAAAACAAGTGAAAATTAGCAAAAGTTTCCTATTTAAACTGTTTAATCTCCTGCAGCTCACCTTGATTGAAATGCACAAACCAGTAGTCCTGCTGTGGAGCAACCACAAGCAAGGAAATAGGGATAAAATCCTTGCTGGAGGAGGGCTGATGTCAGCAACCACACCTGTATCTGGTAAAGGACGTTGTGTCTGTGACCTAAGATAAACGGAATTAAGCAAGAAACCCGCACTGATTATTACAACTGTTCATGAGGGTCTCTGGGGCACCCTCTTTCTGCAGGACAGCCTGTCAGAAGCAGATTTAAGAGTCTGAAGCTTTTGGTCCGTTTTAAACTTCTCTGCTCTCTCTTATTAAAGGCAGCTGGTGTCTGCTCGGCTTACTGATAAGATTAAATGTGTATCAGACACGAATAGCCTATACAGAACAGGATATGCCACCCACCTAATTATAGTTAAGAATATATCGTCTTAGAACATCTTCTAGGGACTAAGAGTTGTCAAATATATACTTGCAGTCAATGGAAAGAGATGTCATTTTTTTTTCTGTTGATAGAGGTCTCAGTTTATTTCTTCCTCTTACAGTTCCATTACTCTTCTTAATGCTAAGGCATTGTATGTCACGGAGACGAAATTTGGCATCTGTCTCTGAACAACTGTTCAAATTGGATGCCATTCTAACCAACCAAACATTATAAAAGATACTAGATGGTTTGTAATATCCAAATCTCTTAGACAGGAAGCACAAAGATATGCAAACAGGTCATCTCTTTACATACTCATCCATCTTGGAAAGCTGTTTAAGTTATTGGTGGAATAGCTCATTTCTGTAGAATAGATACACACCTTATTTAATTGAGCAGAGCTGTGAGTACATTCTGCTAGGCCAGCCTTCCCTGCAGATTTCTCTACTGTGTACAGTACTATGTACTCTGTGAACATGCAATTTTTTTTTCACAGCTGCTCAAATACTGCCTTGAAGCATCAAAATGATCTGCGCAATTAAGCTATGAGGAAAAATAACTTAGACTTCTTCAGATCTGTTTCTTTCAATATTCTGAATTCTCATGGCAGGTTTAATGCAAGGCTGAAAAATCATATTTTTAAATTATGTGTTTTCAAAAGTTGAAGATGTGTTACTATCATTATCCTGGCTCAAAAGTGGGCAAATGAAATGAAAAGCAGCAAAACTGATATCCCAAGGAAAGCTTAGCTTCTTGTATTTCATATTACTTGCAGTCTTACTTGTCTAAGTTGCTTTTTGAAACATAAATAGCACACAGTAAGAATATATATCCCCAATAACAGCTATGTAACACTCAGACAATGCTACTAGGTTGAAGTAATGTGACTAAGTGTCCTGACAGTGACCATTATAACAAAATATACTGATGTTTCCAGGTGCTTGTTTTTTAAGCAAAGAGCCCCTGAAATGCACCAGCTCACAGGGTGTATTAAACCCACTTTACTAGCAGACTAAGGGCAGGCTGACCAGTACTGCAATAAAAATTGTGCTGCTAACAAGACTAGAAACCAACTCCCAGCACAAATTGGAGGGGCTCTAAACTCTGCTTTATCTTTTCCTTTCTGTGGAAGGAGAAAAATGCAGTTTTTCTCTCAGTATTCATAAAGAACAGAAACATTGTATATGCAATAAAATAGGTATTACAATCTCTTAAAGAAATCTCCAAATCTGTACGGATTCAATTTTGCAAGAAAAATATTTAAATTTTCTTCCAGAAATTAAAATCTACTCTCATTTGTCAGTAAATTCAACAAAAATTTACTCTCCTATGTTGCTTTAGCCTTGTTGAAATGATCTATTTTCAGCTTAATTGAAGTGTATGTTTCATTAAAACCATTATATCCTATTACCTCGAGCCAAGGATTGAGTTGACGTAGCCACCAGTTGAGAAGTGGACATATTTCCTGATACAAAGCCCTAATGGTTGAATATTTTTAGGGTCAAAAAGACCTATTCTCCTGTTCCTCCAGGCTTTGCTCTTTGGAGAGAAAAGGACAAAAAAAAACCCAAAACAAAACAAGAAAAGCTTCTACCCATTTGAATCAGAAAACTTGTGTCTATTTCTTTTTTATCCAGGCAGAATACAGCTTAGTGAAGTCAATGGAGCGCTCAAGATTTCACAAGGACTTTGGTACAATGGCATCTTTTTCTTTGTTGTTATAAACTTCCATGATTGTTAAGTTCCCCCCTGGAAATTAAAACAGAGACTAACAAGAGACATTGCACATAGGAGTACTGTACTACAACTGCCATTATTTATAAGCTTGCTCAACTGCTTTTTATTTATATACATGATTACCATTATATAGTAATTTAGCCTGCATTAAAATTGCAATAATTTATACACTTAACTCATTTTCCTCCCTGAAAACTAGTGGTCAGCAATTGATGTACCACTTACAATATCCGCTATCCTAAGTGTAATTTCTCTCCAAGGACAGACACTACAGTTTAGGGATATTGCACTGCATAGCAGCAAGGCTTTATATTCTCCAGTATAAACCTTCTGTACAAGAAATATTTTTCCAATTTTTAAATGTTAGCAGCTTGGCCCCACTCCCCTTTTTTTTAAAATAAATTTAGAGGTGACAATTTTACATGGTTAGTGATTCCTCCTCTGCCTTACACTGGATGCAGCATAGCCTACACAGTGTGGGACTGACATGCACCTAATGGTTTCACTTTGCACAATAACTACCACATCGTAACAGTTCAGCTGAAACTAATGGAACTAATTAAGCAACAGGGACTTCCAGGTCAGAAAATCATAGATTCACAGTTGTAAGGGATCTACTGGTCCATCTGTTTTATCTTCCTGTCAGTAGAGCACTTTTCCATGCAGTATATCTTCCTTTGTTCACTCTTCTTCGACTTGTGCTAAAAGACTGGACCCTTCACAACTTGCCTCAGAAGACTGTTCCATGGTACAGCTAATCTCACTGCCAGGAATTTTTTTATGCATTTGGCAATATTATACTTTAAATGGGTACGGTTCCTCTATTCACTTCTTCGTGTTCAGTCCAAAGAAGCCCCCCTCTTCATCTCTGAGCTTTAAACATCGTCAGACAGCTTTGTTCGGTCACACTTCTCCCACTGCATCAAGTGGCAGTTTTGCTCTCTTAGGGCTTCACAGAATACTTTTTCTATCTGAAATTAGACAGATTCACGTGTAAGAGGAAATTGGTCCATCTCTCTGACAGTTTAAGGAAGCTAAATGGACCCACTCAGAGTTTCCAAAGGGAAGCTGCATGACCATTCCTTTTCATCTCACTACCAGTCTCTAAATGTGGGGAAAAAATAGCTATATGTAAAAGCTATATTTTTCCTCACATGCTTTATCAAAAATTAAGGATGGGAAGAGATAAAAGCTTGTAAAAAGCAGAAACATTTGAATAGGCATAATTAGGAATAGAAGAGTCCCTGAAAAAAGAAAACAATAGCTTGTTTCTTCAGAAGAGAGCTGTAGTTAAGGAACAAGCATGAATCTTTAAGGAACAAAACTTCTTTACAGCTTTAAGGAGCTGATGTACTGCTTAGATGCAGTTTTGCCTAGTTCTGCCTGTTGGACTGCAAATTTGCTTCAGTTTTGAATATACAACAGAGGCTAAACCAAGGTGACAGACCCTGATTTCCAATTTAGGCACAGAGTTTTGTGCAGCTCTGATTATACTGGAGAATGAGTGCAGCTAAAATGAGTGATAGAAAATAAAGCAAGTGACAACACCTAAATAGAAAAAGTTACGCCTTTAGTAGCTTACTGCTTTTATGCTTTAGCAACAGCAAAAGAAAGGCATAGTACAGATTGAAGTCAGCCTGTTAACCTTATTGTCTTTATAAACTTCACTGTATTTCAGAGAAGTAAAGATTGATTTTTGAAGAGAGAGGTAGAAGAGACATGCATATTATTTCTGTTCCTGTGGCTTATTTCCAACCTCAGGCTTTTTATAATGTGGTTAATGTAGCTCTGACATTAATTTCTGATGAAGACATCTTGAATGATTGCGTGTGTCACAAAATGTTGACTGCTTTCATGTGAGATATGGCAAAAATGTTTTATAGACTTTCCAACATTTGCTTATGAAAACTGAATCACTCTGGCTGTCAAGGTTGAAACAGGCCATTCTCTGAGCAGGGTTTTATTAGGCTGCTGGTGCATTCTATTGTAATTCATAACTTCAGCACCAATGAAGTCGAAGTATCTGTCCTGGTGATTTATAGCAGACCCCAGACCACATCTTTTGACTCTCAGCAAAATACTGTTTTCTTCTGTGTATTTCAGTAGTTGGTTTACCATGCCTTACGACAAAGAATCCTGGGTCCTGTTTGAGTATGCTGCTCAACCTTCTGTAGCTTTGAAAACGAATGATTTCATTTGAATTGCTTTAAATCGAGATTTGGAGGAGTGTAAGAGAGAGGGCTAACAAAATGCTTCATTTCTGATATGCTTGAAATCAGACATGGCAGGAGCATGATAAAAATGTATATTCATAACAGGAGAAGGACAGACATTTTTAGTACCATTTTTCTGGTTGACTGTGAAGAGATTTTTGTTGTTGCTGTTGTTTTATTTTGTTTTTTGTTTTGTTTCGTTTTTTTCCTCCATGAGTATACAGTGCTGTAGCTACTACCTGTTTCATATTGAAGCTAGGAAAACCCAATACAGTATGGGGAAACTTGTTTTGTGCTAAACAACTTTACTACTGATACTTAAACTTGTTATAAATCCTTTAATAGCCACAGCCTGCTCTGCTTTCATGCCTTGCTGAGGTTAGTTCGCTAAATACTCCTCCTGCAAGTAAGGAGCTTCTTTCATGGGAATACTCAACATTTCCTCAGTGGCAACCATCCACGTGCCTGTGCCCCAGTATCCCGCCATCTGAAGGCCTGCCTGCTTTGGCTTTGATTCCACCACACACAAACACACCATACTGCAAACAGGAAACCACGCACCATATTGTTGCATCATAACTGGGAAAAGGAAAGCAAAACTCTGCACAAAAAACATTTGGCCCGATGTTTAACAGGAAGAAAAAAAAAAGAGTAAGGCAAAGGCAAGTTTCCTAGTGTTTCAAGACATCATACGGGACAGAAAATGAGTCAGTCCCAGAATAATGAGGAAAATTCCAACAGTTTTATTCTAACTCGCATAAAACTCTTTCTTTCCCACAATTCCAGCTCCTGAAGGAATGTAGTTGTGAGGATCTCTGCTGACAATGTTTAATAAAAAAAAAATTCCATATCTGAAAAACTGAGAATATTTTGCAATGATGATGATGTGAAAGCAAATACAGAGTCTCATACTTTAGCTAGAAAAAAAAAATATAACATTAAGAAAAAAGAACAGTTTTTGCATTTGCAGGATACAGAGAACATTGGGAGAACAATTCATGACCTTTGAATACTTCATGTTGAGGATATTTAAATATATTGAAATACCCTATTGATTTTGAGCTTACTATTTGTCCTTTGTCCTGCAAAAGCAAGAGAAAGTGAGGCTAAAATGCAAAAGGAATTTCACTAGATAAAAGATGTAGAATTTATGCAAGCAAGCTCTCTTAGCACATCCCGTGGCTTCTTTCGACATCACCTTAATCACAAAAGTAGCTGCAACATAAAACTTACAGAAAGGTCCTAGAGTGTTCTTTAGAACAGTAGAAGTTATGTGGTCAGCATACCAAAGCAATTTTGTCCCCATTTTTCTTTCTTAATCTTTTCTTCACTATCTGTCATTTTCACTTTAAATACTTTTCTCTCTCAGGGAGGTCTTCCAGGATTTTCTCCTCTTTCCTGTATCACCACAAAGACTTGAGTAAAAAAAGAATTTAGCCTGCAGTTTAGCTAGTATATTTTTTATCAAGAGGCTTTTCTAGCAAGAAGATACAAAATTGCTTCGTTCAGTAAAAATTGGGACCTTCTGGAACTTCTTAGGTATGTGGATGAATTATTAACCTTGGGGGAAAGGCAGCAGTGTGCACATACTAACTACTTTTCAGACTGCTTGAGTTTTTCCTAGTACACATTGTGCACTGGGGAGCCATTACAATGATAACAATAAAGAGCTCCCTAATTTCTATGAGACTTGTTTTATTGTTGTAACCTCTCCAGTATATATACAGTGCATACTGTTCTTAGTAATCATAGTAATCATTCACTACAAAATCTATGATGCAGTTGCAAAACAGTAATGCAGAATGCTACTACTTTGTTATAGATGTTAATCTCTTATTATTGCTGTGCTAATGTTCAGCTAAATTTAAAGTAAAAGCTTCAGTACCTTTCAGATGGTGTTTGTGTAATTTGATTTGCATGTAGAATGAATTCAAAAAAAGGTAGTATTTTTAATATCCTAATTTTTTCTCATTGAAAAAATCAGTTTTCTGAATTCTTCAAAAGTGGATGCCTCTAAGCTGAAAATAAGAATGCTTCTGGGCAACAGTACTCATGTAAAGTTATAACTTGCTTGCACAATCTGCAATACATATCCTACTTCTAAAGAAAGCTGAGTTAAAGAAAAGGTTATTATAAAAATATTTTATACAAAAACTGTTTTGATTGTTTTTCATTTAAAGTTGAGAAATGACCAAGGAATTGAAAAAGTAGGAAAAATGTTTTCATCTTACAGGGTATGGCTATAAATGAAGAGTTAAGAACTAATAGTCCCATAATCTAGAATAATTTGAACCCGAAAGTGCAATTCAACTCACTGACTAAAAATAACACTTTCCTTTTTAAAAGGAAAGCATTTAACTTTTTTTTTCTGCTATATAAACCTTACTAGGAACTTGGTCTCATGTTAACATACAAGTTTAAATTAGAAGTCTAAAATTCCATTTGTAAGCTTTTCTGACTATATTAAGAGTTGCAAATGAAGCTTCAGAGAAGTCACAAGTCATCTACTAACTAACTAACTAATTTGATTTGGTATTTTCTAATATATAATTACGTGAAATAAATACATCCATGCTTTATCAGATATAGCAATACCACCATCATCTTTTTAGCAAAAGATACTGTTCAGTCTTTTTCTGTTTACTGTTTTTTTCCTGTTTTGTACTGCTTTGTTTTAAGCCAGTGTAAGGGGAAGATCTGCACCCAAAGTATTTCCGTTTTAGACAGCAATATAAGTGAAATGAAATTGTAGTTTCCTAGTCATTCAGAAAACAAAACAACCACCAACAAAAACCCATATATAATAGGCTGCTGTACCCTAGGCGGTATTTTCCCGGCAGAAGAATAAAGGCAGCACACATTCTCCAAGGTGACTCTGGCTCCGAACCGGTGGCAAGCTGTTATTTCCTCGGTGTCACAGCGGGACTGACTGCGGAGGCAGTACAACAAGCAGGGGCACACACGCCTTGTGATGGAGAGGGGGATTTCTGACAGGAGGCTGATTTACCGCAGCCGAAAAGGGTGACAGAAAAAAGGTTATCAGAGTATAATGCATTTAGGAAGTGTGGCATTTTGAGCTGAGCTCTGATACCACCTCCCGAACGTGATTTTTCCAGCAATGTATGAAAATGCATCTCAGGGGAACAAGGAGGAATGTCACAGCATCTCGCCTGGTGGGTAATGGTATACAGATGAAGAATCTTTCATAAGGCGTATTCAGAAGGATAAAGCAAGATTTTACTGGGTTCTAAATATAGAGCTGCCAATCCCTCCATTAGGCAGAATATCAGAACACATTTACCGGTACAGTGGGGAAAACTTGAGCCAGTGATTGAATCCAAAAATCCCCGAACAGTTTAAGCTATGGAGAGTGGCTTGATTACATCCTACCCAGCTCTGGTGTTTTCCAGGCACAGAAAGTTGTCTGTGGGCAGACTGTCACCCGCTCACTGCAGTGCCACATGCCCTAGCTGCACTGGGTCACTTACGGGGTCTTTCTCCAACCTGGACTGTGGCATTTGTCACTGCAAATGTTTCGTTCATAGCACAGAGAGCACACAGACTGTCTTGTTCCACATCAGCAATCTTACTTGCCCCTCCAACTAGGAGGTGTCTGTTTTGTGAAAAAGAACTTGCCTATAATGATTTACGGAGAACTAATCTTAGCAGTGAATCAGGAAAGAGGAAAAAGTCCCAGCTAGTGGACTTCCTTTAAAAGACTGAGACAGTTCCATTTTTTCTTTTCCTTTCTTGGCATTGTATCTAAAATGAACTTTCATTAAAGCCTACTCTGTCTGCAATCCAGCTACAGTGTTGTAGAAAAATGCCTCAAAAATACTGCAGCAACGCTATGCAGGGATGTGGCATCAGACCACAGTAGAATAAAGCAAAATTTAAAAATGATTAAGTCCTTTCAAAGCCCTCAGGTTATCAACCATAAAAAAAAAATATTAATCAGAAGCTGGATGTAATGCTGACATTTTTCAATCAAAACCAGGGTACTTGACATTAATATGATCTAATTCCTGGCGCTGCAGTGCATCATCAGAGTTATAGTTTAAGTGCCTCATGTATGTGTTCTCCCCAGGGAGCAGAGCTCTTCAGCTCTTTAGCCAGGCTGCACCTCCCATGAGGTGGCAGAGTGTGTAAAGGCATTATGGCAGTTGGGCAGATTCATGAGGATACAACCTGAAGCTTACTTCCCACTGCGAACAAGACGTTAAAAATAAAACTTTCTCAAAAAGTCCATTCAGGCTTTTTTTTTTTTTCTGTTTGTACAAAAAAACATGACAGAAAATTTCTAATCCACACTAAAGAAGGTCCTGTTGTTTAGTCATTTAGAATTCATTTATATTAAAGACCACAACATAACATAAAATTGTTAGTAGATGAACATAAACATAAGCTTAACTAGAAAGAGAATTTAGAGCAATTCAATCCCCAGCAGTAGGGAATTTGATAGATTTTCCATTGCAAGCTTTAAAATGAAGTGCAGAAGTATCATCTGGGCGCCTATACATCGGGTACCCCAAATTCCAGAGTTATGAAGACAAAATAAAATGAATAATAATTATTCTCAGTAACATTCTTGTCTCAAACCAGTGACTCCTGCTTCTCTTTCTCCTCAGTCCTCGTCTGTTTGCCCTGGATCAGATATGTGTATGTGTGAACAAGGCTATTGCTGGGGCAAATTCTGGACTTCTTTCTCATTATAAAAATGCAGGGAATTCACTCCAAGTTCTGTTGGAAAGCATTTGAAGGCTTTAACAGAAAGATATTCAACAAAAAGATGGCATTGTTCCACTTTGTAAAGAAGCCCAAGAAGTTTTGGGAACTTCAGTTAAGAATTTGTGATTTAGTCATTACCTATGTCATAGTCATCATAACCCACTGAGCCTTAACATTTCCACTCTTCTATTCTTCCAATTTTAATTCCTAATTTTAATCCCTGAAACTCTGGGCTACATTATTAAAGATCAGTGTTTAATGAGAGCAATCCATCATCTGCTTGTCAACCTTAGCTGTCATGCTGTTCAGATCTATCTAGTAATAATGGATTTTTAAGACAATCAATAGCTTGTATACATATATTTCAGGTCGCGAGAGCAGGGTATCAGAGAAAGGAGAAAAGAGAGCTAAAAATGGCTTGGCACATGTCTTTGACTCAGCTGATAAGACACAGAAATTGAAAATGATATGAAGTAATAATTTCACTCCAGCACAGGAATTTTACAGGACACAGCATTTCTCAAATACAAGTAAATATCACACAGAAAGAATCAGTTTTTAAAAGTTTTTGTTTTTTAAGCTAAAGGACAGGTGTTGCATTTGCAAGTCAATATTGCATCCTGGAGAATAAAGACTTCTATTTACAAGACAAATACTTGTCTTCCTCAACACCTAACATTTAAAATTGACTGCAAAGCACACTGACCTTCAGGTGCTTTCTGTCAGGTTCCCTCTTGAAGGAAATGAAGGAATTCACCAGCTGATTCTAAACATAAGCTAATCAAGAATGAGCATGGGAAGATATAAGGAAGTTAGGAGATGTCTGTGATCCAAAGCCTATTTTCATGCAAGAACTGCATGATCTTACTTGTGTTTTATTGAGAAAACGATCTTAAAGTTTTGATAAAGCACAAGACATAAGGCCATGCACAATAAAACAAGTGAAAATACAAAGCAAAGCTGTAATTTCTGAGATGGGAGCAGTTAGCATCTCAGGAATTCAAGAGGAAAAATATAAAAAATATAAAAAGTATAGCACTATCAGAAAGCAGAACAGAGTCGGAAGACAGTAATTTTTCAACACAAGAGGATCAGCTTTCCTAGGAAGCAGAGGGGTCTGACCATTCATCACTTGACTGACAACTGCTTGACTGCTAAAGCCCCACCAGGCACTGATGAGCATATTAACGTGTAGCCTAGTAGCTCATCACCATAGCTACTAGGTCCTATGTGTATTAGTCAATAAAAATAGCTTTGTACTCATAAATGGTGTATATTTTGCCCATATAAACCATTTTATGGTAAAAGTCCACATACAGAGACCCAGAGAGGAAGGCTAGGACCCTGCACACACACGCGCACACCCATGAAGTGTTGCAAGACCATGTGATACCGACTCTCAGGTTTATGCTATAAAAACATTACTTTGAACGGAAAAGGAATGAACACACACACATACACACACACACACAGCCCCCATCAGTACATTGCATGGGAGTCAGAAGAGACGAGTTGTTTGCACTATTTTGGCATGGTCAGTCTAGCCACAGAAAAACAGTCTTTAGTCCTGTTTCATCTAGCACTGTATTCTAGTTATATTGACTGTCTGCTGCTTGCTTGGCAGTAGGTATGGAACTAATTAATAATTTCAGTTCCAGTCTTAAAGCAAGGTTGAAAGAGCACTGGGAACAAATTTTCTCAGCTCTACTAAAGGTTCATTTTGGTTGAGTTTGTCACCTCAGGAAGGATAAAAAAAAAAAGCTGCTGAATAGTGTAGAGGACACATTTTCAAATATATAATTCAATGTTTCATAAATAAGGAGACCTTACAGGATGATTCTTGGAGTACACACACAGGCAATAAAAGAGAACCTTAACTTGAAGCCCCTTTAAAATCCCTCTTCAGTCAGTTATAACATCCTCCTTTACGCCAGCAACACTCCATTTTTAATATGGCTATTTAAGGATACAGACTATATAAGCAGATTTTTTTTCAAGCGTCAATGCCTTTGAGAGTACAGTCAGATCATATGAAAGTATTACAAATGAAAATTAAAATTAGTTGCTGATGATTTATACACCTAGTCACTACACATTCTAATAAATACTAAATGCAAATGGAGATCTCTCTACTAGCTAAGTCTCTGACTCAAATTAATCTAACTCTGTAATTCCAGAAACATTTCTGATGGTCCTGCTTGTGGTGTGTGTAGGTATGTGCATATATCCTGAGTACCAAAACAAAATGGTATAAAGAGCTTTTATATACATGACCAGAAATTCATTCTGGAATCAACCATTACGACAATACTTAAAGACTTACTGATGTGGCTACATTTGCGGTAGAGGTTAAGAAATAAGATCACATAAATGCAAGAGGAATTCTCCTAAGTGTAACTAATTAGCATTTTGATTAATTGTAATGTGCATGTGCTGTTGCATTACTTACTAGCAAACAGCTCCCACTGTTCACTGGCTTGCTGGAGACAAAGACTTGTTGCCTAAAGCAGGGATGTGGCTACCAATAAATGGCAACAGTTGGCACTGTGCAGTCTGCATGAAGTAGGAAGCACAGTTTCTTATATAGAGTACTAAAAGGAATAAGAGTTCAAAATCAAGCACATCTTTGCATGCTTGGGCATGCCAAAATGTAGGTCACTTCTATAATCTTTACCGAGATGCATTATAGGGAAGAGCTTGCATTCACTTGAGTCTAAGTTTTCTGGAAGTATTACCTCTATCTGTACTACTCATCCCAGGACACAAATTGCTTTTATTCTCACTTTTATCACACATAGAGGTTTCCTAGGTTCCTCAGGTTTGCTAAACTGAAAAAATTCTATTAAAAGCTAAAGTCGATATTAAGTTCAAGGCCAGGAGGCCTCCATGAGGAGAAACTCTGGCTTCAGGAGCTGGTTACATAGCCAAGGAGACCATATTTAAGTCATGCAATCACTGCAGTTCTAATAGTGTATGGTGTGACTGAGCTTAAACACAGTCAGAAATATCAAAGTTACAGAATATGAGTGGAAAAACTATAATCTAAAGCATCTTGATAATTACAGATGAACTGTGAATTTCAATCCTGGCTATTTGGGAGTCTGGTCAGTCCACTTGCTTCCAGCCAGAAATTTCACGTAAATGCTCATTTATGATCTAACTCATGTGAAAGGTTCTTCAGTGAAAAAATCAGCAATTGCTGGAATCATGGATTCAGATAAGCAGCCTTTACTCTATCATTAAGGTAAGCAGCCTTTACTGGAGTTGTAGCAAAAGTTGCAGTAAAAAAATGGTCAGATTTAAGAGATGGTCATCCTTTATGGACCAGTGAAAAGAGTCTGAGTTTCAAGAGTTGAGTATTCATAGGATCACAAGTCAGATGATAGCATTAATCAAGACTCTTTTGTATGAAGATTCTTTTGTACTCACAGCTATTTAGAAAAGTTCAGGATCTCCTTGTTTATTTAGATCAATAACAATGAGCATATTTACTCAAGAATATTAGAATTTGCTGCAGACAATAAACAGAAATAAAATCAAACAATGTAATGTTTGTATTCTATTCATCTCCTTTGTAATCCTGGGATACCGAGTTTTAGAACAAATAGTCTTTAACTTCCAAGACAGCTCTTCAAGAGTCGTTATGTAAGTTAATACTTCCCTAATTCCTATGCATCGTTTTTTCTTCTACCAATTTTTGAAAGGCTGCTTTAAAAAAAAATAGGCAACCAAAAAACTATACAAAGCCAGGCAGCACAGAATAGTGCAGCATCTTCTGTCTGCATGTGATTTAGCAGGTAGAAAAGAAAATGAATTCATTTTTCATATGAAAGCTGTAAATCATGGGATCTCATAGAATATGATTAAACAACCTGAAATGAAAGGTAGGTAATCTTTGGCATTCCTGCTTAACTGATAAATGTACAGCAAGCAGATTAGGCGAACAGCAGATGAGAAAGAAAGTGCAAGACTGTTGAATCAAGGGCAAAGAATACACAGGCATCTAGAACGAACAGGGATAGAGAGTAGGTTAGCACATACTTGTAGTTCACACACTACAGATATGGATGCTGCTTGCACTTTTTTTACAATTCCTCTTAGATCAGATCCTGGTTATTTACAGAGGAAAAAAAAGAATTTACTTTTTTTGGTAAGTATGCTTTTTACATAAATACCAAGACAACAGTCTTTACAGTCTTTCCTTCTGACCCAGAAAATCATACTATAATTCTGTGGCACTCACCATGCAATGGCAACAGGATCACAAAAAAAAAAAAAAAACCCACTGCCTACATCCCTGGAATCCAAAGGTGATTCTAACTATATCATTTCTTTAGCTTTCTTTGTCACATGATTCCAGCTAGAGATGAATCTAAACTAAAAATATGGAATGCTAGTATCAGGTTCAAACCACAATACAATGTTATGATAAATCTCCAGACATTATTTCCGAAAAATTATACACATTTTGATGAAGGCAACGTATCAGGTTTTGTGAAGGCAGACTATGAGCCTTCCTGAGAGATTAGATAGCTAGTTCTTGGCTGAAGCTTGGTCAAAGCTAAACCATGGAGGCCAAAGGGTATTTAAACATTTAAATATCATCCTAACATGAAATGTTTTAATTTGGCTACACTACCTTGGAATTGTTATGATTTTTCCAACATAAGCTAGAAGAACTCTGACAAACATAAATTTGAGGATTTGCAGCATGTTTAAAAAAAAAAAAGTGGGGTTGTAGGGAGAGAAAACATACAGCACCAGACCAGCTCTGCAAAATAAACAAGGATCTTATACTTTGATCCAATGCTTTTTATTTCAAATGAATGCTTCTTGCTTAATAAAGATTTTTGGTTTTCTCCATTTGAAAAAAAGACTATAGTTTTTCCTGGTGTATCTTGACCATAGGAAGAACATTACTTACTTACTGTGAATGTGGAAAGACCATCTAATCACTACTGCTTTTCTAGCTTAAGTATCACATTCCCAGTTTCACACTGACCTGAATTTATAAAGTTAGAGGAAAAGGCTATAGTTATGTTTAAATGAAACCTTGTTCAATTGATTATGCTCTTGTAGTTATCTCAGCCTCAGAAAATTCATCAACCCTGGACAGCATTATCATTTAACATCTTCTCTTCTGGAACATGCACGCATCCCAAAATAAGTTTTGCACCACTCTTTCATTATATGCCTACTGACTGACAATTTGCTTACAATCTGCTCTTGCCATCTGAATCTTGTTAAGTTCGAACTTTTTGGTCAGTGAAGGATGGTTTTACTTCCCAGGGTCCAGGAAAGAACAAATTATTTATCAAGAAGCTATTTTTAAAAATTACAATAGTCACTATGAAGGTTAAACAGAATACTTCAAATGTCCCATAGTGGGTGACTGTTCTTTTCACATCACATCCCACTCCCTAGATATAATGCAAATTGGATCAAACTCTTTAGTTCTATTAGCATGCTCTATTTCCTAATAGATGCTATTCTAATAGGGGAAAAAAAATAAAAGTCCTTGTCAAATTTTCTGTTTCAGTAAACAGATTCTAACATAAAAGTTTTCTCCCCTAGGTTCCATCTCTCATATGTTTAGATTGCAGACTGCACTACTGTGTGCAGTCTTGTCAGCAACTTGACAGGTGAATCAATGAATCAGGTATCAAAGAATAATAATAAAAAAAGACTGCCTACTTTTCAGCTGAAAATCTCAGACCAGAAACATTGAGCTATATTCTCCACACTTACAAAACTGATTTTGACAGATTCTAATAATTTACATAGTTCAAATAAAAGAACTTATTTTGCAAAAAAAAAAAAAAAAAAGTCCACCCAATGTGAGCAAAAGTGTGTGAAAAAATAATGATTCTGTATCCCATGGATTAAAGCATATTATTGTACATCTATTATAGAACTATGGGTGCAGAACTACCCAGACTATGCAAATAGGTCTTGCTATTGCTTTCAAGTAACTCTGTAAGAAGCATGGTGGTCTTGAAGACTGATCAAGCAAATACTTTAATATACTTCTACTCAGTCTTTTGAATCAATTTTCACCAGGCATTTGGAAAAGTTGACCATGTCAGAAAACTAATCCAATAACAACTTTGTCAGAATTGAGCTAGGGTTAAGTCACAAACTGATTTCCAGCTAACTGCTTCTCATGCAGTTCCCACTTCTGGGTGTAAGGCTGCAAATCTGCTTGCTCATACTGCTGTTTTCTAGACTGGAGTAACTATTAAATTTTGTAATTAGTGGAATGTAATTATTTCCTGTAATGGGCTGTAAATTCACATTATGCCATAAATCATTCTTATGTACACTTAAGGATTCATCACTCTTCTTAGCAACTGACTAGAATATTTACTAAGCACAGAAATGTTTAACCTGGTGTGTTTTGTCGATTAGTAGGGAAACCATGAGTAGTTCCAGATGAAATCTCTTCAGTGGGGAGAAGGGGTTCTATCATGTGGTTAGAAATATCCACAAATCTGCCAAATCAGAGCAGCTGCAAGCACAGACAGACCCTGAGGGTGAATGTCCTCCTATGTTTCCCCTCCCACTACCTCTGCAGTGCTGCGTAACTCCTGCTCCATGACCACACGTACTAGACAGAGACTGTAGATAAGCCTTGGAGCAGCAGTGACACCTGGGCTTGTGGAGCTCCTGTCCCATCCACCTCCTCAGTGCTCCACAAAGAAACCTACAGTTTTGGGAGGCAAAAAAACTGAATGCTGAATGATATTTAGGGTTTGTCCAAGTGGACACAAGTACCCAGCAGAGTTCCAGCAGCAGAAAGGCTCCATGGCCGGAAATGGTTAGCGTTCAAGGCCATAGTGAGGACGGAAGGTAGCTGTGACAAGGACAAGCTTTAAAAGCTGGATCTTTAAAAGCGAAGACTCCACATTTCTGTGATCTTTAAAAGCGGTCTTTCTTGATAGTACTCCATTTGTCATCCCTTGTTAATGGACCCAAAAATCACAGTTACAACACTACCACCAAGAAGGGAGAGTCCAGGAAGAGGGAATTGAGCCAAAATAAAAAAAAAATCTCAAGGATCTAACAAAAAAGTGCCAGCTGTTGCCAGCTAATTCAGACTATCTTGTCTATTATGCTTGAAGAATGTATGTACATACACATGTTTCTGTATTTCCATGCTGAAATGTAATCCCAAAGGGAAGTCCTGACCTCTCAACAGAAGAGATTCAAGCAATGCATATTGAGACTGAGCCAGCAAACATCACCCTTCACAAGCTGGAAGCTTTCAGGAGAACATTTGTGTTGCATTTTTCATACATTGCAATGACAACAGCTTTTGTTGCCACCTTTCTCTCCCAAATTAGACCTTGTCCTACATTTCTCCTTCTCTACTCATCTGTAATCAATGCTGAAAGCAAAAGCTCTAGCAGTGGTAAGACTGGATCAGCTCCTGATGCCTTACTTCAGATAATCCTGCAATCTACTGTCAGCTGACTGGCTGCTGTACCCATGCAGAGACCAGCTCAAAAGAATAGTCAGACTCTGTTTTCCCTGTTGTTTGTTGGAAGGTTATACACTTCTTACCATTAAAACTTGCTTTACGGTAATTCTGATCCAGTAGTACTGGCACAGACAGAAAGCCTGCCTGTAATATTTACAAGACAGTATAAAATATGAGACCCTGATAAAAAAAAAAAAAGATAAATATAAATCAGAAAAAAAGAAATCAGCACTCAGCCCTAAGACTGCTTGCATGTACTACGGTCCAGATATCTAAAATGTATAGGCTGCAAAAATACTCTAAAGCTCTTCAAACCCAAAGCAGAGTGTAAACGATTGCTTTAATTGTGGAAAAAAAATAATGGATAATCCAGCAGATAGTAGCTATGAACTAAACGCCAATAAAGAGAATCTGAGAATAAGATCAACAGATTTATTGGAGAGGCAACTGCAGCACAGGCCTTGAAGGCATTAGTTTGTGGCCAGAAAAGATCAGTTATCTCCTTCTATAACTCTGATCTTTTGCATGTGATTAATAAAAGTGAAAGGAAGCATCTCTGGGGACCTGTCTCAGTGAAAGATAGATATATGCTTTAAGACATTGCCTTTGTTTATGTTGTGACTAAACTTCAAATTCTACTTCTGTTCATTAATTTACCCTGTCCTCACTGGGCACTGTCGGATCTGATCAGCCTTATTCCCTTGCCTTGTGGAAATCCTGTCTAAACATGCACAAGTCCTTTTGCTCCCCCAAGGCTTTGCTGGTGCTACTGCAAAACATAATATGGTTACTTCAGCTAAATGTGCGGCAAGCACGTCTTTATTAGACCCAGATAGAACCTAACCCAATTAAGAAGCCCCTATTCGTAATGCTTTTCTAATGTGTGGTACCTGGGAACAAATTAAACGTACTTCTCTGGGCTTCAGAGAAGGCCAGCAGAATGAACCGAATTCTTTAGCAGAAATCAGTACTTGCCAGAAACCTTCCCCTGTGCCCTCGAAATGGTTGNGCACAAGTCCTTTTGCTCCCCCAAGGCTTTGCTGGTGCTACTGCAAAACATAATATGGTTACTTCAGCTAAATGTGCGGCAAGCACGTCTTTATTAGACCCAGATAGAACCTAACCCAATTAAGAAGCCCCTATTCGTAATGCTTTTCTAATGTGTGGTACCTGGGAACAAATTAAACGTACTTCTCTGGGCTTCAGAGAAGGCCAGCCGAATTATTTAGCAGAAATCAGTCCTTGCCAGAAACCTTCCCCCGTGCCCTCAAAATGGTTGTTCCCCAGTAGGTTTTTCACAATGGTGCACGGTTACTGAATCCAGCAGTCATGTTTCAAGTTCTGCAGGTAGAGTTCTACATCAATGTAGTTACAAGGGATGCAGGTTAAAAGACACGTACATGGCAGCATTTGGGCAAGACCATTCCAGAATGGGCTCAACAAGACAAGACACCGTGAGGAGTTTCAAGCTCAGCTTTTGGTCTTTTCACTCCACTCTTCAACTATATCTGTAACTGCCTTAGCAGACCAGTTCAGGCCCCATTTTGAGGCAATACAATAATTCATCAAGAAGCCCAAGACCTTCACAACCCTGTTTTTGACCAAGTTACCTAAGTTTCAGCTGACAGAAGAATCACAAAAATAGTAAAAGTTGTGCTGCCATGGTACAGCAGAAACTCTGTTTATTGTCTTCATATTCTAAAGAAGGAATCTGGAACAGGGCAGGAAACGGCAAAGAACATTTCAATTTCTATCATTTGCTGGCTTTCAAGTAGGAGGAAAGAAATATTAACATAAAATTAACTCTTTTTCAGAAACTGGGTGTGTACTATTTCCAACTAAATATTAAAACTAGGTTTTATTTAGCATTTCTTCTGTCCACTTTAGATCTCTGTAAAATACCATTAAAATATACGTTACTTCTGAGATGCAAATGCTCAATAAATGGTTCAATAACAAGCTGTTATTGTAACAAACTGTTTTCCCTTAATTGCATTCTTGCTTACAAGCAAAGCTTTTTCAAGGACTTCTGTCTCTATAAAAGGTCTTACTGCAGAGCATAAAGTTATAAAAACATAAATAATTATTTCTAATTTTTAGATGAATGGATAAATATTTCTTCCCCTCTCCCTGTTTCTTTTTTTTCCTTCCCTCCAGATTATCATATATCTTTGGTATCTTTGAAAACATGTGGTCAATACCACCAATTCTTTATCCTTTTTAAAATAAGAGCTTTCAAAATTTTGAAACCTGGGACAGGGAGGGAGCACTAGTGACCAAACACTTGCCTGTATTCTGTGTTCAGGCTCTTTTGTAGTCAGATCCTTGCTACTAATGAAGATTTTTATCCAAATCAGAATTGTGGCAGGATGTTCAAGCTCCATGTGGAAAGATTTGTTTCCAGGACTATGGAAATTCTCACAAACATCCCTGTAAGAAAGCCTTTCCAATTTGAATAGCTGTTGGTAACATTGATTTTTCACTGTAAAATCTTTGAAAGATAGAAAAAATAATTTCTTTCACCATCAGTCTTCTTCCTACAGAGTTCTCTCCTTGAAAATTTTTCATTTACCATGTTCTTTCACCTGACTTTTTTTTCTAGTTATCATCTGCTTCCTGCCACTTCTTTACCACCTCCACACACAAACTTATATATGATTACTCAAGTCCACAAGTCAAAGTTTAACACACCTTTTTAAGCAAAGAACTGAACAAAGATATTTCCTGAGACAAGGTAAGTGCATCTCAATCTTTTTTTTTTTTTAATTTTGTTAGTTACACTGCTTCAAAACCATTGCTCCAAAACTTTGCTAAATGAAACGAATTGACGCTAATACGATCCTAGGTGGCTCTGGGTTGGTGTATCTTATTCTCCATCTGTTGTATTTGGCTATGACTAAACTTACTAAGCCTGATAATAAGCCTAGCCAAAAAAAGAAATGCAAAACACAGTAATATATTTGCTTAGTACTGTTGAAGACAGGAGTTAACTCAAAAGAACATACTCTTGAAAGAATTTGAGTTTAGAAAGGTAATGCTGACTCTGTAGCTAATCATAAGGATATAAACACATCATAGCCTAGAGAGTTACTTTTCTTTCTCATGGAATGATTACCTCACTCCTTTGGACTACCTTTACAGTGAGATATCATAAGTAGGGCAAGCCAAAACACCTGATTTTGCATTTATTATTTTTTATTAATTCGTTTTCTCAATCATGTGAGAAAATGCTTTGGGGTGAACACCTTTCTAACTCTTTTCAATGAGGCTGAGTACATTTGGACATTACACATACTGAAAGAAGAAAAATTATTCTTGGAATTTAGGGTGAATTTCTTCTCATGAACCTTCTGAGATATACTATATATTTTTGCAGCCAAGCAAAATTGGCAAATGGTGCTCTCAGCACTATGGCTTATTAAAAGTGTCTTTATATTTCTTCTCATTTAAGAATTCTAAGCAAATTTTAATCTTGTATAGCCATTATGATGAAAAGTGTTATTTGCACACACAGACATTAGATCTATTCATTAGCTTCATTAGTTGTCATTAGCTAGCACAGCGGACAGTCAGTCTTAGTCTGTGGGCTATGCATTTTGCAACAAATGAAAGGGAAGTGTGGAGGAGAAAGCTTTATGAAGCAAAAGATGACAAATGAGTACAGCTCTATCTCAAATTCACAGTTAGTACAAGATAAAATGAGTACATTCAACAGCCTTTCATAAATGAGACTTATGAAAGTAAAGAATTCATACACAAATGAAATATTTTGACAGAGAAGCCAGTGTTTATCACTTCATGTTGTTAAAATAAGCAAGAATAAACCAGAAACAAAATGATTGAAGTAAATACCTAAGAATGGAGTGGGAACAGAGAACCAGATAACAAAGCAACCTTGTCTGCATTGCCTGCAGAAAGGATATCTAGCACCAATGTGACCTAACACTCTGGAATATCTTCAAAAATCTCATAAAGCTCCTAACGTGGGCAGAAACTACTACATTTAAACATCTGTAACTAATGCTCTGATGAACCGTGGGGATTTCCTCACTTAGCAGAATATTTATAAAGGAAGGTATTAACTCTTGTGAATAATAGAACTTTTATATGCTTTAAAACTTTTTTTTTTTACAAAAATAGTTCAGAACAGAAAAAATGTACTCATGATTTTCTCTTGGAACAGGGACAGGAATCTGTTCTTACTGTTGGGAATATTAAGACACTAGAAGTTCACATAATTTTGATAAAGTACATGCTATATTTCATATTATATAAAAGCATAATGAATCACACAGAGTTCCAGTCAGCCATTTTAGCATTTTTGATAGGAATGAAGAGTTACTCGCAAAGAGTTTACTGTTAAACACATCTGCAAATCCATCTTGACTCCAGACATGTGCCCTGGCAGATTTACTAAGAGTAAAGTGTAAGGAGAGACTGTCACTAATTTAATAAAGTTAACATGTAGTTCCCTTAAATAAAGCAAACAGAAGATCACAGATACTTTAGCTTTATGAATCCTTATTGAAATGTTAAAAAAACGGTTTAGTTCCTCAGTTTTTATAGAGATATACAAAAGGTTATATTAAGCATAAATAACTACTGAGGAAAAGATGTACAGACCTTTTTTCTTTGCATTTCTACTTGACTTAAAATATTTTCCACACCAGTAAGCTGAAATATTTCCAAACAAAAAGTTAAATGAGGATTAAGGATCATTTATAGGAAGGACGTCCACACTCTATATCTCTTACCTCAATAAGGACTCCAACACTTAAGATTCATACTATTACATTATGATTCCTTTTATGAAGAATTTGCAGTATTTAACTGCTATAGACATGAATAAAATACATGTTTCTTCCTTAGACATGCTTTCTTTAGCATCCTAGAAAAATCTTATGGCTGCTAACAAAAATTAACAAGAATATCCTTGTGAAATAAAGACTGCTTGAAAGAAATGCAATAGCTCAGAGAGATAAAAATACTTGACATGATCATGATTTTAAAACTGCTATTTTACCTGCAGTAAGTTGAGATGAGAGAGAGAAAAAAAAAATTGGTCAAACAAACCTTACCGCTGAGCTTTTGTCCCTGAAAATAAGAATACTATATGCAGTAATGTGCCTATATCTAAGCAAAAGACTAGGACCTCAGCAACTACAAATCTGGCTCTTAATGGGTAAATGGGTAAATCAATGAGTAAATAATCAAAATACAATTTTAATGATTTTTCAAATGATTTTCAGTATTAATTTATCAGTGCTATGAAAATAAGCATCATGATGAACATTTCCAATGGGACATTTTGATACTTGCATTTCCCTAATCTTCAATACAAACCAGAGAAGTTTGTAATAGTGAAAGTGTAAACACTAGGTGCCATTTTTTAATAAGCAATCCTGATTTAATAATGATTGAGCCTATGCCTGGAGGTCTTGACAGAATTTAACAGGAGCTCAGGTAGGCTTTGTTTGTTTCTCTTTACGAAGTACAGGCATCTTGAGGAAAGAGAAAGATCTGGACTAAATTTATAAATCAAGTCAGGTAGAATGCCTCCTTGATATGGTAAGCTGCATAGATTTCAAAGAAAGGAGGAAAATAGATGTAGATGTTAAAGGTTAGGAATGAGCAGGCTGTGACTTTCATAGCTAGATCACCATCATCTTGATTTTACCACCTCTGTCTGCTAGTTTGGGCATGAATCCTTTGTGGTTTTATTCTTTGCTTTCATCCACGCTCCATGTTTTTCTTTTTTTTTTTTTCCCTAGAGTGTGATGCATGCTTCAGTTAGAAAGGCAGTGATATAAAAGATGTCTTGACTGGAACATATTTACAGATAGATGTAAAGGATTACTTCCAGAAGAGAGAGACATTTTTTCCAGTATGACATCTATAAAGAAAGGAGGAAAAGTACTTAAATACTAAACCCAGATAAATTATATAACCCTTCTGAAATGATCTTGCACAAGAAAAAAAAAACAAACCTTCCAAAAGACATGAAGGAAAAGGAATGTATCATCAGAGAACAACTGGTGACAAGCCATTGATTTCAATAGCATAACAATGATCAATTGAGGAGCTGGCCGAAATTCTTTTGAAGTTTTGAAAATGAAACAAGAAAGTGAACCTTGCCAGAACTGTCCATACACATTAATGCATGAATCTCATTTATTGGACTCAACCGTGACACATTCATCCTCACATCACTGGTCCCTCTATAATCAGGAGCAAGCACAGCACTTTAGAAAACTGACTGTTTCTGTTAGAGTTGTTCTTTGTGCAGTGGTAGGGGCACATTTCTTTTAGACTTTTTTTTTTTAATACTATTTTAGCATCTTCAAAGTTCTCCTGGAATTCCAGTGTTTAATTTATCTACTAGTATTGATTGTTTTTTTGTTTAATTGTTCATGTATATTTTCAATGATCAATAGTAATCAATTAAGTGAGATTTTATTTAGTTTTTCTGCCAGTTTGTTTTCAGTGCTTTGCTGAAGCTGGGTATGGTCAGATGTAACAGTGCAATTAAGCTTTCTGATGGGCTCAGCATCTCCTGTCAGAATCAGATTTTCAGGAGTGTTTTTTCCATTCAGACTATAAAGTAAGTAAGTGACTTGACACTTGAAATGAGCTCACAGTCATGCTAAAAGATTTGCAAACCTGGCATCAGTTTTGGATACTATACATTTGCATAAACGGCTACAGGAATATATCTCACATTTTGCAGTGTGTGGGAACAGGATTCTATTTATTTAACATTACATGGTCCAAATGAAGATATCTGCATTTGAATGTGTCATCATCTGAATTTTTTTAATGGAATATATATATATATCCCTTATTCAGTGGTAGAAATCAGAATTTCTAATGCATGATTCAATTCATACTAAGTAGAAAACAGATTGAAAGAAGTATATACTAAAAGTGCCTATTCTTGTCTATTTTTTATAGAAGGAACCTAGGTCAAAAACCTCACAGGTATTTGCTTACGGTGTAGGTGGACTTACCTTCAGTGGTTTAGTACAGAGGAGGTATCATATTGCAGAAAAAGAAAAAAGAAAGAGAAAAACAACCTGGAGCAGTAGCCATTGTATGTGCAATGACAAGAAATGAAAAGTTTTGCCTCATGAGCTGATGACATATTCTGATGGTATTTTCTGAAAATGTTTCCCTGAGCCCCCAGAATTTAAACATTGTTAGGATTTTCCAGATTCTAGGCGTACATGTTCCTATAAAAGGGTTACAAAACTACAAACTTTAGACTTTAAATGAAGTTTAGAATGATCACAATCAAATGTAATAATAATTATTAGTAATCTGTAGAAAGTAGCATAGATGACTTAGTAAGTGGAATTATCCGGTTTGAATGTAAACTCAAGAAAACTCTCATCTTCATAAGTGTGTGTTGTTGGGAGTATCTTCCTTCAAAGGCAATCAAGGTCAACAGCTACTTTTGGTTATTAAAACTCTTAGTATGCTTAGGAAGCCATCCATGGAACTTCCTGATGAAGTATTTACTTGGCTTATTCTGCTTTTCTGATGATTCTTTAAAGTTTCAGCTGAAAACAGTCTTGCTCTGTGCTGGTAAAGAGAGTTTATGTATTTTGGGGATTGATGGTCACAAAAGGTTCCCACAGTCTTCCCACAGTTTCAGGATGACCAAAAGATACATTCTCAGTTTGCAAAAGCCTGAGCACCCAAAGGGATAGATGTAGAAGTTGTCCAGCAAGAGCGAAGAAACAGGGAGTAGGATTTTGAGAGACGGTCTGGCTATCTGTCCAGTTGTCCCTCAGGATAAGGTTTAGCAGAGCGACAGCTTCTCTGCATCCAGCAGGATACAGATGCAAATGAAAAGAGATGTACACAGATCTACTTCTGAGTAACAGCTGGAAAACTAGGAGACTAGGTCCTGATTTGACTGAAATTCTATTCATAAAGGGAAAAAGTTTTGGGGCAAGTAGTGAACTCATAGTCACTTACTGTTTAGTCATAGCACATGTCTTTCTATTGCTTGAGAGCTATAAAGAAAGCGTTTTGGGTAGGTGAAAGTTTCTATCTATATCTGAGGTATTTGTTACTTTCTGCTCAGATTATTGAAATATTGGTTTGGTGTACACACAGTAAAGTATTACTAATACTAAAGTATTAGACATAATTCATGTATATACGATGTATATAGCATCATGCAACAAAACACTAGTAATTAACGCGCTGTTCTCCAGAAGTGTTAGTGGCTTCCATGCTAGTATTCCTTTTAAATGCTCCTTCTTTTATGCTTTGTTTTGATTTTTTTTGGGTACTCAGGAGAACAAAGTGTGATTCATAATGATTTTTAGGCAAGTATGTGATTATTAGTTCCTAAAACATCTCATTTGTTAAACACAAAAACAGCAGCAAACGAGTAACTGATAGACTAGGTACATACCTGACCAGTGTAACAAAGTCATCGATATGTAGGAAGTAAGCAAAGCAGTTTAAATATTTTTAGTTGGAGTAAATAATCAAAAAATGCTTTTCGATCTTCCTCACTGATTTGTGTGCCATTCTTTGGCTTTTAAGAGTGAGCCTTTTCTCAGATAATGTTGATGTCTATGGTGCAACCAAATACGTCTGAGCTGTTTAGATTCTTTTATAGCCATTGGAGAAATAAGCACTTTAAAAGGGCAATTTATCTGATGTATTTTAGACGTGTATCTAAACCACAATGAACCGAACCTTCCAAGTGCTTTTTCAACTGACAGCTAGCTCAGACGTATGGGCTAAATTCCATCTCTGACATTTTTAATCACCTATAATGTTTTGCTGATGAGGTTGATGAGGCAAACTATGTGCCTTATCCATCTTTTCCCCTTTCCCCACATAAGGTAGGTCTGAGCAGTAACAGATATCTAGAGAAAACATTCTGTATAGCACGAGGAAAAGATGAGATTCATCCTTTTCATCAGTACTATGGTCTTAGCATTTACACTGTTTTGCTAGTGCTGCAACCCTATCTTGGCTCAGGATGTTTATGGTTATTATATCAGACATTTTCTCATCTATATTTGCAGAACATGCTGACATCTCTTTTTTTTTTTTTTTTTTTGAAAGAGAGTCAGCTGTTATTTTTTTTTCCATCCTAGGGAACTACAACGATGCTATTTTAAGTAGGAACTGATATTCATAGCCAAAAAAAAATTCATTTTTACTGATGCCCAAAATGCATTTCTGCTCACAGCACACAGGACTTGCTAACTCAAGCCTTTTAGAAAGTCATCACATTCCCAGCAAAGAACTCAGGAGAAGGTTGACATGAAAACTCTGCCAGCAAGATAAAACCTTCTCCTTGAATGATGCCTCTCATCCAAATTGTGAACCTGTTAAGATCAGATCTCTAGGGTGGCACTTCTCTTGACCCTAAGCACTTAGTTTTAATTTCTCAGCAATTTCCAAATATTTTTCAGTTGTATTTACTCTTCTAGATGGTATCTCTAAAGACACAGTATGTTTGGAGCTCCATAAATAAAGCAGTACTAGTAAAATCAAAGCAGATGTATTTAGTTTGTATGCTGTGTAGAATAAGAAGATTTTCTTCATTTTTTAAAAGTTGAACAAACCTGCAGCTACCATGGGGTGAAGACATCAATTTCAGTCCTCCTTATTGAACATTTAAGGAAAACTTGTACTCTATCCATCAACCAGGAGACCATACTGCTGGTAGGCAGTGAAGGTGCTGATCTAAGCAAGATACGCTTTTCAATCCATTGCTTGCTGCAAATAGTATTCTGTTAAAAGTAAAGCAAAACTATGAAGCATGGAAGAACTACACAGCTGTTTTTTTGTATGACTTCATTTTCAAAGATAAACCCTATTGATCATCCTACACAGTGGAGTGTAACCCTCAATCTTTGCCACTGATCTGGCTCTAAGATTCACAGGCACTACAAGAAAGCTTCTTTTTTCTTTGTATGGATTGCGGAACGCAAACAGATTGTAGGCTAGATGCACACTTGAACACAAATATAAGATTCAGTGCAACAAAACTTTTTGAGGCAAAGTGGGAGGGGATGTCTTTTTCAGAGAAGAAAGTGTATGAAGTCAGAAGTCGCTGCTTCTCTTTGCCAGTTACAATGACATATTCACACAGTCAAATCCGCAATATATTTAACAAGTTGTACGCTTTCCCACAGCTCTTGGGCACAGTCCACGTTTCTACCAGAAAAGTTACTCTGCCAAACATCCTTTTACCTCCCCAGTTATGCCTAAATCAATTGTTTCATCTAGAAAAGAAAAGCAGGACGATGTATGACTGAACATAATAATATCTAGGAAGAAGATATAAAACAATCACCTGTTTCATCTCCTGCCACTGGAGGAGCAGCTTTGATGCAAATCTATTTTACCCTTGCTAGTCTAACTTATAACAAATTGAAGAACACAGCTTCAGCTACAGTACTTGAGAGAGGATGCTGCAGAACAGAATCCATCGCGTTACTGAGTTTTGCTGAATTTTTTCCTTTAATAATTCCCCCGCTCCATTGCCCCTATTTCTCTGATTGTGCCAAGGAGTTCTGTCCCTTTAAGACTTACATTCCTGGAAAGAGAGCAAATGAAGTGATGTACTGTAAGTAGGGCACATCACTCAGTAGTGGCTCACCTGGTTTAGCTCTTGTTCTTTCCTCTTACAGCAGTCTACAACAGCTCCTTCAATTCTGCTCACTTAACTGCTCTCCTTTTCCTCTCAGTAGTACGTGAGTGATGCACACGCTCTTCAGGTGTGATAACTTATGGAGTACAAATGCTCAGCTGTTTTCCTTTGATTTGTTAGAAACAGTAGTTCTTGAAAAGCAGCTGAATTTTGAGTAAGGGACAGTTATAATAAAATACAGGTTTATTTGGTAATATTTTGTCTGCAACTGCAGACTGATTTGTCCACTTCTCTCTGATACTATGTGATGTGATACTGTATCTGTAGAGCTGGAGAGAGAGTTACTATCACACCTTTTCAATCATTCTATCCCCAGTGAACAAAAAAGTTCATGAGTGCTAATGAGACAGACTTTACATGCTAGAAGATGTAGTGAGCTCCTATGAGTTGGTAAAATACCTTGTTTGAACCAAATTCAAACAGGAATTTGAGCATGACATTTCTACACTATTTTAACAGTGAGGCTGTTAGAGGGGGATTGAGAAACTTTAATAATTTGGTTGACTTTTTTTCCATATTTTCATAGAAATGACCTAGTATCCACAACTGATACAGTAAAAATACAGTAACTTTAAGTAGTATACTTATACAATAAACACATGTGATTGATTATTGTATTTTCAGTTGTAGGCTTTTGTATTTTCACCTTCAGTTTGCGGTATATACGGTAAAAAAAAATCAGCAAGAGCCATATGAGCATGGGAACTTAAGAAATATGCTACTCAGATTCTCTCATGTCTAATAGGATCGAATTTGTAGCTAACAATCTTATCGTCTCTCTTCATCTCTCATTCTCATCATCTCCCTTATTCTTTGCTAGCCTTGTTTGACACTTTTTTATCAACATAATAGGGACTTTAAGATCTCTGATCCTTTGTCAAATTTGGCTTAAAACTGCTATGAAGGTCAAAAGTTTTTGAAACAGGAGCTGAACAGACAATGTGATCACACAAATCTTATCTCCAAAGAACAGCAGGAAAAAATACATCATTTAAAATTAAAAAGTCAATTCTTATCTGTTCTTAAGTAAACTTGAATCTACCTTGGGGAAAAAAATGCCCAGATCTACTCATGATGTATTATTCTTTTCTTACTGATGATAGTTCTGCTAGTCTTTGAGTATTTTTAGTGTTTTTTTTTTTTAAATATTTGAATTATTATGACTAAAATTTGGACATTTTGCTAATTAGTGGTTAGTGCATTCTGCTCTGATATTCTGGTTTCAAATATTTGAGCAATCTTCTAGATAGTCATCAAGGAAATGGCAAAGTTATTTGTGTGACTCCTATTTCTTTTAAATTTCTTAAAATCCGTATTATCCAGATCAAATTTTTGCTCAATGTCTTCTGTAGCCAGAGGAATGTTATTCTTTCTGAATTGGGTACCAGGAAGGATGGAAGAGTTCCCTGGTGCCACATAGCCATCCCACTTCTCCTCTACAGGTGAACATGAGGCTGGCACTGAATTATAGAATCACAGAATCATAGAATGCTTAAGGTTGGAAGGGACCTCTAGAGGTCATATAGTCCAACCCCCCTGCATCACCTCCATTTCCACACTTTTTCACTCAAACAGAAATTTTAGGAAAATGGAGACTTTCCCATTCCCAAGGGAACTTCCTCAGAAATAGGGACAGGGCATGCATGTGATCTGACTGCAATCAGTGACCCATTCATGCATTCAGACTTCTTTTGCAAATTCCCATGTCTCTATCTTTTCTCTTGTTTTCTTTTAATTGGAAGTATATTCAGCTGTCCTTCATTTCCTGACTGCCTGGGATAAATCCAGTGCTACACATTTATTGCCACCATTTAAAACTGACTTTTGTGAGAGGATGGTATTTTAGGATTTCTTTATATAGGTTATTTCACTCTTATTTATTTATTTCTGGCTGACATATACTGCATTCATTTCAACATGCCGATGAACCTAAGCCATTCGCTGTGTGTGATTAGACTATTCTAATTAAAACAGATGAAGATGAGTTATTTACATGAAATCAGCTTTGCTACTAAGAAACCTTTATTGGTATTTACATGATTGCCTGCTGCACATTTGCTCTTATAATTATACACATGTTAGCTCTTAATGGAATGAATAGGGCATGAGAACCCAATGTTTTTAATGTGGGATCATTACATTCAAAAATTGCCAGAGAGGTATTTGGCTATATATAATTTCTCAACAGAATGATGAACACAGGTTTTGTTCATCTAAAACATGAAGGTACACTTGTCCCTCTATCTATTTCCATTTGAACTAACAAAAAATAAAAAAAAGGAAGACTAAAACAATTTCATTGTAACTAAACCTCCTTTGCAAAGATAATGCTTTTAAGCAATTGGAAAGAAAATAAAGTTGCAGTTCTGCACAGATTCCTCTGAATTTAGTGAAGTTCTCTCACTAAACAATAGCTTAAAATGGAATAAAGGCTTTTCTAGCGAAGGCAATTACACTTGCTAGGCCAACTTGAAATTTCACATTTTCCAACAAAAAAAACCCTAAAAGAAGCCAACAGTGCAAACTAGATTTTCTGAGAAATAACGACTGCAGGTTTTTTTACATGTTGAAAAAATAAATGAAAATAAATTGGAAAAAAAGTCACGTTTGCTATACTGCAACTGCGAGGAGAGTGTAATGTTGGCTTCTGTAGCAGTTGCACCCACTCTACCATTCTAAATGCATCTTCTCAACTAGTGTAAGGTGAGTGAACTGCACCACTCTTTCTTGAAATACATCAATATATGTATGAAGAGTCCCTTGAATATTAGGAGAATGCTATTTATTTATATCAGAGAGATACTCAACCACAGTGCCTGTTGGCAGTCTCCTTAACACTTTAAAAGCAGAATGATCTCAGTAAGCAATCTGTTTCATAACTTTCATGAAAACTCACACTGCTGATATGACTAGAAATAAAGATATCACCTCT
The DNA here is from genome assembly GCA_013389825.1 of Crypturellus undulatus. Taxonomy (NCBI): domain Eukaryota; kingdom Metazoa; phylum Chordata; class Aves; order Tinamiformes; family Tinamidae; genus Crypturellus; species Crypturellus undulatus. The sequence continues at coordinate 132,955 of VWPW01017552.1, read as the reverse complement.
GGCATCTCTCCTAGGTGTCCCAGCTTTGGAAGTTGAGGTTGTTGGAGGGTTAGGGGTTGTTGGGGAGCAGTCACAGACCTGATTTATTTTAGGGATCGTTTTTGATAAAATAATGAAGCACACTGCAAAGGTTCTAAATTTCTAGAAGTAGCACAAAGAAGCCATCTGCCAAGTCTAAAACCTTGTAATTCTCCATGTTCAAGTTTTCAAGGCCATCAATCAATAATGCCACTAAACTCATGATTATCTTTCATAAAACATGGCTTGTTTACAAAAGCCTGTTTATTAAACAATTAAAGTCTGCAAACGCTCATAAAAGTGCAGATCTCAAGTCTTCACAAAAATTTCCTCCTCTCTATGTTATGTGATAGAGATGAGTGTTTTTGAACTGATTCTTGTACAGAAGCATGAGGAAGAATTGATAGAGCAGGTTTCCTTGAATTCAGAATTGTTTCCTGTTTTCTGGAGCAGCATTGTGAGTCAAAAGAGATGTTATTTCTGAACTGTCAGAATTACAACGACAGCAATTTATACTGCTTAAAGTTCTGGCTGCTTAATGTTATAAAAATAATTGCTCTTGTGCTTTGTTCAGAGGAAGGACTCACAGGAAATAGCAATAAATGGTAGAAATGGTAGTAAAGCACAAAAAATATGAAACTTATAAAGAAGAGTCAATAGGGAACAAATTAACAGTTTTACCATGGACCCACTGCGTCTCCGCAAGAGACAGATGTTCTTTCACAGACTGAAAAAGTGTTTCCCAGTTTTATGCTAGCCCAGGAACTCACCATATTTATGAAAAAGATTATTAGCTAATTAATCAACAGAATAAATAGATTTGATTGCCAGGGGGTTCTTCAAAAAAAAGAAAAAAAAAGAAAAAAAATATACAGAAATGAGCCAACAAGCTCTTTTCAGAGATTCCAAGTGATGTTTCATAACCTGAAGTACATTATCATTTATTTACATAATATAATCTTTTGTGACACCTCAGATTTGTACTGAATATGGCATGGCAGAGGATAACACATAGACCTTTTTGGGGGGAAGTCAAAATGGGAGTTTCTTAAATATATCTTGCTTTCCAAAATAACTACTCTTGACTTTTATCACTAATAATCTGTGTAAAAGAAAAGTAGCGTATAGATTGTGTGATAATCATAAAGGAAATCTGAACATTACATGGTTTAAAGTCTGAAAACACAGAGGCTGCTGCTACTACAAAGTATACTTTTTAGGTGCTGACTACACAGGCAATGGTACTCAAAACCAGTAACTCACTACTATACTGCCCCGTCAGCTTTTTCATATTATGCTTTTTGAAATAAAATAATGTAAGAAAGAACAAAATAAAGGTCTAACTGAAAGTAGAATATGATTTGGTCAATTATATAATATCCACCCATTGTTTACAGGTTACAGGCAAGCTTTCATCACATAGTTTTGAAGATATAAATAATGATATGCAGTGTTCCAGAACACGGCTAATTTGACTATGTATTGCTGCAGTGCGACATATGTTGATACTGATGCTGCAGAGCATCATAAGGATGAGCTTACTTTGTCCATGTTACAGAAGCTAACTCTTCTTAGGTTCTGTGTGCTATTCTTAGAATAGCAGCACCTTCAATAAGAGGATGTTTTCATAGTTTAGGAGAAGAAATCTATGAGACATTCTTTCTCCCTTCTATTATTATTTCAAAATTAAAATCTGGCATGATCAAGTGAACCGAAATGCCCTGTCTGCAGTACTGAACTTCCTCCTTAAAAATATATTCAGTTTGTGGTTGTGGTGCAAGAGAAGCTTTAAAGTTTACCAACATGTGAACCAACATTTTTATTTCCAACCTGTGGAAATAAAGAAAAAAGGGGAAAAAAAAGGCTTTCTCATGTAGATAAAAGTATTATCTCAATAACTTTGACTTAAATGTCATCATACAACACAGTGCAACACTGTTGTACGATTTCTGAGTCACTGAAAGAACTGTAGTTTCTAGGCAGGGTCACCTGAGACTCCTGATGAAAGACGAGGATAAACAATTTAATGAATAAATAATTATCAGATAATTAAGGCGTTATTAAAGTAGACTTGCATTAGCTGTGCGTATACTATCGCTCTCTTAGGGTTTTTATGAGGCTTAATGGGCCCAACTTTCTAACTTTTTGTACCGTGTATAGAGATTTATGCCACTGTGAAGCTCAAGGTGAGCTGCTATCAGATGAACAGGGCAGTGTTCCACCCCTGTTTTGAACTACTGTAAATTAACATGCATCTAAACTGCAACCAAGACCTCATTCTTTTTTAAAAATTCTCATAAAATGCTACCACAAGTAACCACATGCCTCCCTGTTTGCAAAACCTCCCTTCCTACAGAAATATGTTTAGATTCAGAGCTTACCTCTGTATAAATTAGGAATACCATTATTGCAAACAACTAACTAAAGTTGATACAACTGATGACAGTCCACAAGATCTAAATCTACATCATTGTTGCAGAGGTATATTTTATTTAACATGGTTTCTATAAGCCATGAAAACAGACAAAATCCCTATAGATACTTAACATATCACAAATGGAGAGAAACAGATTTGACGATGCATGAGAGATTTGATGCTCTCCCTTCTCCATGAAATTATGAAATTATGCATAGATGCTTATTAAAAGTTACAGGATCTGGGCATCTGTAGAAAATGGATGGCCCACTTTTGCTCTTTGCTGAGAACAGGATGTATACATACAGATTACATTTCTCAAATACTATAGCTATGTGGAGACACAGAAGAAAATGAAGAAGAAAGGATCCACAATCTTCTCCACTCAATCTGTGATGTAGCAGACAGTTGGTTGCTACATTTATTCCTAAGACTTCATTATTTCCTAAGTAAACCTCTGAGCTTAACATCACCAATGGTGGATAAACTCACAAATTTAAAGTTCAGAGAAAAGTTTTCTAAATTTGTCAGAGCTGTCTGGCTTACAATATATAGCACTGAGAATAGGTATCACTTCAAAAATATTACATTTCAAGGAGCTGAAACCTGTACACTAAAACTCAGAAACTAACACATCTAGTTAAGAAAAAAAAACCCTAAATTTACCTCAAAGATATAAACTTTCTCACTGAAGTACTAAAGCAACAATACTAAAAAATAACACCATGTAACATGCATATTTTCACTTTTTTGACTTGAAGAATGCTTTAGGACTACTATATGCTAAATATTGTGATAGTACTTGTGACATAAAATTTATCATGCAGTTAGAGAAAATATTAGTGCTAAAGGGTAAGAACATTTTGGAAACCCTTACAAAACCACACAATAAACTATAATTTATCTTTGAGCTAGAGCTTCTTGTTTCTTCCAGCGGAAGAGTTAATACACTAACCAAAATGCAGAGAGTGCTTCTTACCAGAGTACTCAGAACACAAGAAATAAGAGATGTCTCCCCGTTTGCAGGGTGTCTCCCTGTTTTTGTGATGAGTGCTCTGTACAGTCCCAGTGTCAGAAAAGATGCCTAGGTTAGTAGAAAATTGCAGAATAGTTCACGTGAGTCCTGAGACTGAATTGCCTTTATTTCCTTCAGAAGTGAGGGAGCCCAAATTAATGCATCTTTCCAGTGACAGGTGGTGAAGCCTCTGAAAGGACTGTTATTATAAGATATGCTTCCATAGTTTTCCACATAGAATGACAGTTTGTGCAGCCCTAGCTTAGAAGCCACCCACAACCTCTGGCTTTTTTGACTGTATACTTGTGAACAGATGATAAAAATCTCTACGTTCTTTGCAGATAATAAAGTTTCATGAAAGCTAGTTCTCTGAACATAACTTTGGTAATTTTTATGAACACAACTTCTACACATAAAAGGAGATATATTCAGGCATTCCAAAAAAAAAGGGAAGAGATTGGTAAAATCAGAAACATTTGGAAAAATATCACAAACATTACACAACATTTTATTCAAATCAGTGCCAGGAGGGATTCCTGAGGGATTTTCTCCAAAGCACCAAATACTGAAAACTCCAAAGTCCGTGACTCAAGGACAGACATGTCCTTGCCTACTGGGGCCTTGCCTGCCCTGCAGACACAACACTCCACACATGTTCCAGGCAGCTGAAAGCCTGAGTTTCACAGCTGCCGGCAGCAAAGGCATTGACAAGCCCAACAATTTCACTGAACAGATGTAGTATCCAGGGCACTACTGGGTCACTTGAAATTAAAAAAACAAACAAGCAAACAACAACAACAAAACAAACAAACAAACAAAAACAAACAAAAAACCTAGTGGTGTTCTGATTTGGATGGCCATCATATTGTGAGAAAAGAAAAAATTACAGACTGTCAGAGGAGAGTTTTCCAAGCACCCACAGACACCTTATTTCACCCACTTCAGTAAGTCTCACGGGAGAGTCCCATGTAACAAGTGCTCATCCTTAAATACAGCATCTGGCAATGTCACTAAATGAGTCCTTGAGACACGAAGCTCTGGATCTGCTGAGTCTGCATGTATGTGTAGCTTGGGGACTACATCTAGAGACATCTGCTTTATCAAACTTGCCCTTATCCTTTTCAGAAGTAGGCCAGCTTAATGTCAAATGAGGTGCTGCAGGCAGAAAGCTGCCTTTGACTTGTCCTTCTCGACTTTCCAAACCACTTCTCTTTGGCAGTGCTGACTTGTATTTCTCTCCCTTTCTCCTGCCTTCTCCACACATCTGGTTAACCCACTCCCTCAAGAAACTTACAGACATATGAGTGCTTATTTTCTATCAGGTACAAAAGACTCTGTAGAGCCCAGCAAGTGTTATTGGTGATTTCTGAAATAAGTTAAAAAAAGAAAAAAAAAGAGTTTAACATAGGAAAATAAGAAAGTGTAGCCACACGTTTTAATGTTTACTTCTTTAACACTTATTGGGCATGGTGACAACTCTTCCCATAGACTGTGCTTTAGGAAACTCTACTTAAAATGATGTAAAGAAACAAGAATAATAGATGTGACTCCTTGTTACAGAAAGAAGAAGAAATGATGAAGACAGAGAGGAGAGTAAGAAACAAGAAAGCAAGTAATGGTTACTTCAGCTAGTCAGAAACACAGATGTCCAAAACAGTTGGCAAATGTGCAGAGTAATTCTTCTTAACAGAAGCTGAATGCTCTGTTTTAATCCTGGATAAAACACAGAATTCATAAATGGTCAAACATGAGTAATCATAACAAGAGATGCTATTTCAATTCAGTTACTTAAACGATGCCACTAAAGGAGCTGTCTTGTGAGAGAAATTAATGCATACTAAGACTCTTACATTTAAATTTAATTTGCTGTATTCCTCCATTTGCCAGAATTAGCATCTGTCTTTTCTCTAGGAATCTGTACCTGAAGTTTTCTTGGATTTTACACATATGATTTAAGCAGCAGCCTTATCGAAAAAATGTAAATTGAATTTCTGATAGTTCTTTGACAAACATTCTTTCACCATTTGACAGTCATGTCGCAGTGATGACACTAGCTGCAGAATGTGGGGAGGAATAGGTTTTTCGGTGGTGAGAGCTTTTACGTTATCTTCTTGCCACTGTTGCCTGTTTGAAAGATGCAAGATGAGATGAGATGAGAGTGCAGAGACAGGAATGTCACTGACACTGAGGGATGGGAGCAGAGAGCGCTGGCTGCCTCCTGCAGAAAGATTTATGCCCTCCTCCAATCATAGCTTCCCTGACAGTGCAAGACAGCACTTCTAGGCTTCACTGTGATTTAGACAGTAGCTACGGTCAGCTTTATTTGCCCATTGTTTTCATGGGTGTTCCAGGTAACCTACTCAGCTTGCAAATATGCTGCTGGTTCTGCCGTGGGATGGGAGCTGGGCTTCTTGTTTCTTTCATCATCAGGGAGAACACCTTCTCCTTTCCCGTAAGTCTTTACTTACCTACAGGCTCCATTAGCAGACTGAGGAACACAATAATATAAATGCTAATTCTACTATAATATCCTATGCGATTTTTGGTGAGTGACATAAGAAATACTTGAATATTCATGACTTTTGGTTTCATGATTTTTTTTGGACTTGTAACTGTCTGCAAAGCTACTGGATATCACAGTTTTAAGAACTAGTTGGTTTAAAGGGAGCACCCAATTACACTATTTTTCCAGGGAGAATTAACTCCTTGCCTCTTCTAAAGGAGCTTATTTCCCCAATACATAGTTCTAAATTTTTATGAGGCAGAAGGACTTGCAGGACTTGTCAAATACCTTCTTAAAGATTACCCTTCCTCTTGTTTCCTCCTTGCCTCTCTCTACATAAATAAAACCCTGAATGTAAATATAAAACATAGAATTTGTGTTTATTGCAACTATTTTTTTATAAAAAATAGTTTTTTAAACTATTTTAAAAATATAAAAACACAATATAAAAATATAAATAAAATATAATATAAAAATAGTTTTTAAAACTATTTTAAAAATATAAAAACATAATATAAAAATATAATATAAAAATATTTTTTAAAACTATTTTTAATAAAAATCTAAAATCCCAATGTATTATGCAAAAGGTGCATAGGGAAATTGCACATTTTCCTATATTCTTTGAAAAAGTCAATGAGCGAATAAATCAGAATGATCTGTTAACAAAGCACACTTGGATTTCCTGAAAATTTTTGACAAAAAGTCACTCATCACAGACTCTTACGGGAAACCAAACTGTTTTGGGGATAGTAAGGAAGGTCCTCTTATGAATTAATAACTGCTTAAGAAATAGGAAATGAAGGCTATGTATTTTAGAATCCCTTGAGTGTTAGTCATTATTTTATTACTATTGCCTAAGATGGAAGAGAAGAAGGTAAGCTAAATCAGCTCCTTATCAGAAAGAAGTAGAGAAGTCAGGATCTAAGATCTCTTTGATCACAACTGACTACAGGGTTTCCTTTCCTGCACAGGAAAAAAAGCACAAAGTGCTTCTTTGAGGTAAGAGTATGATGTTTTTTAATGGACACCATCATTTTTTGTAGTCTTTGATTTGTTACTTTTTCTATAGAATTTCCGAGGCAATAAATATAATACAAAGCCTCCTCCACTTGATATTTAAAACTGTACCTCCAAAATATTTATTGTATGGCTTTGATACAGAATCTCTTTTCCCTAGGAACATGTGAAAGTGTTATTGTAGAAAAGTGAAACACAGTTCCTGTATTTATTTGTCCCTGGTAATGTAGCTCACTGCTACATCTCAATATCCAGATATCAAACTAGTCAACGCAGTCTTAATCCAGTTCTTTCAATTAATCACCAATAGCTAGCTTTTTTTTTTGATTATATTTGAACCAGAGAACACCTTCTCTTCAAAGAGAGTGGTATTTCAAAGAGAGTGAGATTTCATTCCATTTTGAGCACAAAATAATTTCCATCTAAATAGCAGAGCTGACCACTGATCCTACATGCCCTGGACTTCAGAGCACTTTGACATAATGACCCATATCTTTCCTCATAGGAAAATTTCTGTAGCATGGGCACAGATCTAAAAATGCTAAGATTCAAAATATGTAAATATACTACTGTGATTCAGTGATCACAGCATTCCACACTGAGTCATTGCCTTGCCCTGATATCAGACTTCAAATGCTGATTTGCATGAGGGCTCCAGTCCTCCTGTGTATGAGCAGTTGATTTTATCTGTCTCTTTAGCTTGGATTGAACTAACCTGTAAATTCAATTAATACCAAGGACATTTAATGATTTTTTTTTCCTGACTGGTCACTGGGCAATAACAGGTGCCAGAAGAAGACTTCATGGACAACATCAGAGACAGAGGTAGGTTAAAAAACTGTAGATGTTCTAAATGCAGAATTCTGCTGATGTACAATTTTTTAAAGGAGTAAAGATCTCAGGATGATTTCCCAAATAGTTTTTAATACATATCACTACTGCCTGTTACAGAAGAACCTATCTCCATCCCTAATTGTACTGCAGCTTCTGCCCATGTATTAGATTGAATAAATCTACATATTGTGAGGAAATGTGGTACAGAGTGACTCACCATAATTCAAATAAAACTTTGGGAAGAAATTTCCAATTTTATCTTAATTGTAGTCAGTCAGCATGAAGTTTTTAATAGCTTTTTGTAAGATCTGAAGGTGAATTACTTAGTTATTAAAAGCATTTTTATATGTCTTCCCTAAATCCTTTGGAACCCTTAAGTTTGCCCTAAGGCAAACTCTATCAAGTTCGCACAGTTCTGATGTCCAGTGACAACTGTATAAATCCACCCGGCTCCCATGCCTCACAGTATCTCTTTAAAGCGCATATAGCCCTAAGGCAGTCCTTTCCATCACAGCATGACCAGGAGGCATAATGCAAGTAGCAGCAGGCAGTAAAACAGATACAAGAAGACTGTGAGTGGGAAAGCTTGGCACCGGTTGATGGGAGCAGGTGGTCAAGGAGCGGGTGCGTCTGCCCCTGTGCCGTCTGCGGAATCTTTAGCGATCTCTGTCCCTGTGAGCAGTGATACAGTTTATGCTAAATACAGAAAACAGACTATAATAGACTATCCTATTCTTATCTGCTTCTGAGTTCACATACTTCTCACTGCCCACCTGTAAGACAGTAAAAATTTATTCACTCTTCTTATTGCTACAGGCCTCCATAATCAATGCGGTTATTGTAACATAAAGGGCTGCATTTCAAGTCAAAATACTACAACAATTAGAAAAATGCAGGTGAACTTAAATCTTGGAGCTACTGCTGTTGGTCTGATACAAAGAACTCACAAGGCAAAAACAGACAAAAGAGTAGAAGAATTACAAGGATTACATGCAATCTATGATTATTAGCACTACCACAATACAGAGTGAAGGATTTATCCTTCTTCTTCTCTAAGGTACTAAGTACATACACTCACATAAGACCAGAACTGGGAGTTTCTGCTTTAAAGATATTGCAAGATATAATAGCTGAGTACAAGGAAGCACAAGAGAAGCATAGTATAGTGTAATTGTCATTATCAGAGGAACTTGGCCTTTTCTCAGCTACCTGCATATTTTTAAGAGTTCAAGGTATTGAAACAGAGGGGATGACACATGTGCAAACACCAAAATCAGTCAAAAAACCACTACTTCTCACTACAGTTGAATTACTGCAGCCACTTCCCAAACTTTTGTTAGTTCTTGTCAAACGAAAACTCAAGATGGAAAAATGATCAGAGAATTAGATTTTCTGCCTATGGTTTTAGTTTCTCCTGTGCTGGACTACTACTTTGGTTAAAAACAACAGTAGATAGGTAATAAAATATTGTAAGGACAACGACCTGGAGTTCAGAGAATTCTTCTGCTTTTGATTCTTTATGGATTTTCTTCGCAACAGCTGGACAGCTTCTTAAAAGCAATTTAAGGGCCCAGAAAATGCTTAACTTGCATTAAGATTTTTTTTCCTAATTTTTCCCAATGCCAGATGGAGATGCAGGTACATCTTTCATAAAATTAATTCACCCTGACCACTGAAGTCACGGCATCACTGCATTGATGCCAATGCAGTGAAGACTCACAATATATTCACATTAAGAAATGGATAAAATCACTGTATTTATTTTAGAACAGTAATAGTTTTCAATTACTGCTAATGTAGGAACTCCTAAGTGACTCATACAAATACTCTATTAGTTCTATATTTGGACTGCTTACAATAATGACGGAATAAAAGAAAGGAAACTCTCCAATAGCATGTCAGTGAAGCAATCTCCTTTTCTTCTTGCTTAGATAATTTATTTGCATTCAGCCCTAAAGTTAGACTTGGCAATGCACTCAGGATGAGAGACTAGCTATTATTAAGTTTCATAAAGAATTAACTTACTGATATTCTTTATTGATATTTATGACAGAAGGTGTACCTATGCATGCACTGTGCAAAATTCTGTCGTAAGAGAATATTTTCTCATCACTGCTAAGAGTAATGCCAACTTGGATAGCAAGCTTCACCAATTCTACCAGTCTTCAAGACAGCAGAATTAAACAGATAAATGTAGTGAAAACAAAAGTATTCTACTACTGATTTCAACATGAGTATATAAATTCCCTAGCATAAATCAAAAAGTTTCTAGAGGCATATGATTTTTAGGTATGTTCAGTACTTGACTAATAACAGCAATCAAAATGGAAAGTTGGACCTTATGATAAAGGGGAAAGAGGAAGAGAAAAGGAGTTGGGGAAGGAAAGACAGGATCCTACAAGGAGGAAATGGCAGTGGCTTCATTTCCAGGTCATGACATAAAGTGGCGATTCATGTCACTTCAGAGCAAGCAAATATCATAACATCACAGACACATTGATGGGTTGACATAAAAAAAAAATCCATCAACTGATAAGGTTTGTCTGACATTGAGTCTGGGGAGCTATGTCTGATGCTCTGGCCTAACCAGCTGATAGAAATTTTACGAACTTGGAAGGCAGAGGTGAAACTGTACAACAGAAAAGGCTTTCATTTGATTCAATTCATTGGAGTATTGATTTTCAAGGTTGATGATTTATTAACGTAGCACACAGTACAGTTGGATCTCCCAGTAATGATGATGCTGTTACTGACACCAAAAATAAATCACTGTAAATCTTTAAGAGAACAGGAGTGCTTAGCTAACAAAGTGGATGTGCTGGATTTGCAGAAGCTTGGGAAATCCCATTAGGTGAGTTACTGACCTTTTTTTTAGTGAAAGTGTTCTCCCTTTTGACAGCTTTAGACAGAAGACAGATTTATTTAAACACTGAAGAGAATTTGTGGACCTTTTTTTTTTTAACTAAAACCGAACAACATGTAAAGTGCACATTACCTTAACTTCTTCAATATAATAGAAAATTGTACATGAAAACCAGACAATGGTCTAGAAAAATGAACAATAAACCATTGGTGCCTGCTTACCTGTTTTGGGCGGAAATAATCATTACAGTATTAACTATAAACAACATTTTCAAGTCATCATGAATGAAAAAGGACCACAACTTTAAAGTACTGCATTACAATCTAGATGATTCTTGATGACATATTGTTTTGATATAAATAGATGTAACTCTTACTGAATACTTCAGTAAGGTAGATGAACTCAAAAGGATTCCAGCGTTCTCCCTGGGATCAGAGAAGAACCTTTGGAATTTAAAAAATCAGAATGAAGTATCTGCAAAACAGATACTCTCCTCATATTATTTCAGCAAATTTACTTGCAGTCCCAAGAAGAACAACACAAAGAAGTTTGAAAAAAAAAAGGTCCTATCGTAACTATGATTGTATCTTAACTGTCACAACTTAATTGTCTAAAGAAAAAAAAAGAACTATTTTTTTCCTACAAGAAAGGAGACCCTCAGATTTATTACACTTCCCACTGAACAAATATACTCACATTAAACATTGTGTTTTCCATATGGTCTTGAAGAACAGAGAAGCCAGAATTTAAAGACTTGACACAGAAATTATTTGTTTATTGGTCCAGTCACTTGCTGTACTGTACCTTCAAATCAATCCCTTTCAACAAGAGTGCTACTGCAGTGGGCTGTGTGAGATTCTTGATCTCAGTGAAGTGCTGAGACTTGGATTCTGCTGCATCTCTCATATAACCTTATTCTCTCTGCTGAACTTCCTGTAATTCTGGCTGGTTTAAAAGAGGTTTGGGGACACAGAAGTTGGTTTAATGATCCCTCACTCCTTAGGCATCTATTTTGTGTGTTCCTGGAAGATGCCTTACAGAGTACCACCACTGAAGTGTTAGCAAGCTCATCAACACGGTGGATTTTCTTTCATTAATACTTCTGCACTATTTTGTCTGCTGACAATTCTTAACATGTACCATTTTAATTAAGATTGTACTTTAAAGTGTACCAATCTTTGTTTTATTGCATGGGGAAATAAGTGCAATCATTATGATTTTACATATTGAAGTAATAATGCTGCTCTTCAGGCTGCTTCTGTATTACTACTTTATAATCACTTTCAGATTGCCCAAGAATGTTGTCTCAATGTGTAGACTGTCCTCAGTGGTTAACAAAGATGCACTAAATACTCTGTAGCACTACATGTTATGAAAATGTATTTATATAGGCTAAATTACAAAAAGCTAGCAACTTCACAAGGGGATTGCAGCTTCTTTTTTGCCAAGGCTAACCAGCTTCTTTTGCTTCCCATTTTCAAAACATTTTTTAGTCTCAGAAAATAACCTTGGTTATCATAATGTGCTGTCAACAATTCTGCCTATTGAATTTATGTCTGGTTTCTAAAATAAAAATTCCTCAAAAATTCTAGCTATAATTACACATAACTGTAAATGAGATGCAAAACTGAGAACTAATTTGTCACATATACTCACAGCCTTGACAAGAGCCATAAAGAAGCCTCTTCCCTGAGGAAATTCCATACTAGTTTGTTGCTCTCTAGGTGTGCTCAGGAAGTGATAGACGAATGAAAGGTCATTAAACAGTTCAGCACACTCTAAACAACATGGTCAGATCATCCATTGAAACACAAAGAAGAAATTCAGCATCCATGCTCTCCTTCTGCTTACTCAGGGACTGCTGTCAGAATATGTTAAGCAAAGCTCTTAAATATATGGCTAAAGTCAGGAGGGCTAGCTACAAATTTAATGTGAAACCAATTGTAATTTTGATCAAGGTCAGAAGTTATAAAATAAAACCTGAACACAACAGCAGGCCTTCCAGAGGCCTTCTTGTCTTCTGAAACCCAAGGCTGCCTTTGAGGTTTGCCTTACAGTTGACATGTGGACTATGCTTGCACAGCTGGAAATGGCCCCTGCTCCATCAGCAGCTCCACACCCAACAAAGCCCCTTGTCACATCAGCAGCGGATATACCAAGGAAAGCCCTCAAAGACAATGACCCACAAAGTTCTGAGGCTTCAGAAAGAATCCAATGGGCAAATAAGATTTAACCTTGTTAGTGTTTAAAACTAGAAGGAACAAATGCTTTGTTAAAATTAAGGGTAATTTTATAGAATGAAAACAATATAAAATAAAGGAAATGGTTCAGGTTCACTCACAATGGGTCTATTTGGTCCATTTTTCAGACTGTCTTTAAACTGAGAAATTTCCACACAATCCCCTCTGCTTCCTTAGGAAAAAAAGTTCTTATCTCATACCAGATGGATGTTGCTCGTCTTAGCAGGGCCTATATCTCTGCCAACCATTGTGGGTGTTTCTAGCTACAAGTTTTCTCTTTTGTCTCAGCTCGGAGAAACAGCAATTCACTGAAGACTGTTCTCATCTTTTAAAAACTTGCATAGGTTTTCTCTTCCTACTAACTGAGATGAATGGGTGGCTAGACGGCTTGATTAGAAGGAAAGATCATTATGAGAGCTTAGAAGATTAAAATAATGTGGATACGAGGGAGAAAGGGTGGTAAAATCAAGAAAAGAAAATATACACAACTTCAGAAAATCTACCATATCAGGAATTATTTGCTATTTGGGAATTTGAAGGTATTGCAGGGTCAGATCTTAAATCATGCTTCTTTTTCACTTTTGTACCAAGTAGAGATTTTGAGGCTGAAAATATGCGCTGGTAAACCCTGGCAGCTCTGTCCCATGACAGCACAGCATGGGAAGTTTCACTGGGATTAACTAACAGGTTGGGAACAGCAACCTCCTCCTGCTGCTGCAGAGGGGAAGCAAAGAGCCAGAACAGGAAAAGAGGGTTGTGCAAGGACCATCAGCAGCAGGGTGACGGAAGGGGTCCCTGCTCTGACACAGTAGTCCAGTTCTGAAGATTTTATTTCTTTGCCTTTGCAAATGAATGCCTGCACAATACCAAAACCTATGTAATGGTGATGCCTAAAGACTCTCAACTAATTGAAGGCAGTGGGCCAGCAGGCTTCTTGAGTAGAAAAACAGATATTGTGAAAGTTATATCAATTACTCTTACTGCTTTCTTATTATCTGCAAATGGATATTTCCTGCCACTGATCTATGGTTGGTCCAAATTTAATCCGAATATCTTCATCTGCTCTTAAGTACTCTACTAAGACAAAATATCAGTATACCAGTATTCATGGAGGTGGAAAAAAATACCCTAACGGAAAACCTGACTTGATTCACTTTGGCTATTCAAGCTGATTTGCACCGACTCAGATGCATAGCCACAGTAAATAAAGGGAAGTGCAATTGACTTCTCTTTTACTCTAGATATGGCAACTCTGCCACGTATAATTAATTCCCTCCACATCCATCTGCTCTGATGGACTTGAATCTGTGAGCTCTTTTGTCATCAGTACATTAATGTCACAGAACCACATTCTGCTGACAGTGACGAAGTTGTAATTCAAGGTAAGTCTGTTCACTGGAGATGAATGCAAAGACATGTAAGATTTGTCCCAGTCAATCTGTTTCAACTCCCATGTATATAGGAGTCTATATAAGAGACTCTGACTTCAAAGTGCTCCATGTGAGTTACTGCTCTCAGAGGCAGTAATGCATGCCCTGAAAAGCAGACTTGGATTAATATTCACAACATGTACTTAGCAAGTCAAGCCAGTGAAGCTGCTCTCCCTAGGCAGCCTTTACTGGAGGCACCCAATTTAGGTGCCTCCAGTTACTCCCTTGAAGACCCTGCCTTTCTCTTCATGGATCAGGGAACCTAGGGAGACAAACTAGCCAGCTTCGGTCCTTCAATGTCATAGTACAAATACCCTTGTGCCTTGTAGGCCTACAGCTGCCCCATGCAATGCTATGCCAGCAAGTTGCAGTCTCNTCACAACATGTACTTAGCAAGTCAAGCCAGTGAAGCTGCTCTCCCTAGGCAGCCTTTACTGGAGGCACCCAATTTAGGTGCCTCCAGTTACTCCCTTGAAGACCCTGCCTTTCTCTTCATGGAACAGGGAATCTAGGGAGACAAACTAGCCAGCTTCGGTCCTTCAACCTCATGGTGCAAATACCCTTGTGCCTTGTAGACTTACAGCTGCCCCATGCCAGCAAGCTGCAGTCTCTGTATTATCAATGGGATCATATGGTTCCATTAGACAAGTATTTGGATTCCTCTGCTTCAGGTCTTGATGGCCCTACATCAGATGCCTCTCTCATGAAAGATGAATTTGTCTTGGCAGATGTTTGATTGAAACACCTGTTAGACTAAAGAACGTCCTCCTAAGAACTGGGGGAGATCATTTCTTCCCTTAACACAGGCATCATTTCAATCAGCAGGAATTACAGCAGAAGAACAAGAGCTAGGCAAAAAAGCATAAACAGATTAAAAGCAAAAGTGATTATTTTAGTAATTAAACATTTCTTAAGTGAAATTACATGAAATACAAAAGCAGCATGAAAGGTCAGGAGAAATTTTTAAGAAAGTTCTGCAGAGGAAGAGAAAGGGGGAAAAAAGCAATTAAACATAGAGATAGAAGGCTATGATGCATAGAAGATTATTCAAAACAAGTGTCTGCCAGCAATAAAGTGCAAATAAAGTGCATTGTTTTGAATGTTTAATTAATAAAATAATCTTTTTCATTAACTGTTGCCACTGGGGAAAATGGATTGGAAAAAATGTAGAAAACAAAATAGACATGCTTCTTCTTTGCTTTTAATTTACATCAACGTAGAAATCTGAGTATCAAAACTAACCAATTTGTCTCCTACATAAAGGAATCAGAACATGTGCTTGTTCATAATGTTGTATGTGCAGAAAGGTCAAGTTTCCTCAGTAACATGAGAATATAGGACTGAAGCAGCCTCCTGAGATGGGCCAGCAGGTCCCCTGGCTGCATAACCTTCAAGAGCACAACAGTAAGGGCTGCCAGCTGCATTGATCCCACTACCTTGATTGCAAAGCTATTCCTAAACTTCACCTGCCTCTTGATTCAGAGCATGATGTTTGGCCACTTTGGCCCACCTTTCAATAAACCCAAGTTCTTCAGTTCAAATATTAAAGCTCGCCCACATGAGAACAAAACAAAAAAAGACATATAACGTAACTGCCTGATAAATAAAATGTAGAGATACTGATTAACTGGCACAATTACTGTTTTTTTTTCCCTCTCCTCAAAACTTCTATTTGCCCCAGACACCACTACCCGCTTCCCCTACCCTTTTCCTCACACAGAATGATTCCACATATGTCCATCTCCTTGACCCTTGTGGTCAAATTAACCTCCTCTGCTGTGCAGATCTAGTTGAAGCATGAAGCGGAGAAGACAGAGTAGCAATAGAAAATGCTGTTGGACTTCACCAAGGTGCCTACAGATAGAACCTGATATAACCACCAGCAGCCTCCCCCAGCAGTTGTAGCTCTGCATTTTCTCTTAGTGGGAGCTGAAGGGTGGATAGAGCATGTTCAGTGACACTGTCACAGGGATACAGATGTTACTGTGATAAAAATCAGCTCTTAAATACAGAGGTTTCTCCTGATCATGGAATCATAGAATCACAGAATGCCTAAGGTTGGAAGGGACCTCCAGAGGCCATCTAGTCCAAGCCTGTGTCAGGGCTCTGTCATCCTCACTGTCAAAAAAATTCTCTTAAGTTCCCGTGGAACTTTTTATGCCTCAGTTTGTGGCCATTTCCTCTTGTTCTGTCGGTGGCCACCAGTGAAAAGAGGCCAGCCCCATCCTCCTCACTGCCTCCCTTGAGGTACTTATAGACACAGATCAGGTCCCCTCTCAGCCTTCTCTTCTCCAGGCTGAACAAGCCCAGCTCCCTCAGCCTCTCCTCATAGGCCAGATGTTCCAGGCCCCTGATCATCCTCGTGGCCCTGCGCTGGACTCTCTCCAGCAGCTCCACATCCCTCTTGTACTGGGGGCCCCAGAACTGGACACAGTGCTCCAGATGTGGCCTCACCAGGGCTGAGTAGAGGGGCAGGATCACCTCCCTTGACCTGCTGGAGACGCTGATTACATGCAAATAGCAGTTTTGCAAAAACTTATACACAATTTAACAAAAGTCAGCCAGATTTTTACAGATTGTGCTAAAAACACCTTTACTCCCAGGTGTCATGGCCCTTTTGCAAATCACAAATGCACAGTACTTCAAAAGGGCTGGCAAAGGTTGCCACAGAATTGTTTGGATAGGCACCAGAATGGTTTCTTTTTCTTGTCTTACTGTCAGTAACACTCAAATGTAGAAAAGGTTTCTGAGGCAAGTAGCACCATTAGGGTAAAATAGAACAAAACACAACACAACAAAACCAAATAAAATAAAATAAAATGAGCTACCAGCTGCCCAGCACTTAGATTGCCAGAAATCCTAAGCAACAACAAGCAGGGCTTTATTAAAGAAAAGTAGGATAACTTCAGGAACCAGCAACATTTTTGCCCCTTAACCATAACAACCTCACATGAAATGAAAGAATACTCTTGTCTGTATACACATTTAACAGGCTCAGATAGCCATTTCCCATAAATCACAAAGGATAAATAAACCCTTGACAAGAAGAAAGACTGAAAATGTTTGTTATTCTCTTTTCAGAAGAATAAAGGAGAACACATAGCCTCTGAAGGCCGAAGAATTGAATAGATGGGCAGTGTCTCCCTTCAACCATTTTCAGTGTTCTCTGCTCAGTATGCCAACACACTCCTCCCTGCTGCCTTCAGCATTAGTCCATAAGGAAAGCTAAGCAGCTACTCAGAACTCTGACATGATCAGTGATTAAAGCACAGTCTTGATCAAAAGCAATTTTTAGACTCTTACTTTGCCATTCTATGCAAAAAGAGTGACTTTGTCACACCACATGAATCAAAAACCCAACTGGGTGATGTTGTAAATAAAAACACTTTAAATAACAACAGCAGCAGCAATAAGGAAGAATGAAACTTTGATCAAGCTATAGTTAATTGATTAAAATGTCCATTTCATTGTCCTTTCATGTTGAAGCTTCAGTAAACAACATGAGAGTGCAAACCCAGCATGCAGTAGTAGAAAGGAGGCCACAAAGGAAAGCCTGGCAAGTAAACAAAGATTAAAAAGAGAGGAAAAAATAGATTATATAGAATAAATGCAGAAACCTACTGTGCTCATGCCCGGAAGCTTAACCCAATTCTCCAGCTATGCCACTAAAAGGCAGAAGAATTTATAAGCATCAGCAAAATAGACTCTTATTTGCATTTATTTCTCTCACAGCAACCATATGAATTCTTTTCTACCAAAACCGCAATGTGATTTGTGCAAAACTAACGTAGTATAATGCTTCCAATATGAAAAGGATTATGCACAAGGAAAAGATATTGACTTACACTCTTACGAAAACTGAAAAGAAACCTTGTCTTTGCTTAACAAATAAACCAGTTTCTGCAGTCTGATAAAAAATGGATTAGTTGTAATAGCAATTTCTCTCTCAAATGAGAGATATCAGGATAGTTCCCTAGATTCAATCATTCTCAAAGACTTTCAAGGCAAATCCAAGGACCAAGAAAATACTTCAAGATGCTTATAAGCAGTCACAAAGATCCCAAGCAGCCTTCTTATGCAGTCAAAAAGAGAAAACCTCCCCCAAGGGCATTTCTGCACCTTGATACTTAAGCTTTTCTTCTGAATCTTCTCTCAAGAGAGTCAACGCTTCTCCACTGACTAAATAAAAAGCCTGGGGAGATCTGCTTCACTTACAGCGTCCATCCTTTCTAGTTATCTCTCTCAACCCTGAAAGTCTGTTTGGCAGTAAAATCCACTCACACTGCAGATCTGTCTAGTAATTTGAAACAAACGGGTAATCTCTAAGAGTTATTCCTGGAAAACATCCAGAAGGTCACATTTTTATATACTCAATACTGTTCTTATTTATTTTTTCACTGTTAATAAAATGCCCTGCTTAGTTGTGCCTCAGTGTTAGCTGAGTTCCACAAGTGATTATGTGTATCTCTCTATGTGCAGGTGTGAGACAGAAATCCAGGGGTAACACACACAGTTTGAGATGCACTCTGGGGGCTTTGTGAATGCACTGGTCTGATATAAATCATCAGCAGCCAGAGAAAATAGCCACAAATATTGTGGGAATATTCCCAGAAATGACAGGTGCTGGAATTGTCATGGTCAGCAACAGGTCTGACATGACTTGAGGGTAGTGGCTACTAAAGAGCAATGCGCTTGTACAAGTTAAACGTGCATAATCCTGTATGTGTGACTCGGGGAAGAAAAAGAGAATGAAACTATGTCCTTTAGAAGGCATTACAGCATTACAGAAAATCTGTTTTCTGAATGCCTTCCCAATCTCCAGTCCAGCATGCAGAAAGGCATGCTCCTTTCATATCAAATTCAAGATATCAAATTAGACCCAAATATACTATATTTTAAAACTATATTTGCTTCTTACCTTTGGCCAACTGCTCTATATTCAGCCATGAAAAGAACTGATCTAAATAAGGATCGTATCAATATAATTCTGGTCATTCATTTTAAACTGCATTGTGAGCCAGACTTCGAAAGAACTGTGATACATTGGGTTGTTCTTCAAATACGAAATTTAGACTCATGAACTTCTAAATTTTTGCCTTAAAAATTAATGACCTGACATATACCAAAAGGATGCTCCCAGCCCAGATTTTTCTCTACTTTAAGAAAACACCATTTTTCTTTGATGCAGGATAATTACCCTGCTTTTCTTTCATGCAGTATCTATTGTTTTACTCAGAATGCCTGAAAATGCTGTAAATCTAAACCTTTCCTGCTCTCACTCTCCTTTTGCTTTTCTTTCTACATTATCTATTCTGCCCTATTTATTCATCTGCAATTTGCAATTCAGCAGCTACTTTATAGAGAATGGAGCTTTCCCTCGTATCACTGCTCTTTTTGGAGAGTTCTGCTGGGTCCCAGAAAAGTGGGGAATTGATTTCCAGAGCTGATGTGGAGTCTGTGGCCTTAATATGGCATAAATCTAACTTGTCTGATTTCTCAGCACCGCCTTTACTAGCATTTTTTCTTGCCTCAGCATCTCTGGTTTTGCCGGCACTATAACTCACACGTCGGTAGCACTTTACGGTCTAAACCCTCAGCCTATTATGTTCCTTGCTTTTTGACACACATTCCCATCACACACTGGGCTTCTAAATTGATCAAATTTAAGCCTACTCCAAATGGAGAAAAAGGTATATTTTAAACTTCCTAATGCTGCATGAATACATATAGAATAAATAAGGTCTAGTTGTCACAGCAGCTGATGCTTCGGCAGGCCATAGTTGCTGTTATCACTAAAGCCTCTTCCCATTTCCCACCATCCCCAGCTCCCTCAAAAAGGTCCTAGGAGAAAATCTACAAAAACTAAGAATGATCAGCAAACAGAACAGAGATTGATACTTTCTTGGGTCATGGCACCAGCAAAGCTTTCCTACGCCTTCAGTCCTCCTTCCTGTGAGAAGGCAGGAAAGGCAAATATCTGGGAAACTGTGAGGAAATGTGATTATTAGTGAGATTCATGTGCTGGTTAATTTTTGCACAACTGAGTATATGGATGTGACTCTTTGGTATATCCAAGGAGAAACCTAGAAGAGGAAGCAACCAACTGACTGACCTGAGTTAGAAAGCATGTAAGTATTTTCAAAACAGATGGTCCTGCTCCTGCTAACACACTTTCTCACTTCTCTTCCTAGGGGTGTTCAAATTGATGCTTCCCTTAGCCAAATGACCAAATAACCAGTATTAGTCCTAACAGAGGTTTCACTTAAGAGATTCTCCAAAGAGATTCTCCAAGGACAGCACTGATGGTGCTGATCACCACGTGTCAAAGCAGTGGGATGCAGATATCTTGGGAAGAAAATAAGGAGGAAGGCATAAGATACATCACCTGCTATAGCCAATCAACCTCTGATAATCTGCAGTTCAGGAACCTTCCTTAATATGAAAGGAAGGGTTGAAATTATCACATCTCATAGTTTTCTTTCTATTCCATGAAAACATCATCATTTGAACCCATATAAACTTTGGGCCTCCACATCCTGGTGCAAGTAGGTTCTGCTGTAGTATTACACACTGCTTGGTTTGATCCTTTTGGAAGATTAGCTTATCTACTGTCTCTACTGTTGGCACTAAAAGAAACAAAGACTATATCTCACTCCTGTTTTTAATACTGCTCATGATTTTTTATAATTCCATAGTATCCCCTAACACCACTGGGTCTTTTCCAAGCTCAAGAATCCTCCCTCGTCTGTTCAATTTCTGCTTGTGCACAAGTCATCTTATATTTTTTAACCATTTTTCATTCCTTTCTGTTATTCCACTGTATCCCATTTCAGGTGAGCACACACTGTTCCATATATTTTTCAGTAACTTCCATACATTAGCTTCTGAGTACTAAAGAGCCAAAATTTTCACTGAATTACCTACTCTAACATTACAATCTCTTTTTGTAGGTGGTAAGAGTTAGTTCAGAATGAAGGCATGAATTGCCTACTGCAGTGAAGGACACTGCAGTGCTTGCCTGATATTCAGTTTTTCTTGAAGTAAGGCACATATTAACCTATCCAATTCTGAAATTCCTAAACCCTTCTCATTCTACTTACCTTATAAATATTACTTAAATGCTAGACATTTCCAGTTGTTTTATTAAAAATATACTATTAAAAACAAAAGACTATTTTCTATTAAAACCTCGATTATGCTGAATACATCCTACAAGCCTAATTTATATTTCTCTTACAATCTTGCATATTTTTAGCACCTTCCAATCAGGTTAGAAAGTCTGTCAGATCAAGAGCAAGGCAAGGTATGTGCACTTAACATTGAGGCACTAAAACAAAAAAATTAATCAGAGCGAGCATATCAAATAATGACAGGTAAATGATAATGAAGGCAATAAACTTTGCAGGCACATTGCTTAGCATCTAAAATCACACAGTATTATATTCAATCTGTGCTTAAATCCTGGATCACTGCAAAAGAGTTAATACTGCAGGAGTAAGTGGAAGGGTTTGTGTCTCCATTAAAAAAGTACATCCAATGCTGAACATCACCTCTTGCAGATGAATATAATTTAAAGTGAGCTAATCAGTGGCTATTAATGTATCATGAATATTGTGTACTTCAGTTTTTTTTTATTATTTTTGCGTAAAAAAAATCAGTAAGATACCTTCAAAGCATAAGATCCCAAAATAAAAACTTATATTTCATAGATCTCAAAGCATCCAAATCAATAGCTACTGAAGGACAAACCCGCTTGGTTGGTTGGAAGTGAATCATGCGTATCACATAAAATATGCACCTTCCCCCCAAATATTGTTACAAAGCTCCTAGCTATTTTATCTTGCTGAGTTAAAAGGTGGTGAATATAGTGGTTTTAAATGGAAGAACTGACAGTTTTACTAAAGCAGCATGAGTGTCACAGCTGTAATAATAGCCCACTTGTATCACTGTCCAGGCTTAAGCATATATGCACACATGGAGAAACAGAGAAGGGCTGTCAGTTAGATCTTTATTACTTCTGGAGTGAGTGATGTTTTGCAGTCCAAACATACATCCCCAGTGCCAAGCTGGATGCTTTTTTTTTCCTCATTTGACAACTCAAATGTACGTCCCTAGCCACTAGTTGGATTTTCTGTTATTGCCTTGTGCTTGTAATGCTTGATATATGAGCTCTAGGCAGCTGAGCTCCCCTATCAGAGAAACATCAGATGAACAGCACTCTAGAAATGCTAAGGGTTGCCTGGTATCCCATCTGACTCTGATTAGGCTTAAAATGTAAAGAACTGCTCTCGCCAGTACTTCCTGCTAGGCATAGAGCTGGCTACCACGAACCATTCCACTGAAATCCACTCATAGCAAGTGCTATGATGCAGCTGTAGTACTAAGTGACTAAATTTTTAGGTAGAATTGGAGTAAAGATTACATAAGCAGATATTTGACAGGTATTGTGCAATAGCTAGGAATACTAGCTTGAGTCACAACACCAACCACGTGCCTTCAAGTACAGTTCCATCAGCCTACTTCTCTTCTTGGCAACAAAACAAACAACTTCTGAACCTTGGAAAGGCAAACAAACAGCTGCAAACAATATATTTAATTATAGACCTTTAAAAATATTTCTGTTCAGAAAGTCAGATTGCAGCAGTAAGCCTCAAGTCAACAGCCTTTACAGATTCTTTTTGAGATGGAGTTAACAGATTTCTGTATATTGCCTTACACCTGTACATTACAAGGTGTGTAATTTTGAAAGATGAAGCTGCTAATGTATTACCTGAATGTGCCTGAACAGTGCGTTATTTGGACTGCAGCGTATTTTCATCTCTGTTCTAATAAATGTGCCATACTTCCAGGGGCTTTTTCAGTCATCTCATTTAAGTGTTGGACATGCTCAGTAGAAACATTTCTAAGATACCAGTAACTGGATTATTTGTATTTTAGGAAGCAGTCAAATAATGCATTTCAATTTCTTTTTTAAAGTTAATATTCAAAGCTGCAAACTGTTTCTATGGGATTTTCAAAGCTACTAATATTGGTCAGATGTAGTCTTCATGTTGATAATGGCAAGCTTTACAAACCTACAAATAATGAGAGATTAATTTTGTCTTACTGAAGTCACTGCTGAAGCATACTGTGTATATGTGTGTGTGTGTGTGTGTGTGTGTGTGTGTGTGTGTGTATGTGTTTGTGAGGGGTTTGTTTTTAAATGCACAGTGGCCCCCATCACTGAGCCTTTCTCTAAGAAAAGGACAGTTTTTGGTACTTGCGGTTCTTATGATTCAAATCTGTCATGGGCCAGATGCTATTACTGGGACTCATCCTGAATGGTTTTTCAGGCCATGAGCAATGCTCCTGAAGTCTGTGTAAGCTTCTCTTTAAGCCTGAGTTTCATGAGATAGATACATATTTAAATTGCTTGGGATGAGTAAATTGGATAGCAGATAAGCCTAGGTCTTCTCTGTGGGAAAAAAAAAAAAAAAAACCACCAATGCATTTCTGGAGGGTAACTCACATCATCAAATCAGACTACTATGTCTGAACTGTCCCCTAAAGGATCTTACATGCTTATGTCTCTCTACCATATATAGGGAAAACCTGGGTACACTAGCCAGACACCTTGATTGTTGTGTTGGACATTTAAGGTAGCATGCAATCAAAATCGACCTAGCAGATTAAAAATATATATGCATATACATACATACAAATACGTGCATCTGTATGTGTATGTATTTCAAACAAATCAATGAACAACTGTGATGAAGTCCATCAAAGCTAAGGCACGTATAATGAAGGGTTGCAATGCCTGCTATATTACAGTTTGATGTCTGAAATTAGAGCTGCAGCCTTTACTTGTTACTTACGTAGGTGCAGCCCCTTCTTCCTTGCCTGCCAACAGGTACAGCAGCCTAATCTTTAGTTGGTCTGGGTGCTCTCCTCCTGCATGAGAAAAATGCAAGGGAAAGCAGGAGAGGAGGAGACCTCCCTTGAGTCTTGTCTAGCACTGAGCTGAAATCTTTTCCTTTGGATAAAAGGGAAGTCAAGCAAGGTCTCAAGGAAGATTCTAGGGCATGCTGGATAAGACCTCTTCATAAATATGTTTTTGGATGTTTGCTCAGATGCAAACATTTCAGCACGATTTTTAAGGAGTACAAAGAGCTATTTCCTGTGCTGCGTGTATCTGCATTTTTGAAAAAAAGGTTTTTAAACTACCGAGTCATATGTATAAAAAACTAGGGAGAAAAACAAGACAGAAATGAGATAAACACAAGTAAATTGCTAGATAATCTTTCCTGTAGATTGCACTTTAGCTAAATTACCTGTACTGATCTCAATTATCCAAATGGCCCCATTAAACAAATGAGATGTCTGAGAACCACACAGGAATATGCATTCTGATTTTACTACCCAGCCTTGTTTGATTAATATGCTATAAAGCTAATTAATCTTAAGGGGACAAGTAAGAGTTGCGCACAAGTTACTAGTTGTTGAACTAGTAATTCATCCAAAATAACTTTTAATCTAAAGAGTGTGTTAATTATTCTTACGCACTCTGTTTAGCTTTCCATTTTATGACTATCCAGTTATTGCTGGACAGTAATATTCTGTTAAAAAGTTATTATAGTACAGGTTTGAACATTCAAAAATATGCTGGAAATCTTATTTAGTTATTATGGTCATCACCATCGTTCCATATTTTATGTGTAGTATATTTAATATAAAATTGTACCTTACTTTTCTGCTACTTATTTACAAATTTTACCTGATCAATCTCATAATCTCCATCTCTTCATAATGGAATGAAATGTACAGATTAATTAGTCCTGTAAAAATACCCATGCTGTTAACTTAATGATAGACAGCCTGGGAAGCTCCTCAAAGACTTTTAACTTTACGAATGTGAATTGAGCTTCAGGGCTAAGGATTTAGCTCTGTGTTCCCAAGAGGAGACTTTCAAAAAAGAAAAGTCATCATTTTTCTTCAAAGATGCATTGAGCTGAATTGTATTTGAAGTGCTTAAAGCGGAACCAGAAGAGGCACCATCAAGGTCTTTCAACTACTGATGAGCTTTATAAGCATGTGTTTGGCTAGCAACCAAGTACACATTGCCACATTCAAAAGATTACCTATAATTCGGTATGTTTTTCTATGAGGGATGTTTTAGCTGTCAGTGGAGTATAGACAATAGAGATACACAGCAAATGGAACTGAAACATTAGCTTGCTAATCTCATGGCAAACATCTATATGAAAGTTGGAAAGAATCCTAGCAAAACTGTTATTGTTCATTCATAAAATAAGGTTTTACAGTACAGAATATACATTGTCTTTTAGTATCAGAGTGGATTTCTTACTTCATTCTATTTCTCTCTAGTCTACATTATTCTGATTTTGGAAATAATAAAGCAATTTACTTATTTCAGCAAATTAAAAAAAAATCATAATTTTCTCTTTTCTAGATCTTCATATAGTTGCAAGATTTTTTTTTTTAAAGCATACCTTTACAGAAGTTATTCCCAAAGTTTATCAACTACATATGTATACATGCACATACAGAGATTCTTGTTTTGAAGAAAGAAAGGCTTGACTGTTTCCTCTGGCTTTCATAATAATTACCTAATAATTTCCTGATGGTAAGAAAAAGCTGTTGAAATAGCAAAGGGCACAATTAGAAAATATTAAGCCAGGCAATCTGTGTGTTTCATAAGCCTTGCTAAGCGAAAAGCTTGCTAAGAGAAAAGCTTTTCTCTTTAGAGCAATATCTGTACTTTTACAATTTGCTTTCTTCCATTATGCGTACACAGTGCTACAGAGGACTGAAGAGCTCGAAAGAAGAAGAAACAGTAAAATAGTAAGAGGAATGAAACGAGCTGAATTCTAGAAAAATGAATGGAAAAATCACAAAGTAAAGTGCAAGAGGTTGAAAAACATTTCAAAATAATTGAAGGTACCTTTACCAATGATGGAAACAGGATCAAAGATACCTCTAAAGAAGGCTGCTATCTGCTACTGTGCCTGAAAATAAAGAGTGCCTTCGCCAACATAGATGCTTTGAGGCACAACCTTAAATAAGGTATACGTGGCTGTGTGCTAAGAAGGAACCTAGAGAAAAGAAAGCAAGAAATGCTTACAGCAAGACCTTTTTGGATGAGATGACCTGGTCAGAGAAGGAGATTGTAGGGAGGAAGATCACAGTATAGATTGTGAGAAAGAGGCACATAAGCGAAAGAAGATAGAAAGATGATGACAAGTAAATATGCAGAAGAGGTGGTCAAAAGGGACAAAGGAATTCCAAGATGTGTGCCAAGCACTTCTAGGGAACAGCTGGGAATAATGGAGGAGGAAAGGGAGAAAGAAAAAGAGGGAGCTTGCAGAAAATAGTGGGAGACTAGTCAGATGTCAAGCTCTGACACCAGAAACATGCACCGTATTTTCACCTAAAAAATTAGTCCTTTAGCCTTTTATTGACCTTACTATGTCAGTAAAAGTTCTCAGTCAGGCTTAGGTACCAAGAACCTCTCTTGGAATAATTGGTGTTATTCAGAAAGTTGACACAAATACTGGCAAAAAAACTCTCCTCTCACCATATTTTTCCTCTGCACTTTAGGGTCTATCAGTTATAGTGACAGAGACACTGCAGTCTAAGTATTACAGGTCTGAGCAAGCAGGGTGATGTGCAGAGAGAACTGGCAGCAAGTGAGCTGCAGAGAAAAGACCTGAGGCTGATGGAGGCTTGCAAGTAGAAGAGATGGTGAAGTCCACCTATTAGGAAAAAAGTGAAGTCATATGGAGCAGTTAACATTGTATATTCCTACCTACCTAAGGCCCAATTTTCCATGGGGAGAGCACACAACCACACTGAAATAGGGGCTTTAAGAAAAGCTCACATGACAGGTCAAAAAAGAGCATTCTTTTAAGGTCTTATGATGTTATGAGTGAGCTTTGTTTTGCAACTGGTTGTCGGCTTTTGATCTTTTAAGATATGCTGTAAGCAATGAAGAAAAGGATGAATGAATGTCCACTTTCATTCTGCCTCATCTGATATAAAGGGAGGAACTGGCCAACGAATTAAAATATAATAACGTAGAAGTCATAGGAATGCAGACTATGGAGAAAAATAGAATTAAAAGCAGAAGCTGAACTGAACGAAACTGAGATGAACTGGAGCTGACAACTAGCATCAGTTGATAAACCATAACAACTAGCAAACTTTTGGTTTTCTTAGACTCACTTCCATTCCATTGACTAAGGTCAACAGGAGAAAAACAGCAACTAACTGAGGTGAAAAGCTTAGTTTTGAGAAGATTTTTTGAAAATAATACAAACTTCAGCCAACTCATGCCATAGCACAGAAACTTTTTGCTGCTTTTTCTCCCTCTTTTTGTGCTGCTTTTTGGAAGATTTTACTTTGGTAGCTCAGGCTGCTGGCCAGAATTACATACAAGTATTCTTGCTGTCAAAGGAAAAACTGGAGAAGAAATCTGCTACAGGCATGTGAAAAGCTAGACATTATTTTTAAAAGTTTTCAGAGAATAAGACAGGAAAAGAAGTGTTATGCCCAGAAATATTTTGCTTGTTAAAAGAAAAGCTATCTAGTAAAAAATAGATAAACTTGTGCTGGGAAAGCAATAAAGCAATAGTGACCCCTTTGCTACTGAGTCAAGCTGTTTATCAACACAAATATCTATGGGACACAGTGACTTATTTTGAGTGTTAATGATACGTATTAATGGTGCAAAAACTGCATAGCTTCTTCATAGGTTTGATAGGTAAATATTTGATGGAAAAAACAAGCAAGAGTTCATAAAATTCCCTTCAAAGGAGAGCAAGCGAAGTGCTATTCCTTCAAAAATTTTATTTTGAAGTTTTGCACTCAGTTCATAAAGGCTCTGTTATACTCTGCTCTAACTGAATTAAGCCAAATTAGATTTATGAGTTGACCAGCAATAAGAAATGTTTTGAAGAAGGAGGCTTTTATTGCGGATTTTAAATACTGCCATACCAGAACGTACCCTTTTTAATAAAGCACTAAAGAGATATGCCAAGAGTAAAACTGGCCCTTATCTGGTACAGCGTAACATATTAATATTGCTCTGTAGTCCTACTCCACAATAGATGATGAGCACAGCCACGTGCATTTATAGCTCTCTAAAACACAAGCACAGTGTGGCTTTAACAGCCATCTGCTTTCCTGCAGCTATTAATTCACTACATGTCAGCAATCCAACTACTCTCTCTCTGATCTTGGCATACGAGAAATGCTTTGAAGAGGAAGGTGTAAATCATCATGTTACAGCACACCCAGCTGGCATAATACTTCATCCTCTTCTCCATGTTACCTCAGACCCCATAATGCAAGTTACCTGAACTAGAGAGAGAGAGACCACCATGAAAATATACCTCGAAAGGAAAGTGACTTGAGAAAGCTCTCAGGATGAAGTATAAAATCCAAGTTTAAAAAAGGAAGGCGAGGAAAAGAGCTAAACTGCCGGGCTCTGTTTTAATTTTGATCCATGCTGGATTGCCAAGAAGTTCATGCAACAGATTGCTTTCATAAAAGCAGCATTTCCAGTGCTTTCCCCTAGTCCTAGCAGTTTCTCAATATACAAAGAAAAACATTTTTTGATGGACAATGGCAACTAATTACCAAACTTGCCATAATAATGGACTGAGTACTTGATAAACCAATTGTGATAACTTAAATTTGTGAGGTGTTTGGGCAGACATATGATCACCAGCAATGCATTAAGATGTATGTTATCCCTCACCTTCCAACCTAGCAATTACACAAAACAGATAAAAGGTAGCTAGGAAGGAAAAAAAAAAGTATCATCATAAAATCAGTATTACTGTGATATTACATAGCCTTGGAAGATCAAAATCTGTTCAGTGTGCAACATGGAGACAGTTCGGTAGAGTTCAAGGCAGCTGAAATAGCATTACTGCTCTGTATTTCTCAAATGATCAAGATGATTACAGATCAAAACTTGTTTCACTAACTTCAGGGTGGTACCTGCGAATTGACTGGGATTTGTTTCAGAGGCCTAGAGGCAGACTAAATAATTTATGTCAGATCCCAATGCCTCTCCTTTTATTTATTTGTACCTTTCTCAGTCTCTGGTGGTAATAATAATCCTGCTTCTGGCTAACTGTATTGTATAGCACCAAACTCTCATTTCTATGATAGTTGGAAAATATAGCTTTTCCTCTCTTTTCTCAGACTGACCATAAGAGACTAATATGACATTTTACTCCTATCTGCCATTAAAAGTGACTATAGAAAAAAGACAAAAAACGTAAAAATCAAACAGAAACAACCCTCCTATCTTTGCAATTACTTATAAGAAAGCAGATAATTTGAAAAGAGAAAAAATATTATGAGGTTAAATTGCTCAAAACATAGGGCTATTATTTAACCTAGGAGAATCAAATTCTGTTCAATGTCAATCCAAAATAACTTCATTTTTTTATTATTGTGTGGTAAGATAAGTAAATATATCTGACTCTTTTTAGATAAAATACTTTGTTATGATGCTTTCTGGATTTATTTCATATAAATTTTTTAAAGGTTCGTATTTTTTCCCTAACTAAGAAATGTTTCCTACTTTGGGGGAAATTAGCTGAATGCATTTTAGAGTGGTTAGAATAGTGGGAAAGATGTCCTTTGCTCCAATAGAGCCACAAAAGCTGGACCAATATTAAAATGAAGCTGTAAAAAGGAACGATTAAAATATATCTAAAAAGGCTGATGAGAAAGTAAATGCCAGGAAAACTCATCAGGGAGAAAAAACAAAAAAACAAAAAAGAAAAATGTGCAGGAACTGGACATTTGGAACTGAAATTATTGTTTTAAAAGGAATTGAAGATAAAACCTTAAACTTTTCAGGGGGTTGAAATGAGCAAGATAGCCAGTGTATAAAAATAAAGAAAACTTGTGAAGATGGAAAGATGAATGGCAGCTGCAGATAGCAGACAGAATTCAATTCATTTCATACACTTCAGAGACCAGGGAAAGTTTCCTTCTTCATTTAGACTCTTTAAATGAAGTGTGCAACTTCCAGCTGCATTGTGGGATGAGTGTGCGGCTCACTGGGAAACACATGCTGCAGCAGTTCCTGCCAGCCACACACTCCATGGAATCTGGTAACGGGAAAAGTGGAAGAGATTACTACCAGTGCTTGCTGACAGAATAGAATGAAACAAAATCAGGTGGGTTCTGAGTAACCTACAACTTTTTTTCTTTTAAGTAACTTAGAAAAAGAAAATCTATGACATGAGTTCTCCCCTTAATACACTTATCTCAACAGACTACTTTCTGTGTCATTCTAATAAGACTAATTTTTTCAGAAATATTCCTTTCTTGTTCTCTTTCTTTTTCTCAACTCATTGGAAAGTTATTTTGATCACATTTATGCAGAACTCTTCTGATTCCACATATCCCAAATGAAGATGACTAGCAAGGATATTGCCCTTATGACAGACCTTCTTCATATTATCCAAGTGTCTCTTAACTAAGCTTGAAACTCTGCTCAAACTTGTTACGGATTTTCATGCAAGCCTAATGTTCCACCTACAGACAACCCTTCTTCAAAACTAATGGGAATAAGGGAGAAGCCAGGCTGCCTGCCTTGTATGTTCATTGAACATTGATCTTTAACATGAAACAAACTAAGCCTATCAGACCTCCTGCAATTTGTTTGTAGCTGTCAGTGGGAGAATGAAGGGTCAATGCATTACAATCCCAAGACTTTGCTGTTCCAAGTCCTGTTACAAGATAGATGGTGTTGAGTTCACAGATGGATATAGAATCAAGCAGTTTCCCTGTATCTTCCTTGTAAAGAGTTATCACTTCAGACAATTGCAAGTTTGCTCCAAGGAAATCAATATATATTTTACCAAACACCTCTTCGTTGCAGAGAGCTCACAGCTGGATGATGCTTCTGGCAGAACTCTACTTTAGTCTTTCATTAATTAGATTCTAAATACCTATCTGAAGTTAAGCCACTGTTAGAGCCACCAAGGATAAAATATTGCACTCAAAATAAGACCAATTATATGTACATATGTAGTAAGGAGAGATCTCTGTGATCTGTTATCCATCTTCCTTCACTATACTGTGGTATACTGCTATATTTGATGAGGTTATACCCTCACCTTTAAGTGAGAAGATGGATTGTTATGTGCTTTGTGTCATCTACAAAGACGAAACAGATGTACAGGTACATCTGAAACAGGTACAAATGTAATCCCAATACTAATAAAATCATACCTAAAAGACTCTGACCTCCACCATACAGAGCTAAGTTGAAGTAGGAGTAGAATGAAAGATGCTTATCTTCAGACAATGCATCTGAAAAGTTCCTGTCTTGAATGACTAGAAGTTTCCAGATTTTACATACAGCCTTCACATCCATTTATCAAATTTTAAAAAGTGAATAATATTGCTTTCCTTCATATTTGCCTTGATCATTTAAAAAATAAATATTTTATTTACTTCTTTGCCCTTGATCGACAATGTTAAGCTTACAGGTTACCAAACCGCATAAGAGAAATCACTGAGTAACAAAACAGACTGCATCTGTGTTTCTCATTTTTATCTGACCTTGACTATTTTATCATTCCTTTTGTTCACTGAAAATACCCTGCACACATGCAAAAAAAGGCTTCGTTTCTACCCTCCTGTCCTGGTAGGTCAAAAATTCTACCAAAGAGATACAAAATCTGTGTTGTGCTTTGTGATATTTTTTTCTGCAGAGCAAGACAATGAGTTTATAGGCACAAAGGTTTAATAACTGGCAACATGAAGTGCATCACGATTTCATCTAATTCTTCCATCCTGCATATTTTTTATTGCTCTTTGTTGTTCCCACACAGTCTTCTGATTAATTTCTGCAATGGAAATTCCTGTACTTGTATCCTTCCCTGTTATCATTTTCTTCATAAGGATTCTATCAAGTAAAAATGAATGAGCCCTGAATTCTGCAGCTGGCAATGTTTCACTTCAGTTCCTTTATTCTAGAAGCTAAGCTCCTAAATGCTTCTGAATTCTTCCCCTTCTCTCTTTTAAAAAATCTTTTTAGAGATACTTATCATGTTTCACATTTTGTGTATCTGTAACTTTATTTTAAAGAAAATACTACTCTAAAATGGCATATAATACACCGACCTTCTCAATATGTAATTCTACCATAAAATAATAAAGTATTGAACAACCTCATTTTATACATGTACAAAATGACAAGAATCTGCTAAGAACTCTTAACCATGGAAAATATCCATAGACTGTGTTCTTAAAAGTTCAACTCCGCACAGAACTACAAGTCAGAAACTTCCAGGATTCATCTCCTCAAAATCTTGTCTCCTACCTTTGTTTGCAAGGTGCTGTTTTCACCTGTGAAGAGATACAGGTTGTCATTTGTGTTATTATTTGTGCAAGTCCTCTTTGGGTTGTGAAATCCCATTCTAAGTTATGTTTTTGAAGCATTCATGAGGCCAAGAATCCCTTTTGGCAGGGATACATAGTGATAGTGGAGAGGCCTTCATGCTACAATTTCTCCTAGGGAGAGGAGGGTTTTTGCCAGCACAGAAATGTAAATCCTCCATCTGTCTGAAGCTGTGGGAAAAAGAAAAAAAAAAAAAAAAAGAAAGAAAAGTCCTTCCAGTTCTAGCCATCTCAGACACTTACAAGATGAAGCCCATTGACAACCCTATCCTCATCATTNGAAAAAAAAAAAAAAAAGTCCTTCCAGTTCTAGCCACCTCAGACACTTACAAGATGAAACCCATTGACAACCCTATCCTCATCATCCTGATTTGCTAGAGGTATCAGTGAAGTGATACTGCACTATAAATCAGTTTGTCCTTTTTCATACTTCCCCCCACCATACCTAGTTGTTCCTTTCCGCTGATACTCTGCTGCAAGAGCCTTATCCAAGATAGCTGAAGTGCAGTTTCTTTAGCGAAAGTTGTCCCCTTAGTAGCCTTCCTCTGCTGGAAGAGGATGACAAACACCTTCACTGTTAACTTTCCACTGCTATAGAGAGATCCTAGGTCATCAGGTTAGGGCAGATGCATAACTTTTTTAGCATGCTAACATCAGTGAAGTGGATCTGAACAGTAATTCAACATTGTCTTCCTTTTCAGACTCCTGTTGCTATGTCTGAACTATATTAAGAAAGTTCACAAGTCAGAATTCACCATTTGCATAGAACTGGTACTGCCTCCCTATGAGACTTTAAGCACTTTCAACAAAATACAGACATGTGGGAGGAACATAAGGTACTGCTACAAAGGTGGAATTTATCGCTGTGAGCTCGCCAGCATTGTGTAACTGGATCATGCAGAGACATATTAAACCTGGTGCGTAAAACTAGAATGTAAGTCATACTTACAGGCGAGAGTCAATCAGCTCCAAAGAAATGCTAGAGCGTGAATTATAGTTGACCAGAAATTGTGAGGTAAGCCTCTTTCAACCACAGCCATTAACAATGTGTAAAAGGCTTGCTGAAGAAATCAATCCATAATTGCAGCATTTATCAAGTTCATATAGATTTGTGTTGCTCCTATCTAATTTGGACGTATTACCAAGGAGATGCCCACAAGTGGGATTATCAAAACAGCACCTGGGAGGCTATTTCCTCATTTTATTTTATCCTTTTGGCATTCTATTGAGGAATAAGATCTGATGTTAACTTCAAAGGGCTGCCAGATTCTTTGAAAAGAGACTGCTATTGATCATAGATCCACAGCTGTGAATGTTATAATGCTATGTAAGGCTTTCCTTAAATGAATCCTCTATGTGGTTTTTCCTCGTGTTTTTAATTCTTCGTGCATATGCTTTATCACTTCTTCCAATTACAGAAGAAAGCTCATCTAAGAGATAAGCAGGAAATAACATTTGGAATATCCAATAGAGTTTGTCTACATTTTGCTTTTATCTCAAGGGGGCTATTTTTGCTGATGGGAAAGGAAAAAGCCAACAAAATAGCTAAGAAATGAAATCAAAAACTGAATTTAAGCTTCCAACAGGCAGCCTCTGATCAAATTTGCTCAAATAGCAATAGGCCTTTAAAAACAAAACAAAAGAAAATCCCGCAAAGATTTTATTTTGATGCCAACAATGCTTGCAAAGTCAGATTTTGCAGCAGTCATCTCATACGAGAAATACTGGCAGTAAGAATACCCTTACTGCAAAAAATCCACAAAACAAAAAGCAATCTGTGACCCAAATGGTGCTTTACTGCACAACACTGACATCTTTCACAGCAGATAAAATGAAAATGGAAATTAATATTCTGTAGGCTCTTCCTTTACATCACCAAATCACTCTCACTTCCTTCTTCCTCCTTTCTCTTCTGGATATTCTGAGTCTGAAGACAAAACCCCAGAGGAAGGGAACAACACTTCCAAGCAATTTTGAAAGATTGCTTTGTAGGCTTTGGGAATTTAGAGATCGTTTAGCCATGGGTTGTTTCTCTATAAGTAATTCTCTTAAAAATAAGAAAGCCCTATACCTGTATTAAGGTAAATAGCTGGGTTGTTTTTTCCTTTCTTTTCCTTTTTTTTCTTTTCTTTTTTTTTTTTTTTAACAAAGACTTCATAAATGATCAATTTGAATGAACTAGATCCTGAACTGTAAGTAAGTCAAGGTTTTGCTTAGTTTTATAGAGAAAGGGATACACCAGCTAGTGCAAGGGTATCAAATTAAGGTGATTCAAATTACTTACACAATTTGTGGATTGTGGCTTAATATCTGATTTTTGTGTCACACTAGTGTGAACCAGTGTTGACTGTGCTAAAGCCGATGTACCTCTAGGAGCACACATCTTTCACATGCATGATAGCAGAAGATACATAGACTGACTGACCACACCAGAAAAGAGGTGACTGAGAGATGAGATGATAAAAAGCTCAAAACCCCATGAGCTGCAATGAAGGAATCACAGTAACAGTTCATGCCTCTTGCACAGAGTGAACTAGACAGGCACACAATCAAAATAGATAGCTGAAAACACACCAGAAGAGAGGTACAGCTACACACAACAGCCTGACTGTGGGACACAAGATCATTTAGATGCTTAAGACTAGTGAAGGTTCACTTAGTAATTATAGGCACACATAGGGTGGGGAGAAATCAGCAATTCTCAAGTTCATGTTGCCAAAGTCTCTGTGAGTGTTTAGAAACTTATTAATCCATCAACAGACAACACATACCTGGTATAAAATGAGGTTAGGTAAAAGGAACTATCAGAAGCCCGTAAACATATGGCATAGGACTTGTATCACCCCTCAACACTTGCCACTTGTTTTATCATTAAAACAGAAACATTTTTAAGAGCATACATGCATACAAATTCAGAAGCAGCACAAGAACTAGGCAATATTTATATCCTACTCCATTTTAAGACAGGTTTTGCACAGAGCCTCAGCAATGCGACAGTCATGCAGTACATACATATGCAGACACAGGAATTTGAGCAAAAGTTCTGTCTCCCAGGGCTTTTTAAGGCTATCATTCTTGATCTTGTTATGCTCACATGAGTAGTCACTCTGTAATTTTTTCCCTGCTTGGAGTTAAGAAGCTCTACTTAGCCAAATAGCTCTTTATGGCGTCTGCTCTGCCATGTAATCAAAACATCTCACAAAAGGCTGCTCTTCTAGACATGTCAAATTAGCTCCATTTAAAACATCCTTTCTAGAATCTCAACTTAGAAGCACCTAGTTAAAGCTGAACCCCTCATAGTGGGTGCACAGGGGAGACAAGCATTTTATCAGTAGTCCAAAGGCAATTCATTTGATAAATAGGCATGAACTGAAGGTATGAATAGATTCATGAATTAACTGACTTGGCAAATGCTGTATGATATAGAAGTGCAATTATGACATAAGTTTAATATCCCTTTTTTGTGATAACACATTTTCTGTGGACAGGGACAGATTAGGGCTATGCATGTATGCATTATTGCCTCTCTATGTATATGTCTCTCTATATATCTTTTCATATATAAAAGTATCCAGCTTCTTACCTCTAAAATAGGTTATACATTATATAAAAATGTATAAATATATTTTAAATTATAAATAAATGTATTTTAAATATAATAAATCTGTAGATTTATATATGTAGATTTATATAGATATATATGTAGATCTATATAGATTTATAATCTGTAGGACAGATGTATTATAAATTTATAACCCATACATTTAGATGTATACATTCACATTTATAAATGTATTTATCATAGATTAATATTTATAAAAAGTGCATTATAAATATATGTACATACAATACACATATTTATATAAAATTATACATAAAATGTACTGCTTTTTACATGAAATCCTACAGAATATGTTGTAAAAAATGCATAAGATGATTTTTATTTCTATGTGAATACACAAAATGTATTAGAACAGAAATTTAAGATTTTCTTTCTCAGTTGAACTACTCCCTACTGGTTATTTTTGATGCTTCAGATATGAAAAAAAAAAAAAGATGCCTGTCTTTGTATGAAACATATAGTAATTTATTCAGAACTGTTTTTAATGAGAGCTGGAACCCAAAATCAATATTCTTTCATGAATATACAAGAAGCAAGTAAGTTCTTATATTAGTTCTCCCTGGGAAACCGAATTCACTCTACAGTGAGATGCCCTCATGGCCTGCCGTGTAAGCAGTTTCTTCAACCTAAACAATCAAGCCTCTACGGTTTGTGAAAACAAAGGGGAAGAAAGGAGCTGAGAATTGCTTAAATTCTGTGGAAAACTAAGTCATTTCACTCCAGATCAGTCAGGAATAGATCACAGTACTGAGGCGTGCATGGATATTGTATGTGAACTGCAGCATGATAGCGGTAATGTTAGTGTGCTGCAATAGATTCCTCTGCTATTCTTTCATGGTAAAGAAGCATCTTTTCCTCTTTGCTATTAAAATATGATCCAGGACAGTAATGGCATGGCATCTCCTAAAATCCTGAGTGGTGTGTCAGGCTAGAAAATGAATCATTCTGTTAATCTGTCTGAAAAAGGAAAAAGATTTCAGGTGATACGATCTACCGGGTAGATCATTATCATTTAAGGTATTTCAGGTGATAGGATCTACCATTATATCTTCTGTGAGGTAGCTTGTTTCTATTCACCTGTGGAAAAAAAAAATCAGTAGCTTCTGGTTTTGCTCTGTGCCAATGCATTGGCATAGATTTTGATGCAAATACCTGCCATAAATAACTAGGCCCAGCACTTCTTTTTCTCCACTATGTGTAAAGAGAATGAATACTGTCCACCTTCAGAAGGTAGAAGCTTCCCATATGAGTGAAACATACAATTGAGCATCATCTCACCTACTCGCAGTGCTGCTTCTGGATAGAATTTTCCTCCTCTACTTCCCTGCCATCTTGAAATTCTTTAGTTCTTTTTCTGTTGTTGCTTGTGCCTTTTTTTTCCCATCATAAATTCAATGTACATGGGAATAAAGAGTTCATGTGTGTGTTATCACAATTCTGTTGTAGAGTCTTCCCACCTTTTCAGTCATATTTCCTTGGACACTAGAAGGAACACCCTCCCCGCTTCCCCTTAGTTTTATTAAGCACTGCTGCAAAAGCTGGGCAGAACACTGATAAACATGTCAGCAATACACAGAAGAATGCAAAACTACAAAAGGCAGGATTGAGCAAACAGGTTGTTGCACAATTTCAGGCCTTTTAATTACTTTCTAATGTTTTAAGTGATGCAATTATCTTCTCTGGTTATTAATATTATTTGTAAATGGAAATGAAAGGTCAAGATAATCATAACATTTATCCAGCTGTTATCTGTCCTCATTCATCTCCTCTTGAGGCTTTTCTCTTTCTACCTAAGTAGACAAGACCTCGTATTCCTGATGCGACAGTTCTCTGGCAGTGAATTGTTTGGTTAATATAACTTCGGTACCATCCCACTTACGACATTTTTAAATTCTAAAATGTCCAGTGTTTTGATACCATTTTATAACCTATAACCCTGGACTTCAAAGGAACCAGACACTAAAGCCTATCAAAGCTAAATAGTTTGCACATTATTCTATAATAAAAAAAATATATATATTTTTTATTCTATTCAGTTTAGTCTACCTAGAGAGTTATAATTCTATGACATAGTTAACCAGCTAGACACAAGCGGAATTTAGAACAGTCAGTTCAGTACTTTAAATACTGGAATGTTATAAAAGACCCATTATGCTCCGGTAATTCTGGGAACAATATTCAGATATATATTCATTTTGGGTTTTGATCTTTTGAGATTTTATCAGTGAGCTAAATGCACAGACAAAATTTTCACCACAAACTTGGGCTTATCAACTCCTTATTTCGTTTTGAAGGGGGATGTAGCCTAACGCCTAAGGACCAGGAAGCCACGACAGCGGGCCAGGACAGAGTCATGCATCAGTCCCTCACAGGCCCCTCTGCACTGGCCCTACGAGAGCAGCCACGTGTCTTCGGGCAAGGGCAGAGCTGTTGTCCCCAGGGCTGCTCGGCCACAGGCAGGGCACAGACTGACACCCTTCCAGCCGGTGACACAAGGCACCCTGCCTGCCAGCATCCCCCCTTTCCTGGGATTGATCCTGCCTGCCTGGACCCCAGCCAGGGGAGATCACCACCCATGCACCCATAATCCTTCCCCAGATGCCCAGATCCCTGGAGCCCACCGGTGCACCTGGTAGCTCTCTGTGACCTCTTAGACCTGGAGGTTTGTTCTAAGGTCCTTTTTCTTTTTCCTGTGGCTCCCTCAAGACATGAAAATAAGTAGGCTAAAGCAATGCACCATATTTCCAGCTTAAGCAACGGCGGCAAATACCAGACATCCTATGATAGTGCAATTCCCTCCACCTGGGAGACCTGGTTAATGATAGAATGAGAGACAGATCTAAGCTAAGTATGTTTGAGGAGCTTTCATCTAAGTTTCAGTAACTCTGTGACACTTAAGGGTTGCAACTATCATAGCTATAATCTATAGCTATATACCATGGCTAAAAATCCTGTTTTAGAGAGTTTATCTGAACTTAAACACTTCCCATATGTCTTTTTGGTATTACTTTCTTTTTGTATATACACACTCACACCTCCTCTAAGCTAAAATTCAGACACGCAGCATATCCTAGCTCTCAAGCTGCAGGATGGTATCATGCTCAGCTCTCTCCAGGCCTGAGGTCAGCCAAGAGGCATTTGCCCCATAGGCTGACAGCTTGGCCAAGCTGCAGAGCCACTCTTGTTTCCTGCTCTATTTCATGCATAAAGAATAACATGGCACTGCAACCTCAAGAAGAAAAAGGTGACTCAAACAAGCTGTAAGAAAAATCAGCAGACCTTCTTGCAAGCACACAAAAATAGGAGACAAGTATAGACAACAGTTTATAACAAATAACCCTTTGAAAGTACACTGAAGGCAATTGCTCCTGTTTATTTTATACAGCATTTAGCCTTTATAGATGGAAGGGTTTAAAAGTTCAGGCTAGCAAGGTTATTGAGGGTAGTGCAGACAGCACTAACATGGTGCTGTCCTGATTTTTACTCCTCCTGCTTAGCTCATACAGAAGTCAGCTCTTCTGAGCCTGTGATTTTACATTCCAAATCAGCCCTTGGTTTATTGCTTTGAGAACTAAGCACTTACTTAACTTAGTACTTAATATACAGCGAGAGACACTAATGCATCTTCTGTTGTGTGAATCCCTCACCTTGAAAACTTAAATAATTAATTGCCAGTTGTAAGTAACAGGATGAAAGGGGACCAGAATAACTGTATTCTACTTCATTTCTAGGTAGAACTATAAAAAAAAAAATCCTCCATGAGAGTTTGATCACGTTTGGTTACATTTTCTGGTAATATTTTCCTATAAAATAACAGCCAGTGAAAGCAAACTTGCTCTTGCTGCACAGAAAAACCAAATCAAAATAAATCCAAGAAAATATTTGTGCTAAATGAGATTGCTGAATTAATACATTCTTGCACTAGTTTAATACCAGTTTCTCTGTGTGCTAGCTTCCAGACTTGTTCTAGTATATCCCATCACAGTTTCATCAGACACCAAATGCCATTTTCTTTTCAAATGTCATAGTGTCCAGAGCTCCATGAAGAAAGGGGATCAGGCTTTCATCTGGGGAGATGGAGCCCACATTCAGACAGCAAATCACAAGATAAAATTCAATCAGGTTTCAGAGGACACTTAAGTAAATTGGTTTTACTGCACAATAGTGATCAATTGCTGAGAATTTGAAGTGGTTTATTTACTGAAAGCTGTGAAATCTCTTCTTCAACAAAAACTGCATTCTCTATCTCTATACATTGCAAAATGGCCTCAACAGCCAACTAAGCCTTGATAGCTACTGTAACGCACTTCTGCTCACTCATTGCCTTGTACCAGTAACAGCCTGCAGATATGGATTAAGGGCAAGTTACTCATATAGCAGAGCGCCAGCATGCAGCCTTTATATTTCCCTCAACAACACAATAAATGCTGCTGGAATCAGTAGCACCAACATTCCACTCTCTAGGATGATGCTCTCATTGTCTCACTCTTCTCTTGAGGAGACTATCAGGCCTCTAGGAAACTGGCTTTCTCTACTGAAACACTGGACTACGTGGAAGCTTCAGGAGAGAAACAAAATCCTTACGTCGCATCCATTTTGTGTGCACTTGAAAACAAACCTTCTTAAGCAATGCTAAGCTCATTATTTACAATGACACACATTAGGTCAATTTAGCAAAAAGAGTGCTTCTTTCATTAGTGTTCTAGTGGAGAAGAAAAATGCAGGGAAAAAAAGTGATGTGCGAATTCTACACTTCCTCAGAAATATTTGCAATCTTCTGTTAAGGAAAATTTATCTCTTCTCAGATTCAAGTTCTATAGTGTTACCAGGATTTTGTCCCATCATAAGCACCCAAGTAAAAAAGGAAATGACAGATACATTGTGAGTAATACTACCTTCAACCTTGTTATTCGTATCTCTGTTTTGAATCTTGGTATGAAAAATTTATGCCATATTTTACTAGAGACCCGTATTTAAGAAAAAATTCCCAAATGTTTCCAAATTTCATTAAAAATAGTTCTCTATAACTTGAGATCATCTACAAGCACATCCTAGCAAAGCACCTATTCAGATGCCAGTAGACCTATTGAATTTCTGAGATTTTGTCAAAAAAAAAAAAAATTTCAAGGAAACAAGTTTTTACGGAACGATGTGTGACAGAGAACACATGAGATGGAAAAGAAAATGCAGACACTGAAGTAAGGATGAACTTTGTACCAGATAGAGGCACAAAGCAGGAGAAAAAAAATGAAAAAGCGAATGATCACATTTTGAGTCTTTAAGAAAGAAATGACTGTTAAAAAAATAAAGTGAGGGGGAAGAAAAAGTGTAGGTCATAAGTCAAACTTGTAAATGTCACTGGCAGTTTTATATTATTGCACTTACTGCTACGAAAAATAAAACAAAATACTGTAAGAGGGTTAAATGTCTCATTTGTGGCTTAGATTTAGCAAAGGGCTAAATTAGGTTCTTATACTTAAGATTTTAATGCACTGGAGGAAATAAAAAGCCATATCAAAGTAAAATGAGCATAACATTTGCAAATGACACTGTGGTTTCATATAACATATTATGCATTTTGTAGATAATTTCAATATTTTAGCATTTTTAATAATAAACAATATCCCTGTGAAAAGCAGTGAAACCACTCTCCCTGATGCAGTCAATCTTCTTGTGGGTGACAGCTGTCCTTACGGCCTCCGTGGGCTTTAACTCAGATATGATGAAGCCACTGGAACTTAGTTAAAATGGTAAACATACAGCAAAACTTGGCTTGGAACTTCAATATTCATTTAAAAAAAAAAAAAAGGTATTCTGATAAAGTTCGAAAATCATTCAGGGACATCACAAAATACCAGGCAACCCGTCATGTCATATGTACTGCAGTTAACCTTACCTGCTGGTGTAATGATGGATATACCCATTTTACACAGATTATCCTGTCTCAGTATCTGCTGTCTTTTATAGCTACCATATCCTCTGCAGTACAACGACGAGTATTCTAGGACAATGGCTTCAGAATTATTAAAAATATAATAATGGGAAGTAAAGTACCTCCCATCTTCCCTATTTCTTATTCCCCATTTCAAATAAAATAGTTATTTTATCTAGTTTAATAAGGAAAAGAAAGAGAGAGAAAAAATAATTAATTTTAGAGAAAACAAGTTCTTCAGCACTTGATAGGATTTGGTTGTAAGATACAGAAAGGAGACAGAAAGAAGGGAAAAGACATCAGAAAGAAAAAGGAGTTAGGAAGACAAGTGACTTTATTTGAATTCTGATACTTAAGGCATTTTGTTAACTTAACAGAGCACAGGGATGGCCATTGAGACACTGCTTTAATAAAAATAATAAAAAAGAATAAATAAAAAATAACTAGAGATAATTTGTGCTATACTTATTACAGAAGTTTTAGAAGTAATGTGGTGAGAGAGGCTCCTTACAGAAACCTTCTGCTGCATTAACACTATTTGCTGTGATATTATCCTATTTAGTCCTGCCTATATTAATGTCATTCTCTTTCCTTCACACAGACGACTATGTGTCAGTGTCCACAGCTGCATCAGTCTTTTGAGGGAATTGAAGATCCAAGTGCCACAGAGTCATTATGAGTCAGAGGATGGATGAAAGTGATTAGGGATTATCAGTTCTCTCTTTTTAAAAAAAAAAAATCATTTGTATTAAAGCAATGTGCAGAGATGTCATTTGAAATCAGAATCAGATCGCTAGATAGCATTATATTAAGTAGAATAGTAGACATAGCTTTCCCTGGATATTAAATAAACAAGACAAAAGAACCAAAATGAAAAAAGAAATAGCACAAGATCTCTCTGCAGTAGGTCAAGCCAAGAATAAAGTTCAGGTTTCCTGTACTACAGCTCACTATAATCTCCACTAAGATAAATCAAGAAAGAAACCTTGATTTCCTAATGCTGAAGCTTTAACTTTTGGTAAGATGAACATAACCCTCCTGTCCTTTGCAGCAAGCCAGCTGAATACTTATCATGCAGTCTTCCACTGAAACTAACAGTGTGTCTTTTTTCTTCCTAATTTTTCAGGCTTTTAGAAGTTACATGAGCTTTTATAAAGTGAAGAATTTTATTCCCCATCCTTGCCTCCAGAATTCCTCATCTTCATTCCCATTTTTCTCTGGGTCTAACTATTGCTCTTGCAAGACATCATATCTGTAAGTACAGATCTTGCTAGAGAACACAGATACAGTATTACTATAGTCAAAAGGAGATTCTTTGCCTATAACAAATCTTGTCTGTGGGAGACTATATGCTCCACAGTCCTTTGGCATCAACTCCAAAGACCCTATTGTTCGCAAGAGACAAATGATGAATACTTCACTATGTAGAATTTTAAAAAAATAAAAGAGTGGCAACTAAACTTTCTGAGTCAACATGAACTAGATGCATCACGTGGATTATAAAAATTTGGCACATCACATGGGTTAGCAAATAATCTTATCTTTTTGATGATATTGTTTTCTACTCCTTGGAGAATGTGAAGTCTAAGCACAAGATAACTTTCCTTTCTATTCCGCCCAAAATATAGTCATTTTCTTTAAATAAAGGCTACATTCTATTTATTTCTCCCCCCTTTTTTTTGTATTTCGATTTCCTCATATTGGAGAAAGAACACAAAATTCAAGTGTGAGAGTCAGCTTCACTGTGGACACACTAGAACGTATTTCCACATTTTCCTCCTATTATATCTGTCACTCAAAAATTCCCTCCCAAATATCTGTCACTCAAAAAAGGAGCACAGCCAGTGCCGATTTACTTAAACAAGTAACCCCACAGTGTTAAACACAGGCATCACTGAGCAAAACGAGAAATAGAAAACAGTGTTTTGTATGAACCACACCAACTTCATGTACGGAAGGGGCTGTTGGACCGTTCATGGTGGAGCCAGGCTGGCTGTCGGAGGCCTCAGTTGTGGGCTGTTAGCGGAGACGACGGGGTCTTACCATTCACCACACAGGGCTGTGCTCAC
This sequence comes from Crypturellus undulatus, assembly GCA_013389825.1. NCBI lineage: Eukaryota > Metazoa > Chordata > Aves > Tinamiformes > Tinamidae > Crypturellus > Crypturellus undulatus. The sequence goes on along the minus strand of VWPW01017552.1, from coordinate 88,558 downwards.
CCCCTGCACCAGCCCTTCTCCCAGACAGCCAAAGAAATAAACAGTGGCCTGAAGACTTAGGAAATGTGCAAGAGCTCAGGATCCAAACAGCCAGCTCATCCACCTAAAACACATACTGGACTCAGTGGGGAAACTCACAGGCCACGTTAAAGCATCAAAATCGGATTGGTTTACAAGCACTCTGGTAACAAGTGGCCATGGGGAAAGCCACCCACCTGCCTCAAAAAGAGGCTAAGATCACAGTGAGTAATAATTCATAATGACTAGTTTGTCTAGATCAAAATAGCACCAGTGAATCACCATAGATTAGGAATGACAAAACTGATCCATTGTGAACTATTGTGAAGGAAGATATCTGCTAGTGACAGAAGGACACAAATGTGGTGCTCTGCTTTAGCTGACAAACCAGAGTCAAATAAGCAGAGGAACTGCCCCTTAGCATTGTTCCTGAGGAAGCAAACTTCCCAATCATATCTGAGGGAAAATACAAGTCTCAGGACACAAACTTCACAAGTGCACACTGTAACCCAGAAACAGAATGCCCTTGGAAAAAAATATATAGTGTTTCTATTCAATAAACATTTTGAATAATTAGTGCTCTTGGAGGAAATGGGGAGCATAAATTCATGGTAAGTATTGTTTCAGATAAATAATTCATCCAGCTCTAATTACGAGTATAGTTTTTTGAAACACTGTCAGTGAACTGCATACCATAAGTCACTGATAACAGCTAGAAAATAAAATCATATCTAATATATTAAGTGCTAAATCCTGCATTAATATGAACAATATAAAATAATTCAATAATGTATCTGAATCAGAGCAAAACCACAACATTAACCCATCCGTGCAGGCTATGGACCTACTAAAATGGTAAATCACTACTGTTTTTTCACTATGTCACAGAAGCTCGGCAAAATTTTTTCCTTATTCTTTTAGGCGGGTACAAGTGTTTGCATGTGAATGGAGCTGTAGTTTTAATATACAGGCCTTGTGTATGTTATTTTCTCATTAAACCATTCCAAATTAAAGGGTATAACAGTTGCAGCAATATAGCTTTGCAAAGAGTGTGTACACTCCATTACACTTGCAAGCTGCACTTCCTTCTGAAGTATATGTTATGGGATTATTTGAAAGTGTGGAAGTGCCCCAAGACCATGCACGACCTTGCTGAATTTGTCTGCCAGTTAACAGAAGGTCCCCATCTCTAAGATGCATCAGTGACCTCAGGACTCCTACATTAACGCACAAAAGGCGCATCTACTGGCATAATAATGAGAAAGGTAGAGCAGATCTTTTGATTGCTTGTGCTTTCATAAAAGATGAAGGACTTTTTTCAACTAATGTTGACCATGAAGCAGCTCTGTACCTAGAGTGGCACATAGTGGGTTCAGAGATGTTACATTTGATATATGTACCACCATACATCTTTAATTTATAAAAAGTCTGTGTGATTACTTTTTCACAACACTCTGTAAAACAAAGGCAGGACATGCCTTCCTCAAATAAATTATCTAAAAATCTTTGCTGCTCATGAAAACTAGCTGTTTGGTGTAGGTTAAGTAGTACAGCAGATTCCCCATTAGAGAAAAACAGCTCTAATCCACTCAACATACCAAAAGCATTTGGCCTTGATTCAGACTGTCTAGATGACCATTACGAAGCTTTTGGTTAATTACAGTAAATCCTCAGACCTTGTCCAAAATTGCCTGGAGCCAAACCTCCCAGAAGCAATGACATAAACCTCGCCTGTGAGCTTGCCTAGGGAGGGAAAGTGTTTAAAGCTGTATACAAACAGTTTCTGACTCTTGTCTCTTTCACTTCTTTCCAACAGTCCTTGACAGTGATTAAAATTTACTAGTAACCAAGTCTCTTAATTCTAGTTATTAGAACTAAATATTCATTTGAACAGAACGTGTGGGCTTTTACCCTTTCTGTAACAGAAAGATTAATAAACACAGTTAACCTGTGGTAGTCATTGTCACAAATCAATGGCAAGCAGAATTTAAGAATATTCTTTCAATAAGAGTATTTAGAGAGCTATTCACTAAAAATAAGTCTGGAACTTGTATAATCCACTCTTTCCTTGATTATATGCTTGGAAAATATACTTGAAACTGGTCAAGTAAGCTTTCTTTTTTTATCCAAAAAATGTCCTTGTTTGGAATGCAAGCATTTTTATTTCAGCATAGGATAAAATATCAACCTTTCCTGTGGCACACCAATATTGGAGATGCATTACAGAGTACTGCAAAATATTGCTTTGCTATTTTTTTCAACAGTGAACTAGTACTATTGTGTTCAATCCTGAATTTTGATTTTCAGGATACTTTGGGAGGTGAAAGAGGTAAAGAAGAATTCTAAATCAGAATAATATTTATTCAAAACATGTCAGTCCTTGTACTGTAGAGTGTTTCAACTTCCCGACTAGTTCCAAGGCTTTGGAGTTAGTGTAGAAATAGCCAAAGTCAAAAGAATGAACCCTTCCTGGATGGATCATTCTGTCCTCATTAGTGTTTCTCACTCCTGCCATAAGCCTCGCTGGAACAAGCTGTGGATAGAGATGGGAACCTGCTCCTCTGGTGAGCTGCTTAGGAAGATCCTCCACACTCAGCCATTATCCAGTATAATTTATGATGCAATCTGCTTGGTATGAGTCCAATATTTTTTTCACAATTTGCCTTATTATTTAACAATATAAAATTAGATTTTGATAATAACAGGGTTTTTTGGGGGGGGTGAGTGGGATGGGAAGAAAGAGCTCTAAGCAAGTGCCCCTATAAAATGAAAAGATAGAAAATGTTACATATAAAAAAAATCATTCTGTTGCTCCATATTGTTGAAGAGGAAAGATGAAGATATAGGCATTTTTCTCCCCAACACCTTCCTATTAATGCTAGAAGATAACTAGAAATGCTTAGTAAAACATACAGTGAATTAAGGAAAATCATTACCTTCAGGCTCTGTTCCTCACAATTATGCATTAGGTGCAAGAGTTTAGTATACAGCTGTTAGCTCTACTGATTTTTCGAAGCTTTTCAGAAGTTCAGGTAATAAAAATGCAGACTTAGGAAGTCTGCCTAGCATAAATGGAATGAACTATGACATATTCATATATAGTATCTATCCTATTATTCAGAAGAATTATATTAACTTGTTTTTTTTTAGCTAAGAGTAAAGCTAAGAATATGGTTTCTTTAGCAGATGACAGCTGCATTCTAATGTATGAAACAAATGCATATAAGAAATGCTTATGAATTCATTTTCAGAAGTGGATAAAGTTGATTGAAGAAAACAGATTCAAGGAAAACTGTCAGTTCCTCTGGTAATGTGCTGGACACTCTGATGTGCTAAAGTAAGCAAGATCAACCACCAAACTGGTCCAGTAATATGGAATTCCAGTAGTATCTCTTAATGTCTGTTATTATTAAGATCAACTTCTGATCAACACGGGGAATTCCTGAAAAGTATTTACCGCTATTTCCTGATTTAGTGAGAGACACATGACGGAGATTTGTCAGTCATTTGCAAGTGCAACTAGGGAAATGGAACTTCCATTTCAGATGTGGCTACTTCCTTCCCCAACTGTAATGAAGCCCAGGGCAATAAGGACAGAGATTTAATGAGAGAGATTGCTACCCAGAACAAGACTGGAAATAGGAAAATTCTCCTGGGCTATAATAATGCTACCATTAATTTGTTCATAGGCTTGGAAGCAATCTCTAACCCTAAACCCTTGCAGATGTAGTTCAAGAAGGGTAAAGTGTATTTGTAAATTAATTTGTGCAAAGCCTTGCATTATAATTTTACAACTGATGTGTCAAATCTCATCATGTCAAAATAGGCTGGATTAGAAATAGCCTACACATATCTTTTCACAGAGGAAGACTTTAGAGGGTTCTACTTCTTTCTGAAAACTCCTGAAGCTCATATGCACCATCTGAAGTCTTATGCTCTTGCCTTCAGACTGAAATTCAGAACACTCATGTGGCCGCCCAGTCCATTTCATCAGAAATTGAAACTCATAAATAAGCATTTTCCTAATAAGCAATTTCCTAATTCACTGGCTATCTTGGATATTGACACTTGACTTGCTCCAAAGCTCAGTGGCAGCATAAACATTGTTGTGTATGAGGGAGTACTCATCATGAACCCATTTCCAAGCTTGACAAAGTTTGATGCCAAATGCCATTTGGAGTGAGGAGGCAGTAGTAAGCAGGAAGGCAATTCTATAGTATATATAGAAATCTTTTTTTTTTTCCTGATCAAAAGGAGTTTGACTTCTTTTCTGTGATAGTCCAATAAAATAGGACAATAACGCTGACACCTAGACAAATCATTCAACTAAATCTCTCCTCACATATTAGACATACAGCAGACCATCCATAATAGTGACAGTCACCAAAAACTCCTCTGCTTACTGAGCAGTCCTTAAACCCAGCTGTTGATTTCATTTATATCTGTGTTGGTCTACAATCCCACGTCTCATAGACGCTACCTCAAAAAATTATAGACAAACAGAAACAGATGAACATACAGATACACGCATAGCATATTTAGATATGAGGAAGAAGCAGAAAAAAAAAATAAAAACTACACTATTTTAACTATCTGGAACCTATCTGAAAGTAGTTGTATAAATAACCATCCTGGAGAACATCATCTCCCAGATCTGCCACGGTAATAACTATATGGCTTTGCCATCAGGAAGCTCAGGTTTTATCTTTTCCAAAAGCAGAGATAAGACAGGCACATGCCACCTCCTGCCATTTACTTGACCAGTTTGGGATGCATGCTGATGAGAAAAATGCACATATTGAGATATTTAATCATTTGTTTTCTCTAAAGAAGGAGAGATATGTAAAAGAACTACTTGTTATTTTTTTTTCTACAGTGACTTCTGTTGAAGTAGAACTTCACACACATAAGCACAACTCAAATTTGTTCCAGGGGTCTCTTTTCTACCTACTAATATTTCTGTGGATTAATTTTTGAGGTGGCAAAGTAATGTGACCTTACCAAAAACCACAGGCTGAAGACAAATTATTAGACCAGTTTAATAAAGCTAACGCAAGCAAGGTTAGTTTAATTTAACACAATTTTTGTCCTTTGTGATCTATGCATTATCTGTGCACACAGTCACAAGTCACAAAGTCAAACAGAATGTCACATAACAAACATATAGGGCATGACCCTACACTTTCTTCGATCTGATGGAATCTTTCATTGCATGAGAAAGTATAAAATGACCACATTAAGTATAAGGAATTAGCAAAGAATAAGAGTATAGAGATGGTTCATTTTTGGGCAGAGAATCTAGCTTTACATCTTCCATCCATATCCTATTCTCATGTGCACTAGTCTACTGAAAGAGCAAGATGGCTGGATGCTTCAGGTAAAGGCAGTATTCCTGTGAGCAGAATTCAACAAACACACCTAAGTAAAGTTACAACATGTGCTAATTGTACCCTTAGTATCATAGCTACATGAAGGAATTACTGTCAAGCACATACAAAATAGCGTCATTTATATATGCATTTTGATAATGATAATTATATATGCATTTGGTAATGATTTTGATTGCCTTGCAGACTTTAGCATGTTGACATGAAACACATACCAACTAAGAAAAGGTGTTTGCTCTGCAAAGAGTTTATCTTAAAAGAGATAATAAATGTAAAATTTAAGGAAGTAAAAAATATCCTGCTTTTGTGAAGTGGTAACTGAGGGGCAGGCTTTCCAAGTCACAGCAAATTCCTCCTCCTCCAGTTAAAAAAAAAAAAGAAAAAAAATCCAACTAAATGAGGATAAAGTAGCTGACTAGCTTCTGCTTTTATTTATATACATTTTCTCTGAGATAGATAGTTGAAAGTGGAGTCTCTACAAACCCATGAGCAGCTGGATACCACTGCAGATTTATACTACTGTATACAACAGCAGTGCACCTGCACCTTACTCACTATAACCCTTTGGTTCATAATAAATGCCCCAATGCTGTGTGACCTCTGAATGTTCTATAAATGTTCAAATTAAGAATTTCCATAAAATCAATAACCTGTGTTTAAAAATGTACTTTTGTCCTTGCTTATGCTTCTGTCAAAGCAGAATTTAGGTTATTACCAAGTCATTAGTAAAACCATCAGCTTGGCAAACAAGGATCTTGGTGTCACACTGCAGAACTCTGGGTGATCATGGTGACAAACAAAACCGCTTCAGCATAGCCCAGCATATTCGCAAGGAGAAAATGCAAAGAAAATATCAGGTATTTCAATTTACCAGCCCTGTAGCATTTGTCAGAGAAGTATTCTAAACACTCCCTTTCCTCCCTCACCATTTTCTCTTTATAACCTGTTAAAATAACACTGTCTACAATTACAGGGTCATTTGTTATGCATGATATAATAGACTGCAAATATAAAAAGGCATTATCATTACTTTTGTCCTTTGTTCTTCCAGGCCAGAATATTGCATAGTTCTTTACTTTGACATTTATTGCTTTTAGATTGGTAATAGAATGGTTTGTGTTGCTCATTATCTTGAATGATGATAATATTAGAGTTTGGGGAGCCTGCGTTTCCTGTTAAGTAAAGTAAAGGCTTCATATAATTTACCAAGGGTTATTACTGGACAATTACCCACAATACAGTTCAAGTCTCATAAATGTTAGCCATATTCACTCTTAAATACCACATCTGTAGTATGGTTTCTAGGAAACTGCATAGAACCGCAGAGAACAACTTAGGTCATCTATGCATGTGGAGGAGGGAGACGTTTATATGTACTTATGCATATATAAATGAAATATTCAGTGTTTACTAATGCACTTCCCATTGGGTCCACATTCAAAGAAATATCCAGTGACACAGTTTGGACTCTGAGCGTGGAATGATGGGGGAGGAGGGGAAGGGAGTAGGGAAAGGGAAACACAAGGAACCTCAGTTTCCATAACTGCTACCATATTTGGTAGATTTGTTCTGGATTTAAAGAGATGAAAATGATACTAGATTTGGCCTAAGATTTTATACAAGAATCGAACAGCCTGATATATTGGAATCAATTAGTTGTCTCAGTACTAACTCCTCTACTCTGAACGTATTTGGTGTCTTATCTTGACCAGAGTTTGTACTCTATTCTGGAAAGGCTTAATCACCAATACTATGTAGTGGCTTCATGTGCGGAGTGTCCCCAGTGTCACTGAGGGTCCTATACCTGAAAAATTCATTGCACTGGGAATCCTTCGCCATTTGCTACCGTCCTGTACAATTCTTCAAATCAGGACTCTTCTGAGACTTGCAGATACTTATATGGATATAATGTTCTGTGTGCGAAGACGCATGCACACACACATGCACATACACATGTCCTCCACTGCCCGCCCCGCTCTTCCTTTTCCGCTTGGTACTCCAGTTGGCCTGCAGCCATTCATGTTCAGTTTATGTTCAACAGCTCATTTCTTTAGAGGCAGCATTTTCAATGAAATGTTTCTATTTGGTGCCAAGTAATAGTAGCTAAAATTATTTGCCCTATGAATCTCACTAGATTAGTTTTTGTAATTTACATACATATCCAATTTCTACCAATTTTCAATGACAGTTTTCTCTTTGGACTTTGTTTCATTTCTATTGTTGAACTGGAACATTGTTTCAGACTTACAGCTTTCTGTAAACTTTATGACATATTCCATATTATTATAGTTATCTAGTAATGCAAAATAAGAAAAAAACCCTTTAACTCTAAATATTAAAATAGTCTCTGGAAAATGGAGTTAATGTTTCATGAAATAAATGTCATAATACAAAAAACATATTTTAATGGAAATTTGTTGAAAGTCTCAGATGTTTCTTTTCTGACTACCATCAGTTACTATGCTTCATATGAATCATAAAACCCAGACTGCTCAGGTCAACTGGTTCATCCTTGTGGCAATAAATAATTTTAAAACATTCAGATTTGCAGTTATGATGAGCTGACACGAGATGAGTGCAAGCCTGGAAATATAATTGTTGCCCGCTGACACACCTGTGATTGCTTTGCTCTCAAGAGGGAGCATATTGATGGCTGGTATTTCTGATGTTGTTAGAGCAAGATAAGCTGCAAACCAAGATAATGCTCTTCCATGCTGTGCTGGAAATGCTCAGCAGATGTTCAAGAGAAGCAAAGAGAACCACACGATTGTTATTATTAGTCCATTTGATATTATAATGCGTGGACAGGTATGGATAGGAGGTGAACGCCTGCTGAGTTGGGCAAGTTTGCTCAGCATGGGCCTAATCCTATCACTGTTCAGGGAAAGGGAAGGCTTTCCGGACACTGTAGTGGGATTTCATTGGGTTCAACATATACATACAGAAACTGCACAGACCCATTTAAAAGGGCCTCATGCTCTGAGCACAGCGATCCTTGCCTGCATCTCCCCTCTCACGATGATGTACGGCAGGAGGATTCGCACCATTTACATGTGCCTGGTGCAGGGCACAGTGCCCTGAGCACAGCTCTGGTAGCACTAACACCTGAGAGATGCGGACCTGCTAGCTCTGTGGCCTCTATTAGAAACCGGGAAGCAGCAGGTGTTTCAGCAACAGGTGCTGGATGTCCTGGGGAAGTAACGTACGCCGCACCCAGGGGCTCAGCCCCAGACCTACAGTAATGCAGAACATTCCCCAAAACAGCCTGGGAAAATTAGATACAAAACCCACACTAAAATTAAATCAATTATTTGCTTTTAAAAGCCAACCTGCTTTTAACTTAAGCATTTTTTTAAAGGAAAATCACAAAATACATATTGAAGTGACATAGAACGTCAGCTTTTCTTGTTCTCCAGGTCAGAAATCTGTGTTGAATTTCACTGGACAGCAGAGATAAAAGGAAGCATACATCTTTCCTATATGGTAGAAGAAATGAACACCCTCAAGTTTATATTTTTCATGAAAAAGCATGAACTTTTTCCTATATGGCCATCTTTCAATATTTAAAATAAAATAACAGTAAGAAAATATATATTTGAATCATAGCAACAAAGTTAATGGCCATATTTTGATGAACAGTCACATTCAGACTAATGGGAATGGTCAGCTGTGTACTTTCGGTAAAGTGCATCAGACCTACGAGATTTCTTTTTCTTCTTTTTCCAAATTGAGGCAGGTTCCATGTAATCTTGGAGGGACTGAACCGAATTTCATAGCTGAGCTGCGCATAGACTACAATTCTGTAAGGAGAGAGACTCGTGATCACAGAGCTCAGCAGCTGAGCTGAAGTCACTGAAGATGGGTAATCCAGCAAGGACAAGTGCTATTGATACAATTTTCTGCTAAACAGATACCAGTGATGAATCTGTTTTAAATGCCAATAATCTCAACCTTTGTTTAGTATAATACAAGCCTTGCATTTTATTACTGGTAAATACCTTGCTGTTATTTGCCTCTATGCTGCCATATGGTACCTGCCCATCTGGACTTGCAAGTATTTGCTTCTTTCTTTGTTCTTCTCTTTCTCTTTACTGAAATTATTTCCCAAATGACCTAGAAAAATTAGCAAATTTCTTAAATTAAAATGACCTTGATGCCTAAGTAGTCTTGTTCAGTCACTTTTAAACACAATTTCTACTGATAGGCTCATATATCCATTTTAGTTGTTTCACATTTTTATTATTAGCTTATTTCACTATAGCAGCTCCTAAAGCAAACAACAATCCTTTCCAATTTGTTTATCCAATTTATATTTACACACCAGCTCTGTAAGCAAACTGATCTTCCTGAGCCAAATTTTTCAAAGGATTTAACTCTAACCCAAGCTCAGCCAGCATCTTGCACCTGGGCTGCAGAGGGTTCCTTGTTCCCAGTACCAAAGCGCAGTTTCAGGTTTACTCCTCCCAAATACAAATTCTAGTCCCTTGTTGTCTTTTATCGACCAACCAAGTGGTTCAAATCCTGTCTTATTCCTATGAGAAGCTGCATCTACTTCCACCACATTACAAAACGTAACCAACACATTACAGCTATCCTGAGGGGCAGATTTTAGTGCTGCTTCTCCGCACTACTCCACTTCACATGGAAAAGCTGAAAATGCCCATTCTCTCTGGTTGAGTTAACTTAATTAGGTCGTATAAAGAAGGAGAGCACTAAATTCAATCATTTATAGTTCAGGATTTTTGGATACACATTATGAACCATGATTCATGAAAATAATACCGTTGGCACCATAGTAAAAGCACGCACCTTTGCCACTACAAGACTGATCGCAGCATCAGTTTCAGTGTGCCGTGGGATAAACAGGTGTAAAGGTCCCCTTCCCCCCATAAGTTCCTGCAGGAGAAGAGCTGCAAAGGAGCTCCAGCTCTGCTGATTGCAGTTTTATTCCCAGAGAGCTTTAAAGTACTGAAATCTGAAAGCAAGTGCTTACAGACATTATGCGCACTGTGGTAGCACACTTCCAGCCCTGCAATTCGGCATCCCTGAAGGCCCTCTACACTGGGTACCAGGCCAGTGCTGCTGTCACATCCTTTTTCCTCAGGGAGAAAAGTTGGTGCATCCCTCACTTTATATATCCCTATCCTCACAGGTCCCTAATTTCTCATATAGTAAATGTGTTAAAAAAAAAAAAATAAATAAACTTCTTCCAAAATATGTCTGCAGCTGCTACATGGAGTATAAATACACAAGAGTATTTATTACTGCAATGTGGAGCCCTATGGACTGGTAATGGTTTAATCTTGTGGGGCATCAGCTTAACGCTTAAGCTAGGCAGATATGCTTGGAATTTAAAGTAGTATTTCTTTCCCATTTCTTGTTGGTTTAAATATTGCATTTAAACAATGAGGAGTCATTAATTGCTATGAAAATATCTACTCATTTATACAAGGTAGTAAATATATGAGCAGTGAGTTACAGTACTCACAGATGAGAAAGCAATATGTTAATATATCCCTGAAATAATGAACAGGAATTTATAACTGGAAAGCAATTTTTCTTCCCAAGGGGAAACCTTTTCAAGCTTAAAGACAGGAATATTTCATTCTTAGAGAGGAGTAGAGGAGGGGGTGCCTTTCCTGGAAGACCCTCAAAGGAAAAAAAAAAAAGTATTTTCTCCCCAAGGTGTTTTATTGTAGCTTGCCTGAAAGAAACACTTCAAGGTTTATAATCACTCAGTTAGTTATACTTTTGATTTGTTTAAAAACAAAGAAAACAATTACTGATCATTACCTACTGGTTTTATTTTTACAAATCAATATAATGTAAAGCAAATAATAAATTGTCTATCTCTTTGCTGTCATTTTTTTTCATCTTTATACCTATTCAGGGAGAAAAGAAAAAATGCCTTAGCCTTAATGTTAATGTTGGCAGGCATAGACAATTAGGGTCCCTATCCTGTGCACACACTCACTTTCAAGCTACCAGTGATGAAAGGGGACTGGTCTGCTACACAAAGGAAAAACCTTGTTGAGAAAAGCATTCCTTTGGGCTAGTATCTCTATCTGATGTAATCATCTTAGCCTACCACTATCATCGCTGGAAATAAACAGACACCCAAAGAAATTCAGATGAATCATTCCCTAATGCCTGCTTCTTGTCATTAAGAATAAACCGACAGACAAAAAGACTAGATGTGGATCATATATAGTATATATATACTATATATATACTATATATGTACTCTCTCTATATATATATATGTACTCTCTCTCTCTCTATATATATATACACACACACATACACGCACTATACTAAAGTCCCCAAAAGTTATGTGAAATGAAGTCTAACAGTTTAATTTATTTTTAGGAACAGAATTGACTTAAAGATCAATGATACTAAAAAAGTAAAAAAAAAAACTCATTTTTTATTCACTGTAAGAGTTGGATTAGCTTTGGATTCTAACCTCCTTATTAATAGTCAAGAAAGTATAATCCATGTGAAAATTAATGGAAAATTAATCATCGTCATATGAACAAAGCAAAGTGGGAACACAGATCTGGTTGCCTAGAAATCTGATTTGTGCTGCACGTTGAGTGTAAACTTGGGAGCTACAATACATCATGGCGATGTAAGGAAGTGCAAGTTTTATAGACTTTTATGCTTAAATAGGTAATACCTTCACTTTAGCATAAGGTGCATAAAAGCTGCAGAGTTAGATCCTGCAAGACCTTCTTGTGCTAAAATACATCCATTTTAATAGCTGATGAGGGGGTAGATTCACAAATCTCATTCTCAGACTTTGACATTAAAGCAGAAGATCTGCTGGAAAAAAAAAAAAAAAAAAAAGAGTCCAGAAAAGGCATGTTAAACGCTGTGTGCTAATAAACTTCTAGGATATGAGACTCCTCTAAACAGCATCACCTGACTGTCTGCTAGCTATGGAGAAACGTGTATTGAGAAAAGGGTATGGAGACAAGGGAGGGAGTTGCAACCCCCCGTGCCCATGTCCTTTGCCCCGTGCGAGCCAGGAGAGCCGGCTGCTGTCGCGGATGGGACCAGGTTGGTCCGAGACGGGGATCGCATCAGAAGGAGGGACACACCGCGGTGATGTGACTCTGCCTCTGTTTGCCGCCTCCCCAGGCAGCACTCGTGGGAGAACCAGCGTGTGGGGAGGCTTGTCCCCTTCTGAAGCAGCAAGGAAATGGTTCGTTCTGCAACACCGTGCAGGAGAGGGTGTGGAAACTGGAGCGGGAGCACCAGAGAATGGTTTTTCCTCAAAAAAGCAAAGAACAGAAGAGAGGGAAGAAAGACATCCTCAGAAAAACACCTGATAAGAGGATATTAGCCTGAATGCTTCTAAAATTATTACTGCTTTATTTACATTCTCAAACCCCTTGCAGTACTGCAGGGACCGATTTTCACTCTATTAAGAGAAAAAAAAAAGAACCCAAGACTAAGGTTCAGCAGTTCCTTATCAGTCAGTACAGGAGAGCTGAACCATACATTGAAAGCTACCTGCCTAACCAGCAATTTGACTCTGCAAAGCAGATGAACGCCTTGCAGATTCAGGGGTCTCCCCTCCATTCAGTGTTTGTTTCGCTGAAGACCTCAGACAAACACCTTTCCAAATCTTCAGTTCAGATGCCAAGAAATGAACCTGGTTTTGGAGGTGGATGCAATCACCACCTCTAGAGGCACACCTACGGAAACGAGTGCTTCTGGGAAGCTCACGGAAAACACATGCAGAGAACTGTGCCTGAACAACTAGCATTGTAAGACAAAAAGGGAAATATTGATAGAGGCAGGAATAATATATATGTGTATGTGTACATATATTTATATAATATATATATAAAACATATCCCTTCCTCCTCTTTTAAGTAGCAGACTAAAAAAGAAAATGGCAGAAGCTATAAAAATAACTCTCATTCAATTTTTTAAACATGCTTCGAAGCCTGGATTATAGTTTGATTTTTTTTTAAAGCTAACATAAATTTTAATTATTCAAAACTTTTCCACTCAGTTTCATACAAATTTCCAACCAAAAATTCATTTAATTCCAAACGCGAACTTCTATTTTGGAGAGTTGCATTCTAGAAACATAAGTGCTATTTCAGAAAGTCAGAAGTGCACAGGTCTACCTAGATTTCTCAGTTGTGAGAAATGAGAAATATATCCAAAGGGACACCTACTTAATGGTAAAATGAGAAATCAGAGAATAGAGAATGAATAATTCTTTTTCCTTGTATTTTAGTTCTTCTTGCTACACATACCAGCATTAACTGTTTCTCCCCCATTCTGATCTGCCTATACCTTTTATCTGGTGATCTCCCTAGCTGAAACATAAAGAAGGGAAGAGGAGCAGGTATACTACCTCTGTGACATTAATTCCACAGGGAAAATACAGCTATGCTGTATTCCAAAAACACATCCCAAAACAGCTCTATATCTAACAAACAAACATAATAAAGCTAATGAGCTTCTATGATAGCGAGAGGGGTGATATGCTGCCTTGAGTTTTATTTCTGTTAGAAGGAAGTGTAATTGCTATCATTGGACTTTAAAAGAAATTATTCTTCTCAATCCATTTCACAGCAGAAGCAGCTTTTTTGACCTAAATATCATTGCACACAAAAACCTCCCTTCACACACCCTCTCACATATGTTTCTAATATAACATAAATGAGGTTTAAAAAAGAGAGGTGAATAAAATAAATAAAAAAAAGAGAGAGTCTGCTTGTGCTATCCTGAAAAGCAAACAGCAGTGTTATGGAACAAATGTGTTTCCTGCTCTCTTGTATTAAGACATTTTAACAGCTTCTTGAATATTCTCCTTAGTAACAAATATTACATGTAGGAACAGAGTCTCCAAAAACAAAAAAATGAACAGGTCTATTTTTCATGTGCAGAAGAGATTTCTGAAAGCACAGATACACTAGCTCTCTCCATTCTTTTTGTTTTTTATAAACCTACAAAAATAGATATTTTATAGAAATTTCATATGTGACCAAACTTTTTATGCAAACAAACATGGTCATTATTACACATGGGCTGCAGAAACAAATCAGGCTCACTTGTTTCTTTGGCCAAGCACAATTTCATTTCTTGCTGTGAATCACTGCATCCAAATACAGCAGCGCATTTTTAGGTGATCCATCAATTCAGAAGTGATAATCCTGCATCTTGGCTCCTTGCTTCTGCATTGTCATCCTTATGAGCTCTCACTGAATATGTTATTTCTCATTCTTTGCACTGAAGTCATGAATACCTTAGAAATGCATCTACTGCAAAACAGATGAAAAATACACAGTAATCAAAGATACTGCTGAACCTTGCATGTAGGCAAGTTTTGAACTACTTAGATGGGAAGTACCCTACATCTGCAGGGAACTCTGCCCATGCTACAGAACCCGCATGAGAAGCTTAGCAAATATCCAGATGTTGCTCCAGTTCCATCCCGAGCGCTGTGTTGTCACTGAGAGCACCTCCTTTAGTGACTGAGGAGTACAGCTGAGTACACATAAACGACCTGCAGATGATCACAGACGCAGCACATACGCAACGCATAGCATGAACATCTTTTATGTATTATGCTACCCAAATAAAGTTGTTTTGTCACAAGTCCTCAATCTAAGTAGGGAACAATCAAAACTGGAAAATGGTATTAGAATGAATGAAGAAAAAAAAAAAAAAAAAAAAAACACCTCCATATAGTGATTTTGGACCAAATACAGTGCAACACACCACTTAGGTGCTTTGGGGGACCATTACTTGAAGTCTATTTGCTACAGTAGTTCTCTCTCTCTCTCTCTGTTTTTTTAAGATTTCCCCAGAGGTTGTACACCTATGCAACTTCTCTCCTTAAGAACAAATTCAGTCTCTTTTATCAGCTAGGGATGGTGAGTGGTGGCACAGAACATGTAGGACATCTCAATTTGTGGTGACCTTTACCTAAAGGGAAAGCCAGAGGAGATTCCCCGAGGAGTCAAAGTCACTTGCACTTCTATTTCAAAGGCACCTGTTCTTATTTCAAAAATAAATCCATAAATCCAAAAGTAACACATGTATTCACATCATTTTGAGATTTGTTGTACTTTGTGGCACACAGGATAGTGCTTTTGGTTCACATTTGGAATCTCTTGAACAAAGCAAATCCAATAAACAAACCCGAATTATCATATTCGCATTTGCTGTTCTTTTGCACACACCTGAGATTTAAATTACATGTATAATCATTCCCAGACAGGTTTCAGTTGTTCACTATTTGGCACAGCCTCTACATAGTACTGACTCTTTTTGAGAAAGCAATTTTGCAAATACTATAGGACTGCAAAGCTGGCAAAGGCCTCCTATGTTAATGAATCCCATCTTCCACTTGCTTCTGTGTTACGGTCTACATTTGCACGTGCTCCTTTTTTTTAAAAAAAAAAAGTTTTTTAAAAAGAGTTTTTTTATTTTGAGTCTCTTTAAAGGATTAAAATGCTTCTTTTTCTTGTATAAAGGCAAATGCTAACCATTCAACTTTCAAAGAAAATATGCCCATGAACATCTAAGGTGTAATAAAAGGACAGCCCCTCACTGCCTCAACAATCTGGTATTTCAAGAGACCTGATGCTGCTGACAGGGCAGAGCCATGTGCTTGCTATCCATTAATGCTTCTCCACATAGCAGAGAGAAGGGAAGTTTCTCCACACAAACTGCTGTGCTGGTCTCTCTCAAGATGGTGTTTCACTATTATGAAATTGCCTAGTCACTTACATACTTGTTCAGGCCATGTAAATGGAAGTTCAAAATATTAGCTAGAGAAAAAGAAAACTAACCATGCTCTACACTGGAGTGCAAATTATTGCAAACCATACTGCTACTCCTCTAGCATTGCAGAGATGACTAAAACAAGAGTGCCGGCAGCAACTGATCAACTAGTGCTAACCAGAGATATTAGACAGACACCTCTGTGAAGGGTTAACTCTAGCACCACTCTTTCTTGTAACGCAATCACTAATCCATTCTGAGGTCGGATGTATTTCCTAACAACACTTCCACATAGGCCACATCAACCTCCATTTTACAGATTACAGATAAGTGATGGAGGACCACATATTTAAGGTCATGCAATTCTGGCCACAAAGATCAAATTCCTCCAGCGGAGGCATAAGAAGATAGAGAAAGAAAAGGAAAAAGAAAAGAAAATAAAAAAAGCAACTCAGTGGAATTTGAGTCTACTTCTAAAGGCATGAGAAGTGGTTGGCACCTGAAAAGGCACTGTTCTGAAGATACATGGTGCTAAAGTTATATTATCATCTATATCCAAAGTGCCAAGATCTCTGCCAAACTTTCCGAGCACACAAATCTACTGGAGATTATAAGCAGAGGTCCCCATTCCTATATTCCTTGGTAGGTATAATCTTGTAGGCATGTTCAAAGCATACTTAATGTGTACTGGTATGAAAAATCAAGCACGATCAGAACTATTTCAAAGCATGAAACTATGGTACACATCCCTGTAACAGTTCTATGTGCACAGCAGTACCCCAGAAATGGAAATGGAAATCTTTACTCTTCCAGGTAGTTACTACCTGGAAGCATGGCAGTTTTATAAAACAAAACGGAACTGCCACTTTCAAAGCCCAGTTCTGCATTGGACATTGAATTCTGAAGGAGGCTAAACAAAAATGAAGTGAGATCTCACTTCAGAAGTGAGATTTTAGACACTAAATATTTTCCTTCAACATACTTCAAGACAAATGAAAACTCATCAGTCACTCACAGTTCTTCCCATTGGACGGTGTGAATAGCTGTGAGTAACAGGGCTGATCAGCTCTGCTGTCTGGTCACAAAAGAACAGGGATACATCAGGATCTCAGTCCTGCATGAGGTCTGTTTTATAAAAGGCAAGATTTTGGAGACAGACAAGCCCCAAGCGGATCCTATTTGATTCTGTTGGACTCCTGTTGAAACATGGCGTTATACAGGGTCCCTTGAACAGATATGTAGAAGGCTGAATAACACATAGTGCAGAAACATTAGCCACCAAGAACAGCATCCAACTTCTACAGCAAATTAGAAACATGCAGCAAAATATATTTTAAAATTTTAATCTAAATCTAAATTATTTTAGCAAACACAAGGACAGCTTTTTGGAACTCGTTCCATTCTTTCCCTTGCTCATCCTCCCTGGTTCCAGAAAGCGGCCCATTTATGGCAGAGCAGATGTGTAGTACCTACTGTGCCTTTAGCTTGGCAACTGCATTCCCTCAGGAAGAAATATCCTAGTCTTATATGTTTTGGTCAAGTATTTGAAATATTAAGCTAGAATTTTTAAGGGTAGATAAATTGTTTCTGGCATTTGCCATACAACATTTGCCTCATAACACACAGAAACTATCATGATGGACATATAAGATGTTCTTGGCATAGCATCTGACCCTTTTCAAACCCCTCTTTACAGGATTCCTTGCCTGCTGCCAACAGTGAAGACTGAAGTCTAAAATCTGGACTCAGTCAGGGCTTGGCAGCCTCCAGATAAAAATGCAATCCACTGTCTGACAAACCAGCACCCTAACAGATTATGCTGTTATCCTTTCTCTCCGCTGATGTCCATCAGCAGCCTAAACACATGAATTGCCTTTATGTTTTTTATAAATGGAGACAGTGCAGACAATTCAGGTTGTTACAATGAAGTTCACCTGCACCACATTCATGGGAAGGCCAAATCTGTATTCGTCTTTTGTGCTCATATCATTCTACTGGATAAGGGTATGATTTTTTTGCGTGGTTGTGAGCACATGTGCTCAACATTTTTATAATGACAAAAGGCCTAGCACAGAAGCAATTATGCAAACGTTTTCTACTATTTTTGCCATGAAAGGCTTTTATAGCATTTTTACAGCCTTATAGCTATATTTAAATCCAGATAGCTACTATTAGATCAGGTTAGACTGCTGGACTGTTTGGCAAAGTGCTTGGATGAAATTAGCTTGTATTTGATAAACAAAGTCAATGAGATCTGTCAACAAGATGAGTTATAGGAGCTGCTCAAGCTGCCGGCAGATGCCCTAAAGAATAATCAATTGCTTAGCCTTTTTTTTTTTTTTTTTTAAGTATGGCTGGTACATGAATATTGTTC
>VWPW01017552.1:0-70011 GCA_013389825.1 Crypturellus undulatus | reverse complement strand
TTTTTTTTTTTTTTTTTTTTAAGTATAACTGGTACATGAATATTGTTTCTAATTCAGCACATGTAATATTGCTCTTAGGAAAGATGAGATAATTTGAGGAGGGAAAGGAGGCGGTCTGGCTTTAACTAAGCCATCAAAGTTAAAGTAATATTCTTTCCTCCCTCTTCCCTTACCCTCCAAGAAGCCAAACTCAAACTGATTTAAGTACTCCTACATCAACACAAGTGGATATAGAAAATGAAATGAGCTACTGTAATATAATGCATGTTTTACATGGTTTTAACTGCAGCCACACTGGGGCTTTTACTAATCTAGTTGCATCAATTACTAAAATATTTAAAAATCTTCTAACCAACATAGCTATATCAGCAAAACTTTCCAGAATAAATCAGCCATGAAGCGGGACAACACAGAACTGAGCCCTGAATTGCTCATGTTCCATCCAAATACTCCTTATTCTTCCAGCTGGCCTTGGCAGCTACAAAGTTCTGTTTTGTCGTTATTTCAGTCTCTAGAAGACAAGGCCTTCTATCCACATGAACCAGAAGTCATGACTGAGGTGACTGGATTCTGGCTTGGGCAGAGGAAAAATATCTACATTTCTGTGAATCTCTTCTCATCCCAGAGGATGAAGGATCTACCGGGTTGGTGCTGTTTCATGCACAGCCAGGCATTCTGACTTCAGAGCTGTACTAGATGGGACCTGTGCCACAAGATTCAGCAAGCTGCTTCCCAATAAATCCAAGCCCTCAATGAGTAAGAATGGAGCAAATCCAAGACTGATCTTTTGCTGTACTTAGTGATCACATCAATGCCTCTACCAGAGTTATATACCCTGCAGTACGGCATGGAGAGTAGTGGAGAGGCTGAAGATCTCTCACAGCTGTTCCACAGAGCTTTTACACCATGCTGTCTCCCCAAAAATTTTCTTTTTTTCTTTTCTTTCATTAAGAATGCGTAATGCTTAATCAAATATGGAACCAAGAATGTGGAATGTGTAACCAAATGCGCAAAGTGAGCACTGCTAGAACTTTTCTCTTGGCAATGTTCAGTGGCCACAAGGATAGTCCACTCCTGTATGAAGCCGAGGGAGATGTCTTTTACACAAGAGGATGACTACAGACTTAGGATCATAGGAACACCCAGTTTAGAAAGGACCTTGGAAGGTCCCTCAGGAATTGAGGAAGAGCAAATCAGCATTCCATTATAGCCACTGTGTCACCTGTTGCTTTGTTCTATATGGCTGGTCCTGTGCAACTGCATTTCCTCAAATCTTCACTGTGTGTGTGTGTCACAGCAGTTATAACTGATTTTTAGTATTTGGAAAACCTCACAACAGGTGTTCAAACTCAGAAGTCCGATACACCAACAAACAAGGAGAGACCCTATGACTGCTGGCAAGATGCTTCCGAGCAGGACCTCAATGAACACAAGAGAAACAGGCAGGAGGAACAGCAGCCAGACGATGAATGCAGGATTTCAAATATTGTTCAATTTGTTCAAGGTTTGTGAAACCTTGTACAGTACCAGCCAAAGACAGTATTTTTCCCATTAATGGCAAACTGGGCACTGGACAGCCTTATGTAAAAGAGATGGCATTGCTCCCTTAGCAGCACAGCTGGTAGGTGTGGATAGCATTCAACCCTCTAAGTTTTCCAGCAAATGTCATGTTAATGTCTTCACAGAAAGGACTTATGCTCTGTGTCCATCAGAGTGTGTTTTTCAGTGACAATGAAAAGAAACTCTCTGTTCCACTGCCAAATAAATTCCTTCTTTTATTGTCTTGGCAACTCTCCCTCTTATCTATGGGACTGTGTCTTTCTTTCATTTTCTCTATATACAATATAAATCTCTGTGCTAACAGAATAGCTAGTTCTGTTTCTTGCTTGGCAGCAAAGATATAGAAACTCTCCCATGTCTGCTTTTCTTCCTTCTATTTCCAGGCAGCTGGCATGCTGCTCACCATCCAGAATGGCACCATGGCTGTCTTAGTTTAGATTTTACTCAATGTATTTTGAGTGTATAGGCTTAGGATGGTTGCTGAGGACATAACTATTTACTAACAATTGTAAGTAAGTTGGCTCCCTTCATTTATGACCATGTATTTCTGGGGCTATTTTCTCAGTTCTATGCTGTTCTTCTCAAGTCAAACCTTCTCATTTATAATTTCTATAATGAGATTTGCTTTTATCCAGCTGACCACTCATACACTGTGCCATTGCTCTGGACCTGTCATTCATTTAACTGCTTTTCTAGTATTTCCAATATCACATAATTTTCAATAAGCTTACATACTCTCAAGTACCATCAGGTCCCAAAGTGCTGACTTTCAAAGACTATGGTTTAGTCTCAGCAGTTAAATTCACCATTTACTTCAAGCAGTCGCTACTTCACTAGGGACAACAGCATCAAACACGTGGAACATGATGAAAAGCTGGGAAATAGTAACCACTTCATACAGTAGAGTTGAATTCACCTTCATTCACACATCAATGCCCTAAAGCAGGAGAGCAGCTCACTGCCACTTATTCAGCCTCATGATGGAAGCACAAGACCATTGATCTTTTGCTCTACCCTATCTTATTTTTAACAGTGTACCAGCTATCCAATTTTGCAACATTTTTTGCTAACTCCAGTGCTTTCTACCATAAGCATGTTAGCATTTTGCTAACATCCAGTGCATCTACCATAAGCATTGCAGTCTGTAATGCTCCTTGTGCTCTGAGCATACTGCATGGAGTTTACCATGCAGTTAGTAAAGGGATAGGATACTCTTCTAGCTGTTTCCTAAATCACCTCATATGATCTTTACACTACAACAGTACTGAAAATAACCACCTTCCTTTTCTAATGAACAAGTACAGAGATCTCACAGCCTGTTTTTGAGAGAAATGAAATAGTTTGCAAACCTACCAATAATGGAAAGATATAATTTTCCTTCACAAAATACACTCAGGTATGTCAACATATGCTTAACCTAAAGGTTGTAACTGACAGGGAAATGAGGGCATGGAACAAGCACTCCAGTTAGTGCTTTGATCTTAGCAAATTTAGTTTGCAAGTATTAAATTACCCGTAAGTGTTGATGAAAGCAAAATGATAATTCTGGAGTAAAGTAAATAAAATGCAATTAAAAGCACCAGTGTAGCAGCCCACCTGAGAGTTAGAGTTATGTAAAGAAGTGATTCAATAACAGATTGGGGAACACATCACACAAACATTAGTGTAATAACTGCAAAGAACTGGCAGATTTCTTTAATTACAGCAGAAGCTTAATCAAGTTATAAAAATCCCAGAAATGTCTGATTCAGCAGGTCTTCATGATGGCAATGTAATATTACTGTGGCCAGTACACAAAACAGAATTCCCTCTTGGTAAATATGCATGTGGAGGAAAGCCAACTGAACCTTTTCTTTATACTTCATGAATCCATGATTGTAAGCACAAATTTGTTTATGCATTTATTACTACATACAAATTTAAGATCTCTTAAAATGAAGAAAAGCACTGACAGCATACAGCACCTTTGCATCTTTCTAGCAACCGTTGCCAGCAACGGCACTTTTGACATATTTAGCAAGAAGTAACAGAATATTGAATGTACCAGTTGTGACTGGAAAGCTTGTACAAATGAGCTTGCAGGCTTAACATACAGCCTGGAAAATTTGTAAGTTTATATCTTTAAGTTGGCAGAACTCACAAAGTGTCACTGAAAGAGAGGTACCTTACAGACTCTTTTAGTATCAAAAACATCTCCCAGCTGCATCAAAGAAAAGGCAACCTTCGCAAGGTCACTAGCTGAATGCTTAAGTGGGTATGATGTAACCTACAGCTCTCTCACTTCAGGCAATATTCCTTTTCTTCATCCTTTTCTTTGCATGGACAGAAGTGCTGGCAAGTACTGCACAGACCAGGAATTTAAGGACAAGGCGGTGGATGGTTTTGAAGACCATTATGTTAACTTGAACATAATGGGGAGGACATAATGTCAGAGGGAATTACAAAACTAGCTGGAAAAGAAATGAAGTGGTTATCTCACTAATGCATCACAAAACCCTTACTGAAAGGCTACTTCAAATGGATTTAACTCTAAAACTGTGCTCAGAAACATAAACAAGAAGCAACTACAAAACACTACAATATCAATTTGCAAGAATGTATGCACTGATTCTCACTCCTCCTGCAGAAACAACTTTATAATACTACTTTAAGGACGTGGAAAGAGGAAGACAAGATAATGATTATAGTTGCAGGTGATACTGAAAAGCTAGATGATATTCTAAGCAGCAGCTGTAACTGAAAATACAATGTGTAGAAGGCAATATATATCCTGGAAATATGCTGTTCATATCTACATAATATATATTTATTTAAAAATTAGTTTTGAAACAAAATTAAAGGATAGAGTGCAAATAAGATGAAGGTAATTTTGCTAAAAATGATCTAGGACAGTACTAGAGAACAAATTCAGAATAAGTCTGCAATTAAGCATTCAAAAGAAAAAATGCAAGAGCAAAGCAGAATGAGGTTTCTACTTCACACATTTTGGATACTAAAAAATACATCTGCACACCTTGGACAAGTCCGAGCACCTTAGTTTCATGTGCAAAATTGGCTTTTTAAAGAACACTGCAGGGAATCCATGTGTGAAACATCATAGAAAATTCTAGGTAAAAAACAGACAACCAATATGTAATTAACAAGGTCTTGAAAAGACAATTTAGGAGAGAACTAAAGATTAAATGAATCCCCTTGATAGCCTGTTGGGTTATATGACAGCAAAATACCAGTAAACTCTGACAAATTATTGCAATGAGGTTTCATTATGAAATCAGAGCCAGGAAATGCCAGCAATGTGCCCTTGTAGCCAAGACGAGCACTGGTTTCCTGGGCTGCGCGAGGACAAGGGTTGCCAGCAGATGAAGGAGGTGATGATCTCCCTCCACTCATCCCTGGTGAGGCTACAGCTGCCATAGCGTGTCCCACTCTGGGACAAGACCAGTGGAGGGCTACCAAGATGATAAAGGGACTGGAGGCTGAGAGCTGGGACTGCTCACCTGGAGAAGAGAAGACTGAGAGGGGATGTTATCAGTGTGTTTAAATATTAGGGAGGGTGTAAAGAGAAGGGGGCCAGACTCCTTTCAGTAAAACTTATTTTCTTTTTTCATTTTTCACTATCTTCTGGCATTGCTGAAACTGCCTCACAAAACGAATTTATACTAAAAAGGAGTAAAATAAAATGTATGCCATTTGGCTAAACAGTAAAGAATTCCACAGAGTGATCTGATGTACGCTGTGAGCACAAGCAGACATGAACCCCCTCTGAATCAGTCAGAAAAGTTTACAATAGCTTATAAATCTAAGGGTGAAAAAAAAAAGAAACATTTTAATAATGGGTGATCTTACCCATATGAAAGGAGGACATAAGTGTTACTGGGTAGTGTCAAACAGTGAGATATTTAATCTTTTGCTCAAGCATGAGAGACTTCACATGAGAAGCTGTCAATTTTGACGGATCTATTGAAAAGATCCATATTCAGAAGTAGGATGCAACCGTAGGACTCAAAGCATTCTCTGCTGTTACTGTGCTGAAACTGAGGACAGGTGTCAGCTACACTTGGATGTTCACACGTATCAAGACCAATGTAAAATCGGCAACTATCTCCCTGGCTTAGGCCTACTCTCTCTGTCCTTTACCACTGAACGTCTGCAGTAGGGTCCCTTCTCAGGCATAGTATGGCTCTAATATTCATCTTTACAGGATTGTCTAAAAAGGAAATTAATATATAAATACTTATATATATTTCAATGAAGGACTTACCGAGACTATTCTGTTCTGTTCTATTTCTCTTTGTACCTATACACATATATATCCACATAGACACACAGAGATTTTTACCTACATCTTAAATTTTGACACTGACCAACTGAAAAGTAAGCAAACAAGAAATAGCTTCACTCTGATATCAAACAGATTGCTTTTAGTGTTCTACTTTATTAGGCAGTAGAAAGCTAGATTGCTTAGTAAGCACTAAGACAAAGATGTTATTTTAATGAAATAATAGATGCAACCTCTTTTTCCAAATATTACCATGAGAATGCAATTTATTACATTCTTCCAAACATGTTTTCAGAAGAGTGATGAACTTTAGAGCAATAACATATTATTGCCAGCACTCTGGGCATTTATCATTTTCTGGACAAACAGCAGTCAGAAGCCCTGCGTA
Organism: Crypturellus undulatus; assembly: GCA_013389825.1. NCBI lineage: Eukaryota > Metazoa > Chordata > Aves > Tinamiformes > Tinamidae > Crypturellus > Crypturellus undulatus. Next base: position 63,784 of record VWPW01017552.1, on the reverse strand, counting down.
CAAACATTCAACTTTTCTGCAGGCGGATTATAGCTGCATTTAGTTTGGAATCTCTGTTATTTCTTCACTATTGCAAAATACAAACATACAAGAATCCAGCTTACTATTCTTTATGGTCCTACGTGCCAACTATAATGGAAAATGTGACGTGAATTTTTAGCCAAAATATTTTAAAAATATATTAAGATTATCATTTTCTTGGCTTTTAATATTCTACAAGTACTAAATGCAGCAAAGGTTTGATTGCAATGTAAGTGAGGCTGTCTTCGTACAAGAAGAAAAAATCTCCAAGGATTAGTGTACTTGATTAAATGAAGGATTGAACTGAATAAATCCAGAAAGGAAACAATGTAGGGGATATGAATACACAAAGAGAATTTTGAATGAGACTAAATTATGCCAGCGTGGAGAAAATTTGCCATTCTATTCACACTTTTTTTCTTCCTCTCTCTCATTAGCGACCTGGAAAGAATTTTGAACAGACTATAAAGAAAATACAGTAGGGCTGCAACACACTGAACCACTTTTTTCCTACATGGAACAAGCATAGTGTTCATGCACAATTCTGTCCAGGAAGGACTGGAGAGTGAAGTCTTCTTTAGACAGTTTGTGGTCAAAGTTACAGAAACTGTCATTTCTCTTCCATGCTTCACAACCAACATTGTATAATTTTGGAGTAATGGTACCACATGTGGGAATTAAAAGAGCTTTTCACTGATAGTTTTCAGCCAAGAATACCAGTTTACTGGATCAGTCAGTCTGAAGTTAAGGATGACCTAAGTAAACTAGAGTATCATGCCCTAAAGCTCCTTTCTGAATTATCCTTTCAAATAACACTTTTACATCTTTATGAAGCAGTGCAGTTACGTATATTAACCCCCATTCTTATACTAGACCATTTTCAACTATTCAGAGGACCTACCTTTGAGACTAAAGTTTCATGATATAGGAAATATGGTAACAAGACTAGTTTTAAGCCTTAATGAGCCTTAATTAAGACTAATTTGCCCTGGCTATGGATTGCTGGTCCCAATTCTGCACTGGCTCAAGTTGAGCTGTTTTAAATCAGGTTAATTAAATGAAAACCAACACTCTAGGGCAGATATTTTGTTGACATTGTTTTGTTCAAAGATCATTTCCTTGAGGCATTTAATAGGACAGCTCACAAGAACTTATCTGAAATGGTAGCAGGCTGCATCCTATAGATCAGAACGTACTGTCCGGAGAAGGAAACACTTCACCACCAAATTACATACAGAATTACAGCAGTGCTGAGTCACAGCCTATAATTTTTCCTCCTGTTGATTCAGTATTTGTCTACATTTACTATATACAAATTCTTCCTTCTCTGGGAAAGCAAGAAAAAAGATTAATTGACTCGGAGATAAACTGGAGGCTACTGAATTGTAGCTCAGATCCTTCCTTCTACCATGAGTGATTTAGCCTGAAAGTGCTGTAGGAAGAGCACAACTGCCCCCAAGACTGGAGGTCAGCTCCCAGCTAGGTGCACACTGAATCTGCCTCCACAGTTTCCAACCTCCTTTTCTCAAGGCCTTTATCTGCATTACCTCTGAACCTGCTCATCCTGAATTGAAACTGAAAAAAGTAAAGACATTTTATGTGCCACCTACAGCAACTGCTGAGACAGTTCTTAACAGCATTTTTCTTACTGAGAACAGAATAAAAGCAGCAGAACAGAGCAATGTGCTTGCTCCCTGGTCTCACCACTAGCTGTAACAACAGAAATATTTTGCACTTTCCAAAGCAGAAATACAGTCCCATTTGCCCTTTCCTTTTGCAAACTTTTCTCCCTTCATTTTGAGGGACATGACCTCCTCCTGCAGTCTGAGAAATAGCAAAACACTTCCCTCCAAAATGAAGCAGTCACCTTATTCCCGTTTGTTCAGATGCTGTTTTAAACCAATTTTCCTTTGTCTCCTCTTTCTTTTCAGTATTGACATTCGTATCTTTTTTCAGGGCTCATTCGAAGTCCCAGCACACACAGCAGAGGGATTCGGTCTGACAAGACCAACCAATGGATTCAGCCCTCGGGCACTGGAGCGGCTGGAATACCCTCTGCCCCTTCTCTCCGCCCGGCACTTACCCAAGGATCAACCTGAACGCCCAAAGGACTGTGATGCTCTGCATGGGCTCCCCATGTGAGCTCAACACTTATAAACACTTCACTGAAGGACAGAATTATGACATCAGAGATGACCCGACCAGACATCACAAAACCAGCAAATTCATTTGCGCTTGGCTTTGCTTAAGATTCTGCACAGGTCCCTTTACATTTTGATAAAGTCACAGTTCACAGCTATATCATAACTCTAAATATGACTCTTTAATGACATTGTAGCCAGGAGATATGACAGCTTTGCTGGCTGACAGTGGAGTTTTTGATATATCCATTAGACAGAAAGATTAGATAGATATTGGAGAGTATATATAGAAATACTGTCAGCACTCTATCTGTAGCTAGAGAGCTTCAGGCACATGATGCTCACAGGTTATGCTCAAGCTAATGAAATTCAGCATCCTTCTCAATCTAACATCTGTATTCAAAGAGCCAGTCACTGTATCTTTGTAAGAACATCACCATTGTTGAAAATTAGCCCGTTTTTTGTCCTTCTGACCTGTTTTCTCCGAACATGCAGAGATAAATAAAATCTCCATGTCACTTCATCACAAGCTCATTCCTTTTTCTAAAAAAGGGTCTTAGTTAATTAGATATGTAGGGAAAAAAACCTTACATTATTCAAATTGAGAAGTCAATGTTTTGCTATGAGTCAGACATTTTCAAACTTTTTTTTTAAAAAAAGGAATCAAATTTCTGTATTAATTAGAATATTCAGTTATCAAAAATTCTCACAAGGTTTGAGTATCTTAAAATTTCAGGTTTGGAACATTTTCTATTATGTAGGTGCATTTCTCTGTCCCCCCTCCCCACCTTGATTTTCTTTCATAGAAAGACATGTGTGAGAATATATGTTTGTTTATTTATGAACATACATGTGGGTGTCTATGTATTTGTAAGCAGAAAATTACCCTTTTCTTCTCTCAATACTTTCCACCTCTTCTCCTTTTAATTTAGCAAAATTACAAGAAACTAAGGCTTTGCTCCTACACAACATGAATCTCATGGGTAAATCAAGATATCTGTGGAACAGTTTTCTTAGTGAAAGTACAAGATCGTGCAAGGAAAAGAGGCTTGAAAGATTAGATAGTGTACAAGGCCACAGTATTCTCCCCTGATGTACAAACACTGGGCATGGACTTGTTCTCCGACGCAGAATTTAGAAGTTGCCCAAAGTTTTAATTCTAGTATATAAATGTATGGTCAGCGCTAGAGATTGTATGCATATTACAACTTCTGTTATCAAACTGTCCACACATACTCTGGTCATATTTTCATCTAAGTGCGGGTCTCTGTGAAAATGTTTCCAGAGGCTAATTTTAACTCCTGACCACTAGAGAATTTCAGAGATTTATGCATCCAGATTACACTAATATATTCATACTACACCCTTTCATTTGAAGAAATTCATACTGTTTAAATGAATATTTAATTAAGCCTCATATGGCACAGCAGAGAAAGCATTTTTAATGATATCCTGTGGTCAAAATCAAAATTTGCTGACAGTTACCTCAAGGTGGTATCCAAGATTAACACTTTTTTTATATAGATAAAAGGTTTATGTTTAGCAAAAATCTGACCTTTTATGTTCAGCAAAAATCTGACCTTTGTGGGTCATATCTCACAATCCTGAAACACTCTGGGGACACTTCAGATGTTTCACAGTGAGTGGCAAGACCCAGTGTAACAGGACTAAGGACAGGAAGCAGTGAACAGTTAGATATGTGGGAAACTGTTGGTAGATGATAGGCATTCATCTCCAAAGGCACCTGGATAAGAATTCATGACCATCTATACTTAGTACTATTTAAGGTCTGTAAGAAGGAATAATTACCTGAATGTAATTGATTTTCACAGATTTTAAAATATATATTTTTAATAGACCAAAAATATGTCTACATAAAAACACAGCATAGGTTGAAATTAGAAGTAGAGATTACTACTAAAAAGTTTCATGTATAGGCATGCATGTGTGTTCTAGTATATTTTCCAGTACCAATATTGGAAGATTTCTGGTCACCCTTTCGCTGGAGAAGTCACATCTCCTGCTGGACACACACAGTGTGGGAAACTAACCACACACTTCAGTGAATAAAGAAACCTCCAGTATGCTTCTGCCCTTTTACAAGCTGTCCTGTGTAAGAGACACAGGAGTACACCTGCAGTGCTTAATGCCCTCTCTTAATTTTGAGACAGATATTAAGCAGGGTATTTGCAGCATATCTTAAAGGGCTTTGAATCTCTAGAGAGGGAATATGCTAGGAATTGACCTGCAGTCCTGCTCCTTAAGTCCTGCAGGGAATGAGATGTGTCTTGATGGAGAGGAAGTCAACCACTTGGTGCAGTCAAACCAACTTAACAAGAAATATGTGGGATATTTCATGCTAGCAAAGGATTTTCCAAATTGATTCTTTAGCAGTTCTGCAGCAACTAGGGAAGAAACAAACCAAACAATAGTCCAAGACCAAGAAAATATACATTCCTTGTTTTTGTGAAGTTCATTAATCTAAAATCATACATAACGTTCCTTTAGGTATTTCTCTGACATAGACAAATTCATCAAATTATATTAGCCTTTAGGTTTTTATTTCATTAACTAGTAAGTGGAAAACCTCACCTTTGAACATGAGAAATGTCACTGAAAGCGAAAATGGACAGTGGCTGATTTCAATAACCAGAGATTCTTCTCCTGCTTCATTCCTATAATCTGTACAGCAACAGCAGACACACACAGACATAGGCCAAGAAAGACATGAATTCTGTGTGTGCATGTAGAATGCATTTAAAAGCTTCTTCCAAGAATCATCTATGTACAGATATAATAGTCATGCAGACAAGTTTAAGTTGATTGCCTTTGCAAACCATAAGTGCAAGTTATATTTTTAGTGAAAGCAAGCTAAGACCATCATAGATCACAAAGACATCTTTCCTGCATGCTATCTGGTGTGTAATTGTCAGATTTTAATGTTAAATCGCAAATAACACTCCTAGAACTGATACACCTGATACACAAGTCAAGCATATGGTACTGCCTGGAGACATTTGGGCATGAATACCCAAACGAACAAACAAAAAAATCCCATAGCATATCAGACTGCACTGCCTGTGCTTTGGCACGTAGCTCTATATTCTTGCAATGTCAAAATAATGTGAACGAAAAGCACTGCCTTAAACATTATGAAAATTCATTCCTACTTTACCCAGGCCCTCTTCTTTAACATCGTCATGTCATCTTTCTTTTTTGTTCCCCATTTCCTAAAAAAGTTGATTTCCATGGTTATTGAAAGACAGAATCCATAAAAAGACAAAATTTTAACAGGTAGCTTAGTTTCTTCCTGCTAATTTAATTTACATTAAAATCCAGATAGCATAACTGAAGCAGAACAATGCTGTAAAATTAAGGAGCCAGACTTTCCCTTCATTATTGCTATGTTCACAATTAGTCAAATTAATCCTAATTTTAAAGTGTTTTAAAGAGCACCAAGGGGTACTTGATGTATCTGTTTCTCACTGTGCCATTTATTAACCCAGCTTCACTCTTTTGGATATTAACAGCAAACAAATCCCATGCGAAAACCAATAAAATACTTCTTTTGTAATGTTAATGCTACTGTCTTCATAAATCTCCGAGTGTATCCACAGCCTTAGCTCCTTACTGCCTTTGATTTACGAGCGGGCTGACCTGGGCCTAACCCTGTCAGCTTCAGTTCTGAGACAGTCCTTAGGATTATGGCTTTCTGATCTGGGAAACTCCTGAGAGGAAAGCATTTGACTGAGGAAGGCTCTCTCTGACAAGTGATTAAACCCTGTTCTTTTCAGGTTACTCCAGAGAGAGAGTTATGGACAGAATTAATTAAGGGAGACACAGGGACATCTAAGAAAACAGAAAAGAAAAAGGGGGGAAAAAAAAGAACAAGGGAGGAAAAAAAAAAGGGGGGGGAGAGAATAGGGAGCTTATGGAAGACTTCCTGAAAAAGAAAGAAGGGTGGGTTGGAGGGAAGCAATCAATTCCCATTTATAAGGTAGGGAGTCTAGCAAACTAATTAGCATTAGAGCCAGATCAATTTTCTTACACAAAGTGTTTTATGAGATTGTTACATGGCAGTATACTAATTAAAACTGATTGGCCTAATTAGAGTAGCATTAATAACATAGCAGGCACTGGCGGTAGCATTGCTTAGTCCGTGATGTGCCTTAAAGATACGCGAGAGTCACCACAGACATCCCGTGTTTTAACATAACATTTTGTTTTGTAACAAGCCAAGAGTGTGCCTGTGATTATACACTGGTGAGCAGCTTGCTGCTTTTTTCTGCAGTGGGAGAACAGGAAGAAAAATGGCAAATTAGCCGGGATAGAGAGAGAGACAAATTGAGGACTGAAAACAATGATGTGTGAGAAAAGCAATTAGTGAGAACCAAATATGAAGCATTGGCCTGATTCTCCAATGCCCTGAACCTTGTGAAGTAATTTAATAGGGGAGCACATTGGCAATACTTCACTTTGCTACTGTGTTAAAAAACTACACACAACACGGGACAGCAGAGAAATAGACTGCCCTTCTCTGCAAGACTCAGCTCTGGAGTCTACAAACACCGATCAGTCTGTAGACTCCCTGGGGTCCTCCTCCTCATTGACTTACGGACTAGCCAACATATCCCAACAAGGTAGCTCATGAGATGCTACTCAGACTTCAGTGGTGAACGAGACTTTTGTTTATAAACAAAATTTTGGAACATAAATCAAATCTATCCTTTATTAAGGAGAATACTGCATGGTGTACCGATGCATGCCACGTATTTGGTGGAATACTCCCAGTTGGTGCTTTGAAGCACTTGCCCAAGTCTGTTTGCCAGTTAGATTTTAACACTGTGATTCTGCCACAACAAATGTGAAATGAACAATTACTGAAAAACAGAATATCTGAATGTCTGAATGAATAAGTATGAACAATATAATTGGTACAAATGAAGGAACTGCAAATTATTGACAGCTTAGACAGGTACTGTAAGCAGGTAGGTAGTTAGACAATACAAAAGCTGTAAGAGTTGATTTCCTTTTTTTTTTTTTTTTAATTCATAGAGCAAGACTACCAGTCTAAATTAATTATAATGGTAAGACTGTATTACACTTCTGCCAGCATGGTGCTCCTCATTGAACAATGGTAAGAAACAAAATCCAGTAAAAGGTAATTTGTTGCTCTACTTCCAAAGGATGCTACCCTAAGATGGCCAGTCCTGGTCACTTCTGCCTTCCACAGCATCTATGATGAAGCAGGTTCTTTACACACATTATTTCCAGAGGAGACGTTATTCCAAAATAACTTCAGCTGCATAAGAATCTTTCACCCACATGGGTAGATTTTTGTAAGAAAACCTATGTCATTTTAAGAGAACCACTGTTTTGTGAGTCAGCAACTGCAAAGAGTTGCTAAACCTCCAGATGATGTTCAAGTAGAAAGTTATTCTGAGCAGCACTGTGCAACAACTGTCCACTTCCCCCTGCACAGGCGGCCTTGCAAAGAATTCCCCCTGAGGGAAAGACAATAGAAAATTCAATCAAGAGCCTGTAATAAATGAAAGTGATCATGTTGGTTATAATTTTAGCTATCCAATGAGTAATTATGTACTCATTGCTTCTAAATAAATATCTTTGGATGTTATTATTTCCTAAATCTGAACACACATGGATGCAAGGCAAAGATTAAATACAAAATATTAAAATCAAGTAATATAAACCTCACAAATTAAATTATTAATCATATTAATTATGGAGTTTACAGTACTCCATAATTACAGTACAAGTAGACAGAAAAAAAGTATTCGTACACTGGACAAAAGGAGACCTCAAAGGACCTTCAGGGACTTGTGATTGGTATCTGAGTATGTTTTGAAGAATCCTGGGCNATCATATTAATTATGGAGTTTACAGTACTCCATAATTACAGTACAAGCAGACAGAAAAAAAGTATTTGTACACTGGACAAAAGGAGACCTCAAAGGACCTTCAGGGACTTGCGACTGGTATCTGAGTATGGGCAACCTATCCTGGGCAACCAGTGGAGCTTTTCTTAGGTGAATCACATGGCTCAACTTTGGGATTCGTAACGTCTGCCCAGTGTCATTTTAGAAGTTTATATATATTTTACACATATATTCGTCAGAATTGCGTAGGGGGCTTCACTGACAATCACTTGTGCCAACCACAAATGCCAGATTACTCATGATTTGGAGACTTACAAACAGGTTACATGCAGAAACAACTTTAAAAGCCAAACTGTACATAAAAATCCACCATTTGGGTCCTGGTATTCATATCTCAACACTCCCATAAAAATTCCTGAAGGTTCCTACAGATGAATACACATTCTGTTGCTGAGGTTCAATCTCCTAGGTCTGTGTACCCCTATGTTGCCTAAAACACTACCTTGCACTCCCTTGCTTTCTCTGGCTCTCTTTACGAGCATAAATTTTATCTTTCCTTTTTTTTTTTTTTTTTGGAGGGGGCAGGGGGAACTGCTTGAAAATCCATTTGGCAGAAGGAACCTCTGCTGAACCTGCCTATCTTGTGGAAAACCGGCTGGCTGCAGCCTCTTTTTAAACCATATTCTTCCTCAAACATGCACTTTTGCTGGCAGTCTAGGTATACAATTTTCCCTATATCGAGCACATGATAGCTGATACAAACAGATCAAAGATTATAAAGGTTCCCAAAATCCATTACATGTGTATAGTCTGATTTAAATAAAATCTGCATTCAGTTCTCTGCCTCAGTTTCTTTGCCAGTCTAGACTTGCTTTCTGTACTTATACCATACCTATCTTACTAGTTTAGTTACTTCTTTCCGTATAGAGTTTCTTCTCTGATGCACAATTTCTGTACCCAGTTCCTTCATCCTCAGACATCCCTGCAGCTAAATTCTCTCTCCAGCTTTGAAAGAGTTCACTTTTCTTATTCTTTTTTGTGTCCATTTTACCATTAATTCTGTTCCCTTTTCACTTTTGCTATTCCTCAACCTAGCAAAATAATACATAAGAATTTATTTTTTCTTTTATAGATTTTTTAAGTCTGCAAAGCTTCATGCAAAGAGGTGAGAAAGCAGCTACTATATAGGATGTATCCAGATCATATTTCTTAATATTCTTATCTAACTATAACCCAAAGTTTAATCAGGTTGACTTAGAAGAAACATAACACAGCCCTCTAGTTATGCCTAGCTATGCATATGGTTACCATCACATACACAAAGGCATTTAATGATAAATTGCCTTTATAAGGCCAATCAAAATTAATAAACTGCAGAATATCTGTAAAAATTCTCCAATTTTCAGTCAGTTCTCCCTATTCTGAAAGTAAGATCACCTTTATCTATGCACCTGGGTATGGATTTGGATTGCTAAATTTTTAGATCTCCTTGAAAGTTATAGTGCAAACATTCACTCCAGCTTGTTGATGATTATTCCACAGCTATTCCAGATGTAATCTTGTGCAATAGCACAAAAATTCTATTTCTGTTTAAGATGATCTAAAGAGAAAGGGATATCTAACCTTCACTGTCAGCCACTGTTCTGCAGACACATGAACTTTAGTTTAACAAAGCACAGAAATCATTTTAGTATTAGCAAATACCACAGTACTTCTGAGGAATATGAACTTTTGAGCTATACAACAGGGATGCCATCTGCAGTTATATGCAGCATTGCAAAGTCTTGCATCTGTTCAGACTTTTTAAAACACTTCAAAAAGACAGATGTCATTGTCTTCTTCAAGAGCACCCAGAAGTGTATTAAAATACCACAGGAAGGGCATTAATAAAACAAAGGTACATCAAATATATAAAAATAAAAAAGTGCTGAGGGACCTGAAATTTTAGAAACTGTAATCATGTTTTTAAGCTTTTGTTTTGTTTTGTTAAATATACCACTAATGGATGTTAAATATATTGGTCCATATCCTCAGCTGGATATAAAAATCAATAAAGCTAAAGTAGATTTATATCATTTCTGGCTCTATCCCGGTATTCTGACATTTACATTTCTGGCAGCTCATCTGTCTTCCACTCGCTTCCTGAAGACTTTCATTTTGCAAGTGGTGGGAAAGCTAAAGATCTTTGAGACCACCCCTAGTGCAAGTCTCACTTCTGAAAATATCTCCACACTTCCAGATAATTTCACTCTACCTGGAACCTATTTAAATGTGCTTATTGCTTTAAAGGGAAATTAACAGTCCAGATAAAAAAGTTCACACGTTCTGTGATAAGTTGTCTCCAGCTGTACAGCTGAATGCAACTCACTTACGCAGCAGTGTCCCACCTGTTTTCACATGGAGGCTGGGTGCTCTAAAAATTAAAAGTGGTCTGCAAAGCACAGCATGTGACTGAGGAAAACACCTCGAACCAACCTGCAGCTAGCCAAGCCAGTGGTTTATTTTAAAGAAACCTCGCTGCTCATTATCACCTGAAATCCACCACTAAGTTTCACGCCAGTCTCAAGGCAGCAATTCCATTGCACTGCACTGTGAATCCTGATGCTCTGCACACCATCAAAGGGACTGGCTTCACAGAAAAACTAAACCGCAGGTAGCTTAACTCCAATGACGGGGTAACCATTTTATAAAGTAGCACTTCAGCCGAGCACTTACACTTCTACTACACTCACTTTCGCATAGCAAAAGAGACTTCTAGGAGCCCGTTGCTCCCATGAACCGCCTGTCTTTTCTCCGGGCTGGTGCGGCAGGCTCGGGGAGGCTGCAGGGGCAGGCGAGTGAGACCGCGAATCCTCTGCAAGGTGGTCCTGAATGGACCCAGCAGCCTGGGCAACTCCACACTAGAGCTGAGGTATGTTTAAGAGTTCAGTAAAACTCTGTCATTGGCCATTCATTTTCTTGCTGGAAACTGTCTTTCTTCTAAACCAAAGCTTTCTGTAAAAATAGACTGGTTTTGGTGGAATAGGGAAGTTTTCTTTTTGACACTCTCCAAATACAATCTTTTGGGAAGGAAGAGGGTGTTTGACACTTGTAATATTTAAGATGGGGGGAAAAAAGCATTTCAGTGTTATTAGAATGAACTTTTTATATGGATTTGACTGTCACTCTCCTGTCTCATCCAAAAGTATGACACATAAAAAATTGTCCATGTGCTTTAATCCAGTTATACAATATTTTCAACAGAAATCTTTCCTGCAAAATAGACATATATATACACATATACTTTTTAAAAAAATAAATAAAATAAAAGGAGGAAGTGAAAAGAAGTACCTTAGTCTAGAAACAGATTCCAATATTCAGTTTAAAACAGAGAGTCAGCTGTAAGGCAAAGACAGCATACCATGACTGCTCTAGCACCACTAAAAGCCAGGCCGGTACTGTGCAACTGACTGCCTTGATTAAATCCTACCTTGGCTACTACAAAGAATGGCTAACTTGCCTCTTTTAGAATATAGAAAGAATAAGAAAAAATATTTTTCACATATCAAAGCATCATTAGCTGAGCTCGCATACCAGACTCTCAAAAAATAGTCTTTACAGCAACAGGAAAGCTCCAAACAACTAGCAGATTAACTTGACAAGGACCAGCTGTGAGGAAAGACACAAAGAAACCAAGGAAAAATTCCCTGTTCACACGGTATGACAATGGCATAGCTGGAAATTGAGCTGGTCTCATCCATTTAATGCACCATTCAGTTAAAACACGACATACATTTTCACCTGACAGGAAAATAAGAATGTAATGTCTAGAAACTGCAGAAAAATTGAAAGAATGCACAAAACCATGAATGAGAACTTTCAGAATTAGTGACTATATTGCTTGCTTGCCTAGAAACATCCCAACTGCACACAGACTAATTTCAAAAAGATTATTTTGATTGGAGACATCTAAGGGAATTGAGAGGTCTGTCCTATCCTTAGAGGAGCACTTAAAATCCTGGTAAGTGCTCACACCAACCAGCTGCAATAAAGAGTCTTCATTCTAGACACCCTCAGTACCAGCAGTCTACTGGATCTACATTCAGATAATTTGTATCATTATCAGATCTATTTCTGTTCCCTATTCAGCAAAGACCAAGAAATTGTTGGCCCATTCATTCTATCCTTTGAAATTACCGCACTTGATCTGCAAAATACATTCATTTCTCTTAACCAGGTATAAGACTGATAAATAATTCCTCAGCAACAACATCTCACAGTACTGAGCACGTCCAGAAACAATAAGGTAAGATTTTTGGAAAAAAAGAAAATGTGACAGGAAAGTCACTTTTTTTGCAGTATATTCCATCTCCCTTGAACAGAGAGAGAGTCAAAAAATGATCCCCGTCACAATTCTCTCATAGAAGGTTTGAGGCAGCAGTTTGCAGGCTGCTCTCTGATTATCCTGCAAGGAGAAAAGCACAGTGTATCTTGAGGACTAGAACACAAATGGGTCTGCATGCCTGGATCTACGGGCAAATGCACAATTGGGTCTGGAAAAAGAGAGAGGAAATTAAGAAGCAATCACACAGAAAATCCCTTCCTTTTGCCATCTGAGCTGAGAAGCCTTAGGGAACCGTGTCTCTTGCACAAACACACACAGCAGGCAACTTTGCCAAGGAATATAGGGTCACTCTTCAGTAAATGTGTCCCCTTCGGCCCATCCTCAAGTGTGCCACTGCTGAGCACTGTTGGTCCTACAACCTCTGAGTGCATTTCAGTCCTCAGTGTTGCTCCAGGACCAAGTCTGCTACTTACATCCTGAATGTGGAGGTCAGCAGGCAGAGTACAGCGTGCCAGGAGGATAAAGGATTGCAAAAGCAGTCCAGATTGTTGGTCCCTTCTGCACAAGAAAGGGTCAGATTCTCTCAGGGCTCCAAGCACGTGGGTGCTTCACCGCTCTCATGGCTATGTGGAATCACAGTGCTGCAGGAAGTCGGTGGGGATTTTGGTCAGGCTTAATACATAGGACTACATAGGAATACATAGGGATACATAGGGATACATAGGAAGGGCAAGCTATGGGGCAGAGAGCTGATGGCTAGGGGCAGCTCTGCATGCGGGGCTACAGGCTGGGGACTGCTTTAACCCAGGAGTCCAGGAATAGTAGAAAAGCCAGGAATAGTAGAAAAATTGTTGCAATAACAGGTCCCCAACTCGGCCTCACAGCTCGCCTCTAACAGGGTTTCATGGAGACGGAGATGGCATGGATCTTAGCAGAGCCCTATTTAAAACAGAAAACTACTAATGGTAATTTTTCCCCACTGCGTGAAAGCACATACAGGGATCACCAGAGATGGTCTGCGTCCCTCCTGGGACATAAGCTGTTCATCAAGGCACACTTTGCATGAGAAAAATCAGATGGCAGGAGAGCCCTACTCAAAATGCAAATGCAGAAAGCATCTGCCTACACACAAACATCCATATGCCAGTATGCATTGTTTTCCTAGCCCAAGGAGTGTTCTCCCTCACTTCTGTGCAGCACAGCAGCCTTTCCTTCCCTGCAGCAGAGTAACACAGCCAAGGCTGTATGAAGCCTCCCAAGATTCCTCCCATGGAGGAGCTCCTTTCAACACCTGCTCAAGGCTGCTTTCCCTTTCTGCCTTGTATAAAGAGCCTAGCGACCTCCCAGCTTCTACTGATAATTGCACATGGTAGCAAATATCCACACCAAGGTCCGCCCAAAGCAGAAATAACTTGAACCCTAAGGGAAGGATAACATTTCCCCCAAAATTTGTGAACTAAAACACTTAATACTTTTCTTTTCCTTGTCATTACCAGATGATTTAAGTTCCTTTTCCTCTCTTTCCATTCTTCTACTTCCTTTTGTGCTGCTGAACCCTAAGGAGAAGGATAATCTTAATATTTCTGTATTATTTTATTCCCTTTTTTAGGTATTCAAAACGCAACAAGTAGAAAAAATAAATAGTTGTACAAAACATATTAGAAAGAAAAAAATAATCAAGCCATCATATCCAGGCATCATTTTCTGCAGCATTAAAAAAAAAAAGAAAAAAGAAAAGAGCAAATGTATGGAAGAAACTGAAGACTTTCTATTGAAAGAATACTATACACAAACTGAAAAAGATTGCATACACAGCACAAAAAAAAATGTAACCAGGTATAGTCATCTATGTAGTAACTTGTTTTGGAAAGGACCCTGCATATACATCAACTTCCCCCCAAATGGTGGACAAGAGAGCATTCATTGGTTGCTGCCTCCCCTTGGTGAGCCCATAAGGAATCTCAGAACAGCAGTTAGAATTTTATAAGGATTGTGTATTCCACCTGTGTGATTTTTACTCATTTGCTTTGTAATTCCAAAATGTTATTTCAAGCAGGAAAACAGACAATAGCTTTTTACCAACCTCTAAACCACAATGCCAGAGGGGTTTTTGGCTAGGAAGTTATAGCTTAGGCTCTGCCGAGCTGCAGTGTCTGACCTACAGACACAGGCTACAGAATTTGAGAGAGAAAGTGTGAAACATTTGGTGGAGAAAAGCACGGTTTCTAAGGAGTAAAGTAAAAAAACACGGTAAGTAGCCCTGGGGTGCTGAACTCCTCATGGCTATCTGGGACTGGACACCCTAAGAAGAAAATAAGACAATAAGCAAGTAATTAGCCTAAACAGTACGTGCAAGTCTTTCCTCACTTTTGCAGTCTTTTTTCCTACCTTGGATTGGCTGACTTTGCTGAATTACAGTTATATTGCATTCATGATCAATAATTAAAGTTGCTAAATGAAAGCTGCTGAAAGCAGAGGGACCAGCTCAGATCCCTTCCCGATGGTGCTCTAAGTGTGGTCATCACCACATCCTGAGCTGATCAGTCCAAGCAACTTGATTCTACCTTGTGATACATGTGCAGCCCCAAATAGCTTTAATCAGGGCCAACTGCAATGATTCAAGAGAGCTGAAAAGCAGAGCCAAATCCTGACGGTGACACAGACCCCCTTTGGGATTTGGGACTCTAAAGCACAATTACTCCTGATGTAGGAAGATGGGCTTAGCTAGCCAGCACTGCCCAGCCCTGGAAGACACAGAGCACATTTTTGACCTGCGTGCTCCCCCTAATTGCAAAGCTTACACAGCACTCAGCAGAAAACATAGCGCGCACACACACACACACACATACACACACAAAAAAAAAAAGAGGATGAATTTCACCTATATTTCATCTATACTGTAGACTCGGTAATACTCAAAGGTCTGTACTTATGTCAGCAGCTGTTCTTACAGTGTTGTTTCCCCACTGTGATTATGACAAGAAAGCAACAGGACAAATATCACTTAAGGCAGAGTGTCTCAAGATACAAACCCATCTAATCTCCTCTGAGTGGTAACATATATTTCTCAATCGATATATGGGACTGTCTCTTTTAATAACATACCTGATATCACTTGTACCTCTCTGCAGCTTCAGTTTTGTCCTTGGGAAAGTGCTCCTCATCTCTGCCTGCCTCTGCCTTCTACCTCAATGTTTTGAATATCAGGTGCCAGGTATTCCTACCCACAAGGAACCCATAAACAGGGCAGTTCGATATATAGTCTCTATATCAAAATTTTACTTTTTTGTTTTGAAAGAGGAAGGTGGAAAACTTATGCAAAAGACCAATTTTAATCTCTCTGTAGTATGAATACCAAAATGAACTTCATACAGAGATGAGAAGTGAAACAAGAAATTTGTGCATGTAACAAAATGAAAGAAATAACAAAAGAAACAAGTAATCTAAAAAGACTATTATGGAAGAGAGAGTTAGCACTGATAAAGATGTTCAAAATCAACTCAAAAAGTCAAAACTTTGCTGAAAGGGGGATTTATCCATGAGAAGATCAGATAGACATTTTTTCTTCTAGAGGATAGTTGGTATTTGCAATAAGCCCAAAAAATTATTAATAAAATAGGGAAAGGCTAAAACCTGAAGTGAAAAATTAGATTTAGTAAAAGAAGAAAAAGCATATGATATTTTTAGGATGTGAATTAGCTTTCTTTAAGGAGGGAAACAGAATAAAAAAGGCAAATTACTTACTTAGCTATATCTCTTAAGTTGCCTACATAACAAAGCTTATAGAGAGTGTGAAAACTTGAATACTTCATATTTTTGTGAAGGTGAGAACTCGTTTAGGCTTCCTTTCCATGAATCCCACACAGAATATGATGTTACATCCTCATGATGATGGAGCCTGACAGTGGAAGAAGTGACTGTCCCACCTGCATTAGAAAAGAAACTTTCTGGTAAGTGTGAATGCTTCCAAGATGCCCTTTCACTTGCAAATAAACCCATTCCCTCAGGAGAAACCCTGCCAATATTACTATACCTTAATTTTTTAATATCTACCAAATGCATAAAATTAATAGCTGCACAATGACCTATCACACACAATTCAAAGAGCTGTTACAATCTGTCACCAAATGTTATCCAAATACAATGTAAAACAATTCCATTAACCCCTTGAAAAGGATTTGGCTTCTCACAGATTCTTGAATGGGTTGGTCATGCACTATGCACTCATTTATGAAAGACAACCTTCCTCTGTTTATAAATCTGATACCATAATGTAATTCTAGGTACTTTAATCTTGATTTCATAAACCCCTTTCTTGCACAAGATTCTGCTCCAGCTCATGATGATATAAGTTAATAATAATAACAATATATATAAGTAAAAAATAGTCTTAATAATTTCAGTAATCTGGGTGCAGAAAAATGTGATGGGGAGGTGAAACCTAAAATGCTACAATAGTCAAAATGTAACAGTAAATGCAGATCTCAGTTAAAGAAGAGCTGAGTTTTCAACAGCTTTGCTCTCATAACAACCAAGTACTCAACTCTGAAGTTCTTCCTTCCTTCATCGCTTATTATCCTGCACTACAAAATAATCCTCTCCTATTGCATCAGAGCAGAAATGACTTACTGCAGCTACATGCTGGTCCCATGATCTCTCTCATTACCAGCACTGCTTGTAAGGGAAAAAGAACGGAAAAGAAAAAAAATCAGAGTAACTGTAAGAATTTTCTCTGAGAACATTTGTAAGTGAATGTTTAAAGCAATGAAAAGTTCTACATGTCCTTCATTCATTTGGCAAAAGAAATATACAGCACACATTTGCAAGGCTAGATTTTCTGTCTGCATAAGAGAAGTTGTAAATGCACATTATCTACTTTCTCATGTTATTTGTAAAGTAGGAAAAAAATCTATTTTATTGAACTGGATGCTCAGTACTTTCTCACTAATGCAATATTAAGAGCCCTTTTCTATTACTAGAGCAGAGCTTTAAATTAAACACCAAATATATTTTGTCAGTTGAAGCATGGCAAATGTGACCACCCTTACAGAAGGGCTGACAGTTAAGCTATGTGCTCTATGAGTCTATCGTCAAGCATTACTGACTAATGTATCACTGCTCTGATAGGACACAGTTCTTGTCTACTAGCCAATTTAAGCTTTCCCCCCTAAGGGGGTTTTATTGATATTGGTTCTTCTAATAACGATTCTTTTCTAAATTCAATCAACAGCCGTTTTAGTAAGCCAGGAACAGAAAATAAAAGCTTTGAAGGCTTGTTTGTTGATTTAAAAATCATTTACAGAATCTGAGGAAAGTATTTTCTATGACCTACAAGAGAAAGAAAAGCAGCTCTAGATTCCTGATTTATATCAGGGCACGGGAATTCAAAATATGAAAAGAAATTCAATCTACCTCCTTTAAATATAGGACATTGAAGAAAAATAGTGATAGTTGAAGGGTTTGTAAGATTGTTCTATGCTTTGCTCCAAAAAATACCATCTCCTTCACAAAACTTGTTAAATTGATGTGCATCATCTCAACTGCATGAAGTGTTCATGTACGTATTCTTAGTTCATGGTAATCTGCAGGATCGCATGACCCAGCTTAACTTGCTGTTAGGTTAAATTATTTTCCTACAGGGGAGCAGCATATGCATACAAAACTGTCATAACACAGATGACTTACAGTAACTTTGTCATAAAGTGTCTTAAGTCCTTAGCAAATTAAATTGACTGCAGCATAGTGAAAAGTGTGTTATTCTTGGGTAGGTATGCAACTGTCTTACCAATATCAACAGCAGTCTCAAGGATATACACATGAAAAATACTTTGTCTTTTGCTATTTAAAATCACAGACATGTTTTTTCTTAAACTTTACAAGGATCGCTTTTTAAATGAGTTGCATGATTAAAAAAAAAATAATAATTCCTCAGTAATGAAAAGAAAGTGTCAAAATGCATATGGAGACTGGTATGACCTGGATGGCTGGTATGAGCTGCTTTGTGTTTGTACAGTTTACTGCCCCATTATATTGATGAACTACCTAAAAAAAGTGCATGTGCTTTTATACAGAAATAGGAATGCCTTGATGTATTTATTTTAAATCAGTAAATCACATGGATTTCTTAAACTACATCTTCTCAGTGTAGGCAACAGTCCGAAGTTTACTCAAAAGGAGGATGAAAAACAAGCTTAGAATTTTTAAGCGTCTGGAATCCAAAATGTTTTTTAAATCCTAGTTTGAAGTTTCCCAGTTTGAAACAGTTTAGAACCCAATTATTTTAAAAAAAAATAGTTATATCTTCTAAATATCAATAACACAATAAATTGCACCACAAAGAACTTTTTCTAAAATTAGCGTTCCTATAGTTGATTTTGTTTCTCTAATTTAGGAAAACTTTACAAATTTATATTAGGCGTATAGAAACACAAAGACAGCTATTGTTAAGAAAAAACAGCTATTTCAGCATAATGTTTTATATTTTCCATAATGTGACCAACCTCACACAGACTGAGGCCTAGGCAAGGTATGGGCTCATTTTAGCCCCACATTCTTCAGCGGAGTAGAAAAGACAAAAATTACAGCCCCCAAACCTGGAAAGGACTACTGCGCTAGGCAAGTAGTTAAGGACTTCATAATAGTGTTATAAATGATCAGATAAGCCACAGCCCTTTTTGTATTCTTTTATTGCATATAAAGCAAGCAAGCAGCGCTGGGTGCGCGGAGAGCCTGCGCTCCCCCAACACGCACACTGAGTGACGATTACAAGCCCTTTTTACAGGGTCGGAACACAGGCTTACTGGAAGTCCATGCCTTGTTTCGTTCCCTGGGGATTAGGTAGATGGCTTCCTGCTGCACTTGCGCCGGCTGATCATGGTGGTCCCCAGCACTCCACTCCAGGTGGTCGAGGGATGAAGGCTCCCAGTCTTCATCAGTGATCACAGAGTAACCTCATTCTTGTGCATGCATTTGCTTAAGCAGCAACTAACTGTGTGGACTAACCACAAGATCCTGTTTATGACTGTCGTTCTTCTTTATTAGGTTAAGAGCTGCAGGGCTCTTAATCCATTTCTTCATATGGTAACCCCCTTAGCTACACGAATCATAATGGAACATCTCACAGTAGGAAAAACAAACCTACTGCTGCCATGTCATGACCCAGTGAGGCCTGGCTACAGACTAGGAGTGGTGTCTTGTTGGGTGAAGAATACTGAATTTTCCAGAAATTAAAAAGAAGTAGTGTAAGAAACCTTCCCCCAAGAAACCCTAAGAGTTCTTTCAACACATCAGAGACTATTCTTTGCTTCAGATGGTTGCTGCAGAAGGTCTCGATGTCCTCGAAACCAAATAGGAAGAGCACAAAGCGCTGAAGCAAGGATACCTTAGTAATGATGAGCAGGAAAGAATAGTCTAAGTGTGTAGTCACACTAACAGAAAAGTTCTGTCTTTAAATGAATAGCAGGTAGCAAGGGATGTAAAACAACAATAAGAAAAGGTTCGATAGATACTCTAGAGGTAAGAGAAAAACAAAGAAAGTACAGGACCATTACTTAACAAGGAAGGTGAACAAATAATGGATGACAAACAAGGCTGAAATGTTAAATGCCTTTTTCCCTTCAGTCAAGCAAAAGAGTGAACTGTGAACAAACACTAAACACACTTATTGTGTCGTCCTTACTGTTAATAGTAAGGATCCAGAGGATGAATCACAATCTTATCGACCTAATTTCTTTCTTGGACAGGCAGCTTAAATCACGTAGCAGAAATAAACTTACCTTAAAAAAGTCTTTGACACAAGCCCAATGCAGCATCCTCTTGACCCTCTTTTATGGACCTGTGTCCACGGTTTATAACTGGTGCCTTGCAAGCCTCTTGGGAATGTGTAACTGTTGCCCTAAGTTGCAAGGCTAAAAGGCACACGTGGATATTCACTCTCCTCAGGAAAAAAAAAAAAAGGAATCTACAGATTACAATATTTGGAAACTACTGCTGCAAATAATGGTATTGTAAGGCACAAAAACACAACCTTAACTTAGGCAACACGTGAATAGTCATCAACACTTCAAGTAGCACATTTTAAATTGTGTTCTCTGACTTTCCTTGAGAATTCTGAAGAAAACCATTATGATAAAGTCCAATGCTTTATTATGATAAAGTCTAATGCTATTTTAGATAGCATTAAAGCAATAAATAAATAAATAAACAAAACATATATGAATTGCAGTTGACACAAAACATGCAATAATACTGGGATTTTATCAGCCTGCAGCACAAACTTTATTCTGCTTTCTAGATAGGCATGACATGATGAAAGTGGCTGTTTGACCTCAGCTGAAGCACTTAACTGCGTGCAGCTCTGGGAACAGCACTTCAAGGGGGAGAATCAAAAACATGACCATGTACGGCAGAGAACAAAAAGAGGTTTGGAGAAGGTGACCTCTGCAGAGAGGTTGAAAGAACTGTCTTTGTTCTACAAAAGAGGAGTTGCAAGAGAATGGAGGAGAAGGCATGACTTAAAAGATTCCTCCAAATATTTAGCTAGTAGTAATAGAAAAGATGCTCCCAACCTAAAAAATAATAACTAGGTTGATAATTTCCAGGAAAGAGCAAACACACCCCACATAACTCTAAAGGAAAGCTACATATATAAATGGGCTATTCAAGTAGATCCTAGCTCCTTACTGAATATATGCAATATCACAGAAACATCAGCCAGGAATTGCTTGCGCCTCTTTACTTATGTTTCAGCACAAGGTTATAATTTCCATCTCCTCCATGAGTAGCAAAGCTTACTTCATACTTCTAGGTTTAAGTGGATTTATTCAAATCCAAAGTGTTTGAAACAGAAATCATGAAAACCAAAATATATTAAATACCAATAATGAAAAATATAGTGTACTTTTGTGAGTTAGAGCTGCAGCAATCAATTTGACTGAATAAGATCCATCAAAGGAAAAATGTAAATGAGTACCAAGCATAAAATCATAGACAGTATGCACATTTATACACCAACTTCTGTGTTAAAAGCATCTCCATTCAATATTTCTATAGGCTTGCAAATGGAAGAAGAAATGTCCCAAATCCTTATTTCTAGTATGACTACATTACAAGAAACTATAACTCATATATATATATTTGAGTGTTCTTCAGTTCAATAGTCACAGTTTCTTTAAAGCTGAGTTATAGTTTCTTGTATAGTTTCTTATTTCTAAAATAAGGAACTATTATAAACTTCGCAGGTAGAAGATAGTAGAAAAACTAAATGTGTAAATATTAAAAGCCTTTAATATCCTACTATTGTGTTTAATATGCAGATTTATCACAGAATGACAGAATCACAGAATGGTGGAGGTTGGAAGGGACCTGTAGAGATCATCTAGTCTAACCCCCCTGCTCCGAGTATTAAAAATTCTTTTATATGAAAAATACGAGAAAAAATTAGATGGAAGCATCTGAAATTATATTAAAAGATCTTTTTGAAAGCAGAAAATTTTAGCACAGAACATGGTTGTGCTTGACTGGGACATATTGCCAGACATATCTGGATTTTTTTTTTTTTATTTTTGTTTAATGAAACAAAATATATAAACTTAGGAGATAATGTAAGGAACCAAATTGAACTTTCCACCCCTTTGAGGAAGAAAAGGGAAAACAAATCAAAACAAAACTTTCCTGTATAAATAAGAAAGGCATCAAATTAGAACAAACCAAATATCTTGCATTTTGGCAGTATTTTCTTTTTAGTTAAAAAGGTGAGATGCTTTTTTTTTTGCCTTTTTATTTATTTCTCATATTTAGATTACTTTTCAAGGAAAACTTTCTTCTGGCTTTACACATCAGGTTGATGACAGTAAATAAAGTACTAGACTTCTGAGGTAGCCCATGCTATCAGCAATCAGTACACATAACACAGCTAGCCATATAATGGGCATGTTATAACTATAACACAGTAGTTCCACGAGAACCTGCTCAGCTAATGCAGCAAACCACTGTAAATTGTTCCATTTACAGTTGATTTTAACATAAGAAACACTTGCTATACTGCATCAGCAGAATGGAAAATAGGTTTCTCTGTTTCATAGAAGAGATGGGTAAATCTGTGCAAGTTGCATCCTTAGCAACAAAATCCAGGCCTTGCTATATGAAAATAACTATATCAAGTGAGCAGTAATCGCTGTCTATGTAGGATGGAAAATGTTAACCTAGAGCAGTAAACAGATGATGCATTCTCTAATTTGAACAGTATTATGCTATTTTTCTGTACCATTTCAGATTAAAAAAAAAAGAGAGAAATATATTGTAGGTTAAGTGATACAATCTTAGAAACACGTAAGAGGGGAAACAACTGTAAATCAAAACAAAATCCAAGGCATTCCAAATCAGCTGCAGACATCTTGGTCGCGCTGCACAAAAGTCTCTGGATTATAGAAATACATATTTCTCTATATTCTGTACATAACTTGTGTGTGTGCAGATAGATGTGCTTAAATAGACAGAAATTAGTAAAACCCCTGTAGCACAGAACTACCTGGGAGTTACTGAAGCTTCAAGAAGAAGAGCAACTTCCATGACCATTATCGTGTTAATGATAAAGAGGGTACAACAGAGGAAAAGGTTTGCATATACTGTCATTGTCTAGATAACTGCTGAATAATTGCACCAAGCCAAGGCAATTAGTGTTTCTTTTGGCCTTGTATGTATGATAATAAGAGGTATTCTCCTTGTAATAAGACATTTGATTAATATGAGTGTCTGGAAATTTCAGATTATTAATTCCCTAAACCATAAAGAGACACCCATGCACTCACAAAATTGATGCAAATTGAAGCTGATATAAATTATCTAACACAAATTGAAATTTACAAAAACCATTAAGCACCACAAATGCGAAAATAAATCATACTTGGCAAACCTTTAGACTTATTTGCCCCTTCTGTAATTCTGATTACCAAGTGAAAATTATTCAAACTTTTGGCTTTGGAATGATAAACTCAAGTAAAGTAAACAAAGACTACTTCAATTGGATTTAGCTAATCACTGCACAACAGTGACCTCTCTGTCCTCTCTGACATAGCACATATATATTTTATCACAATACTCCACAGATTTTACTAATAAATAAAAGACATGACAGTCTCTTATTAACATCACTGGAACTCTTTCATTTTCCCCATATTCAGGAAACAATGTGCTGTTCAAAGTACATATACTAATTAAAAAGAGTCACGTTTTTGTGTAAGTTAGTTCCTGTGTAAGCAGGAATACAGTGTTCTAGATATTATGTGAAACTTTGTTCAGATAATGCAGGAAGTACAAGAGAACAAAAATGACACAGGTGCTTCCTCAGTTAATAAGCAATACTGCTAGATAATCATATTACTTTCATTAGGGAAAATGAAGAGCAAATTAAAAAAAAAGTAATTAACAATCCTCAGCCACTCAGAGATCCCACATGCCACACTGCCCTCTTCCTTGAGTTAGCTATGTGCCCATAGAAACACCCATACTTACCACAGAGTGATTGCCATTTGAGCAGCAACCTCTCAGGACTCACATGGGCTGGGGTAAAGTAAACCATTTTAGGAAAAAAAAATTGGAACAGGGAAAAAAAAATTATCCTCTCCTAAAGAGGACTGGCTTTGTGTCTATGAAGA
Source organism: Crypturellus undulatus (assembly GCA_013389825.1). NCBI lineage: Eukaryota > Metazoa > Chordata > Aves > Tinamiformes > Tinamidae > Crypturellus > Crypturellus undulatus. The sequence continues at coordinate 39,747 of VWPW01017552.1, read as the reverse complement.
GAGAAACACAACTCCCTCCTAAACGCCTGTCTGAGAGGGGAGGATGCCAGCTGAAAGACACATCAGCTTTTCCAGCCTTATCTTACCTAGAAAAAAGGCAAGTGAAATGAAAGACCATTGGAAAAAACTTGGGAGAAAACAGTCCTTAAGGCCATAAGTGCATGTTTACTAACAAATGCTATTACTGTATTAGGGACAGGACAGCCCCAGATTATTTTAGATAACACAATGCTCTGAACAGAATAAATATGGCAAAATTATCATTAGCAATGCATAACTTCAGTGGGACTTGCAATGCACAACTTTAATGATTTGCTTTTCTGAAACTCGAGTTGCAGCAATTACTTTTTAGGATAAATTTCTTGCTTCTGGGAATTTAGTAAAAATCTTGAAAATAAGCAGCTAACTTACCTTGATAAGGAAGTAGAAAAGAGTCTTTTTTCTTTTCTAAGCTCATAATATGGGTCAGCCTGCCTCTTTTTTTCTTTTTTTTTTCTTCTTTTTTTTTTAAGAGTAATACTGATAAAAGCAAAATAGATAGAAAGACATAGAAGACCCTCAATATTATTATGAAAGGATTCATCTACTCCTGAATAACTACAAAATACTTGCTGCCACTTGCTTTTTGCAAGTATTCATATTTTCACTGATGAAAAACTTTCAGCAAAACAGAAGATGTATTGGTATTCATGAAACTGATTTGTATCTACATATAGACATATTACCCTTAACTCTTTTCCAGATAATACATTTTTTTCCAGCAGAAAATTTCTGAAGTCCCAGGCTAGGTGGGGAGAACTTTTCGCCCTTAGCAGCTTTTCAGCTTTTTTGCTCACAGTCTGGATGGTCACTGACCACAGCAGACACTGTGGAGCAGGGCCATGCTACTAAAGGGCAAGTGACCGCTTCTTCTTGGAGATGGTTACGTCCTGGTTCTTCCTTTCACAAGGAAGATCCTGCTGATGAGTACCTTTGATTAAGAGGTTACCTACCACACTTGTTAGGTCAGGTTGGTTCCTCTCTGATCACAAGAAGCTGAAATACTGCCAATACACAGTAGAAACTATGAGTGTCTCATTCACGCAAGCCACTTTGAGACTGAAAGATCAACTTGGAAACGACTGAAAATTCTGCCAACAGCAGCATTTCTCACTGAGGCATCCTGGTGTAGTAAAAAATAAAATGAAACAGCCTGCAAATATTTCTTATGTGCTGTCAGAAGCAAGTTTAAACATCATTTTTTATAAGCATTTGAGTAAAAGGGATTGGAAGAAAATATAGGAATGCATAGTTAAAAATTGGCATATTTATATATTTATATTATACAGAATAGAGCCATAAACTACCTGGAGCACTCCCAGAGATGTGTCTCAGGCTTCAAGTGTTTGAGGATGACTAAACTGAATGGAGCTCAGGCAGGGAAATGCAGATACTATATAGGCCAACTGAATTTCAGCAATTGCTTGGTGGCAACTAAAACAACAACATGTACCTGTTAATTAAGTGTTGGTATCTGAGGCTGGTAGAGAAGTTTGTGTGGCTTCCTTCCTTGCTCTTTCATGCACACCTCATTTTCTGTTTCTGTTTAGCATATAGATATTTATCATTAAGGCAAATGATAAGAAACTGGTGAAAAAAAAAAGAAAAAAGAACAGTAAATGAACCTTTCTGCAAGCCTGATGTATGCAGGTCAGGTTGATCAGGTGCCTGGAGAATAGCAGTTCATTTTCACACAGCACAAAATCATTACTTGAAGATACAAACTTGCTTGTGTTGCTTGTTTTGGAGCACATGATGCTTTTCTAGCAAGGTGGAGTTTATTGACTAATATAGCCAAGTGAAAGTGTAATCAATCAAATGTAATCAAATGGAAATTTGAAACCTATCTATTTTTTGGTGGGACACTTTCCATACGTGACAGATAAGGTGGGCTTGTCAGAAAGGATTAGTTCCAGTGCCCTGCACATGCCCATAAACTCTGGTGTACTGAAACCGCGATGTTTAACTTCAGGCCAGGCAAACTACAGGACCCTTAACAGAGACACTTAAAAGCTTCATACCACAACTCTGTCTTCTTCTGTCACTAGATACGTACTCACCAGTTTATCAAAATACAGAACACTTCCCACTTTAGAAAAGGTACATCCTGCCATGACAGTTACAGGTCTAGGAATCGACAAACCCATGCCTGCTTGTGTCCCATGGGGGGACATTTGGACAGCCACAGCAATTTTGTCCTGGTAAGAGCCAAGTGCAGAAACCACAGGCTACATGAATCTGTCCAGGCAATGGGACTATGGCACTGTGGGTTGACCTCACCTGGGTTAACTGGGAGCTTTGAATAACTGATGCTGAATGCCCAAATTAACCACATCTTATAGTAACAAGATTAAAACTAGGGAACAACCCCTACATTGACATCAGTGAAGTGACACAAGGGATGAATTTGGCCAGGATTCTACTATCTTGACTTAAAAGAGAAATGGCAAAACATTTCTAAAACTTTCCCCTGAAAGCAGGCATAATTTATTTCAGCTATTCTGCATATAATGATTTCCTGCAAAACCTAAAGAAAATTATTGACAAAGAAGAATTCAACAGTAGATTTTATACAAAAGTATTAACAAGTATTGATAGAAATTACATTTAATGGCAAAGGCCAACATTTTCATCAAGTAAATATCTTAACATTGAATTTATCTAATGAAGTGATAGCTCGCATCTTTTGTCTGTCCTTTAATCTGAATTAACTGGCACATATTGATTTTTAGCACTAAAACTGCTAAAGAAAACTCAAGTGCATTGATGAGGTGCTCTTTATAATTTAGCAGAAGTAGTTCCTGAAAGCATTCTTTTTTAAAAAAATGCACTTCTCAGTTTCTGAATTTTTATTACTTGCAGAAGGAAATATGCATTTTTGCTTCAGTTTTGTCATGCTGTAAATTATTCCATAGAATGAATCAGCACAGTAACCGTTGTGTGAGTAATCTGAGACGAAATAGGCCATGTATGCTCAGTTATTTGCACTGTATTGCTTGCTCCCAAAAGCTATAGCTATATTCCAGAAGCTAAACCATAGTTTTACAGATTGCTATCCTGGTAATATATTTATTTAGATGGAGGCTAGTCTTTGAGAATCTATTAATGACCCTATGCTTGAAAAGGTAGGTAACAAAAATAAAACTTTAAAGATGTAAAGGTTCCCAGAATAAAGCAAAAGGATTTCCAGCAGAATTTGGCACTTTTTTCTTTTCTTTTTAAATATAAAGCAGAAAGGAGAGCATGCTGAAAGGTTTTAACATTATGTTATGATAGAGAGCAAAAAATTGAATATCGATGGAATTATAACAGCAAAGATGAGGATGGGCAAACAATTATTTGGAGATGAAGACCATGAATAGAAAGACTGACTTCTGAACTGTCAGTTTTAGACTCACGGGTATGTGTGGAACTCAAGACCTGTAGAACAGACCTTATCTTTAGTAACGCACAAAATACTGCCATTTCAAAAATTCTTCCAAAATGCAAGAACAGCAGTCTGTCTTTCTATTGAAACACATATGTGACTGGAAAAGCAAACAAAGCTAACTACTTTTCAGATCTCTAGCTTTGCAGAGACGAGAGTCATCTTAAAAAAAAACCAGCAGCTAGATGCTGTAAAAAAACAATATGCATATATTGTACTTTTAATATCAGGGACGAATGTGCACATAATTGAGAGATCTTATTCTCAATAAGGCTAGAACTCTTTTATGAAGTTCTCCTGTTGGCTTTAGCTCTTCTCCTGCACAGAAATCTGTGTGTGCTTCATCTTGTTTTCTGCTGACATTAATCTTTATCTTCCTTTGTAACAGCAAAGAATGCCAGTGAGTGTCCATCTCAGAAGTTGCTCTCTAGTTTTTCTGTTTGCTTTTTTAAATCTTCTGTAATTGTATACTCACTTCTGCTCAATTTTTGAAAGCCTTAACCGAATATTTAACCTGCATAAGTTGTACAAGGAATGTATTTGACTGTTCGGGAGAATTAATGCATGAGCAACTAAATGAAAGCCAGAATAAGTTCAGAATAGGTTCACACTCAGAAAAAATTAAAATCCAAATTTGACATAGTTATTAAAAATGAAAGGGAAAATAATATATTATTAATTCCATATCTTGCATCTTGCTTCATTTTCCAACACATACTTCAAATACCGGGAAGACAATTTTTGTAGATCTCTTTTTCTAAGATATATCAGAAGGGATTTTCAGAAACTTTAAAGGCAATATCTCAATATCTGAGATTACATCCATCTTTTAGGTCCTCATGTAGGATATTCCCATGTCAGAAACATTTACAAAACAATTACTTGCCTACAAATTCTTTAAAAAGATTCCAGTTCCTTGTTTTTTACATTTACACCTCAAAATGCTTAGTAGCTGGGTTTACTTTACAAGTAAATTAACGGCTAATGCAAAACAGTGTTTCCTATTTGGTCATAAACAAAATAAATGTTGATAATTTGCATTTATTTTATTCTACACCAGCAGTATTCATCTTGAATAAGAAATCCCCTCACTATTTCTGCAAAAGCAAGCAGAAGATTGTTAACAGGTAAATTAGCTCTGTATAAGGGTGTCATTATTAAGTGTCACATAGTTCAGATCTATCACAGACCAAACAAAATGCAGCCTGCTTCTTTTATTGATTTTTTTTTTTTTTTGTAAATACTATCTTATACAATATCTGCTTACCACATACTGCATCTTATTGGACAATCTAGCACAGTGAGCTCCAATCCTGTCCCCTGGGAAGATAATGGAGCAAATGCTCCTCAAATCTACTCCCAAGCACATGAAAGACTGGAAGATGATTAGAAATACCCTTCGTAGATTTACCAGACCAGGTGCAGTATCACAAGTGCCGAAGAGAAGGAAGAGTCACCAATCACAGCCTGGCACACAGTTGGCCACCTTTGCTGCAAGAGCACACTACTAAATTGTGTTTGGCCCTCTGTCTAGAGGGACCTCAGGTCCTTTTCTCCAAAGCTTTCTCCAAACAGCTGGCCCCAGTGGGATTACTTCAGCTACAGGCAGTACATGGCAGATTGTTGATGAAGACTTTACAGAGTATTGGCATCAGTATAAATCCCTGGGAGATGCCACTAGCAATCAGACATCATTTCGTGCCACTGCTGACACCATTTTGAGTGTGGCACTCCAGTTAGTTTCCATCCACCCTCACGTCCACTCTACTAATTCCATACCTCACCAATTTGGCCACAAAGACAACATAGAAAAACCACACCAAAGGTCTTGCCAAAGTCAAGGTAAACAACCTCCACTGTCTGCCCCTTGTCCAGTCAGATTTGCCAGGCATGATTTTTGCATGATACATCCACATCCACTGCCTGTTTTCAGTCACCTTCTTGTCCTTTATCAACCAGAAAAGGACTACTACTTCTTGACATAAAATAAAATAAAATAAAATAAAGTAAAGTAAAGTAAAATAAAATAAAATAAAGTAAAGTAAAGTAAAATAAAATAAAATAAAGTAAAGTAAAGTAAAATAAAATAAAATAAAAGTTATTTTATCTTTAGTTTTGTCTTCTGGCAAGACAGATACCTTTTAAATTCTACATAATACCAAGACCAATAAGTAAATCCTTACATCCACAAAAGACTGACAGTAAATTATAACTGAGTCCTATCTATTCAATAACAGAATTATGTGTTTTTCTGTATGAAAATGTCTAAAATTGATGGGACACATACATAGATCAGCTGGATCAGAGTACATTCTTTTTTGTTGGAAAAATATTTGCTTCATCTATGCAAAAATATACAATCACATCTTCAGCTTTTAAATTGATATAAGAAGTCCTTGAGATATAAGAAATCTTTGAGCAGTTTCAGGAAACATTCTGTGTAGATTTATATTAAGCTCAAAATTCAGAGGAATCTGTTCAACATAGTCCAGAGAAAAACTGAGTTATAGAGCTTATGGTTTGAGGCTATCAGCTGAAACTGAGCTTTAATTAAAAAGGATTTGATAAAGCACAGCTCAGTTTGGAATGGCCTCAAAAACATTTAAGAAAGCTGATGTGTTTTGCCAACTTGAAAGTGAAATAAGTGTACTATATAGATATTACGGTTTTTAAATGATGCTTAAAAAACGATAGAGGTGAAATCTGCGTTAACCAACAGAGATAGCATCTTCTAAACAAAAGCCCACTAACAGCACTTCTGTAGCATGTGAAATATATTTCCACCACTTTTCAGCTATTGGCTAAAAAAATACAGCACTGCAGGCTACTGGTGGGCTATGCTTTTACTGTACCAGCAGCTCCTGCTGCCATCCTTCAGTTACAACTCTAGTTGTGGCTTATAGGTACAGCATACATTGCTTGCAAGACATTTCACAGAATCATAGAATGGCCGAGGTTGAAAAGGACCTCTGGAGATCGCCCAATTCAATTACTCGGGTGAAACAGTTGTGCCTGTTGTCCAGAACCCTGTTGTAATAGTGGACAGGATAATGTCCACCTATGAGCATGTCATGGGAGACAGCACTGAAAGCCTTGCTGAAGCCAAGGTTGACAACATCCACTGCTCTCGGCTCCTCTACTCAGCCAGTCATTCCATTATAGAAGGCTATCAGGTTGATTAAATACTATTTCCCCATTGTGAAACCATGCTGAATGCTCCTGATCGCATTCTTATCCTTCACCTGCTTAGAGGTGACATCAAGGATGTGCTGCCCTATCACCTTCCCAGGGGTCAAGATGAGACTGACTGGCCTGTAGTTGCCAAGGTCCTCCTCCTTGGCCTTTTCGAAGACTGTAGTGTCACTGGAGTGACTCTTACATTGCCATAAAGCATTCTTTTTGTAAAGAAAAAATATCATGTAACTTTTATTTTCCATTATCCATTATTAGTACAAATATCTCTTACGTTGCCTCTCACAAACCACATATAATTATAACCAAGCTTTACCACCCAATGTAATGCTGCAATATGACATAGTTCCAAGGTATTTATCAACCCTGTGATCACACTCAGACAATCTCCATCACCTGGCAGTCCTGGTCACCTTAAACAACAGCTGCTACCCTACCTAACTTTGCTCCACGCTCTCATTCATGCAGTGCAGCTGAGTCTCACACAATCAATTTAGCAGGAAACTGAATTCAGCTGGAGACTAAAGCTTGAGACTTGGCAGATAATTGAATTTTTCTGAACTTGAAGTTCTGGAGGGCCTGGAAGAAGGAAGTCACAACCTTCATTCTGTTCTAATGAAGGTTTTTGTCACTGAAAAGAAATGACTCTTCTTTAGAGAGATTAAGTGTTCTATAACTTTCATTAAACTTTATAGATAAAATTCTGGCTCCTTTGAAGTCTATGGAAGACTTCCAAAAACAGTTAATCAATGCTAAGTTGTACAGTACTCAAAAAAAGATATTGTAGAGTTAAACCCATGCTATGGGAGTACCTCAGAACAGCTTATCTGTCCAGCTGTACAGAGGTTATAGCACCGTTTTAAAACATGTAACACCCATTCCGTAAAATGAATCACAAAATGCTCCAAACTATGTATTTAGAGTATATAGTTTATACTTATTCAAGTAACATGGGCAGACATAAATTAAGTATTAATCGCAGACGTGCAAGTCACAAAACTCAAAATCCCCTGGGTTTTAGAAGTATCTGCTTTGACTGGTCTTGATTATGAAAGTTGCTGGGCGTTTTTTTCTATTAAAACAATACAGCTGAGACATTTTCATGCCCTGTTTGCCTTGGCAGAAACAAGTGTTTTAATAAGGACTGATAACACATAACATTTGTGAACTATCAGTACCATTAGGTGCTTGTATAGGGTACCAATACTAGCCCAACAGTTAATGAAAAAAACAATTCAGTCCATCCTGATACCACCATTTACATAGCAGAAGAAGACCAAATATCTGAGAATTTCCAAATTATTGTTTATAGGTTTTGAAGAATTTGTTGAGTAAAATCTAATACAAAAATAAAAAAAAATTCTCTACAAAGAATATGATTAAAGTAGTATTTAGATAATAATGATTTTAATTCTGCTGAAAATCAGAGAGATGTTTTCTAAAGCTGGAAAAAAAAATTACCGTTGCTTCAGGATTAGTTAGAATATTTAGCAGAAATTAATATCTGCTGGATATTTTTTTCAGAAAAAGATATTATAGTTATCAATTTACAAGCTGCCATGCAAAGAAAGGATTAATCAAAAAAAAAATCACACCAGGAAGAAAAACAATGTGTGTGTGAGAGAGAGGAGATTACACAGTCAATTGGTACCAGTAAGTAAAAGCTTTATGGAATAAAACCTTACAAGAAAGGATTCACACAGGGAGGGAAAATTGTTTTAAGACCAACACAGGGCAAGAGTAATATATCATCTACTCTTTGGCAGCATTTGTATCGTAAAATAAAATGGAGAATTTTGTGGAACTCCCAGTGTAGGGCATACAGAGTGCTGGCAACATCAAGATAGCCTGTACAGAAAGCCATGAAAATTGGCCACGTTTTATCTCTGTAGTTTCTGTCACAGAAATACATGTGAACAGATAGAGTTCGACTCCCACCATTTCTTCATTTATAAAGAGTCTTTTTCCTTAAGAAACGTTTTCCTGACTTCCATTTCCAAATTCAAAGGATCAGATTGTATCCTAAATCATTCCAAGATTTGTATGCACAATATGCACTATTGATCAATTTCTGCACTATCACACTGATCAATACAGTACACGAGCTAGATTCCGAACATAAACTATCTGGACCAGACACTATTTTTTAAGATTTTATTCCTAGTAGTTCTTCCATGACCAGTTTTTGCTTAGGTGCCTGATATAGTTTTAAGAAATTAAGACAGCATTGGCAAACATTTAAATCCTGGACTCACACAGAATATTTTACTGAGAATGTGAATGAGATCAGTAAGCAGCCAATAAGGCTACCGCCTATCACCACAGGCTACAGTGTAACACTATTCCGCAGATGCCCTACCAAGTATTGGCAAGACCATCCACACACTGACATTCAAGAATCACATTATCACTAGATTACTATCACCTCCTTAATAAAGCCATAAAGTAATTGACCCATGAAGACTAAATACAACCTAATGAGCAATAAGAAGTATATAGGTGATAATTTACTAGTTGTCTTTTTAAAAATGTTACCAAACCACTAGCATAATCTTATTAGCCAAAGTGTCTAGTCTGATTTTGATCTCACAATATAAATGAAAAGAATCCTAACAGAAGGCAACTATGGTATAAAAACTATAAAATCACTGTAAGGAAGGTCAGATTAAGGCCTTCCACATTTACCATTATGGGTATTATTCAGTCTAGGCATTTGTGGTATTTCAGATCGATCATAAGTTCATTGTGACATTCTGTGCTTGACTGAAAATGTGTGCTGAATAAACACTGAAAGGATGACAGTTTAATATCTGGCAGAAGTTAGAGAAAGTCAGGCCATATTTTTCATTTCCAAAGGCAATAAACAAAGGATCATTCCAACTGGTAGTAATCATTTAAGTGGATTCCCTTCACATAAGATCCTGGGAAGCATCACAGCACTGGAACCTTTTCTGTTTTGTTTTGTTTTGTTTTGTTTTACAATAGCACTTACTTATCAGCACCAAAGCACAGCAGAGAGGAAACCAGTAATACAAGTGGGAGACATAAGTGGGTGACAAGGTTTCCAGGTTGCTTCTTTCTTCCTTTCTTTACAGCTTTATCCATCTTGTGTACTTGATTTCAGAGTACACACTTCAACCATTATATTGGCTCCTTACCAAAAGCCAAGCTTGACTTTCAATCCTAAAGCCACATACAAAAGTAAAGCAGTTACCTTTGTACCATGGTTTATGCCAACTCTTCCCATATAATAGTGGAAAATAACATCTCAGAACCTGTGGACCAAGGTTTGCCTTCCTGCATTTGACAGCTTGATCCTTAGAAACTCTCAGCACTGGAAATACAATTAAAAAGACAATTTCCTTCTGCAGATCATCCTTTCTGACAGTGCCAATTTTAAAATCTATAAAATACTTCTTGCTTTGAAATTTAAAACTTTAATTGTCAATAACGTGACCTCAAGTCAATATTAAGCCATCAACATAACCCTGAATAAATACCAGATCACTCACCAAAGGAAGTTTCCGTTGTTGTCAAAAGTAGAATTCCCTACCATTCCTTTGATCCCAGCCCAGCCACTTATCTTTATGCTCAACACAAATTTGTATGACTACTCAGAAATAAGTCTGCTACAATACAACCTGGGTTCCCTCACCAAGCAAATACATGCCAATCAGATTTTGACATATCAAGCTTCACATCTCCCCTTTCGGTATGGCAGAAACTGTACGAAACATGTTGGCCTAAATCTTTGCCCACATCAGCTAAGAACCCTGGCCCATAGCCTTTACTCTTCTAGGATTGCAACTGCATGTTCTCAGTTCCTCAGACTGTGTTCCAGCACAGCCTGCAAAATGACTGTTCTTACTCTTCTTACTCAAATCTTCCTACTAAGGCCTTGTTCCTTTTTTNTTTTTTTTTTTTTTTTTTTTTTTTGCAGTGCACGGTCAAATATCAGCAATAGCAATATTATATTAAAATCCCCCAAAAGTGTCTTCCTCCCTTAAATATAATTCTCCATTTCTGCAATTTCCACATATTTCAGATACTCACTACAAGACAGGCATTACCTATCACATTTTGTCTTGAACTATGCTCAGCATGACTTTAGTGCTTAACCAAAAATAATGCTTTGGATAAGTGAGAATTAAGTGTGCAGTCATGGATCAGTACAGTACCCTTGTACTCTGACTGGCTGAAAGACTTCCATTTCAGCACATTTCTGTACAGTAATGAACTCTGCACATGTAGAGCCTGCTCATCATGCTGAGATTTGACCAGATATTTAATAATTGTATCAGAAAGGTCAATTACCTTGCTTGAGATCACTCTTCATGAGGACAAAACAAGATGCATTCAGTTCATCTTCCTGCTACCCAAGGATGCCCGAAGTGGAGCACTTGATTTGTTTTATTGCACTTCAAAGCTGACTGTAGCGGGTCACTTGTAGAAATATTATAAATGCCAGTTGTTTCTCCTCATCAGGGAGGACAGTAAAGTGCTTGGGTAATTGTACTGAGTTGTGCAATGGCACTTCTGCAGCCAGCAGGCTTATGACCTTATCAACAGATTCAAAGCTTGATTACAGCCCAAGAAGTTTACCACTTTCCGGGGAAGGCAGTGAGACAAGGCTGCTGCCTCAAAGCCGTGTACAACAACTGAATGATCAAGAGGAAGTAAAACCAAATAGACATGATTTTTAGATCAGAAACGTAGGTGATCTAGGCGACATACATTTTAAAAAGTTTTTATCTACCTGCACATACTTTGTGAAGTCATTCATTCTTTTCTGCCTATTTTATATATATATATATAAAATAATATATATATATCTTTTCTGCCTATAATATATATAAATATATATTAATAGTATATTAATATATACACATACTATATAAATAGGCTAACATTTTTATTTTTAATTTTACAAAATAACACAAGACCTATAATTTTCCCAAAGCATTCCTCGCTGATAATTCTTTCCCACAGCTTGATAAGAGAAAGAATATCAGCTCATGTATCCACAACATTGTGGGAGAAAGAAGAAACAAAATATGGACCTCTGGATGTTATCTGCATCATCTAGATCAGAGCTTCTAACTGAAGCTCCAAACCATTTCTTCCCACTGATTATACACGGTACTTCGATTTTAAAAGGTAGTATAAAGATAACTACTCTAAAGTAAGAACAAACAAACAAACAAACAAAGCATGGTTTCATTAACTTCATCTGCCACAGAATGTTCACACAATTTAAGCTAAAGCCTAGTCACCTAGTCAGACCGCAGCACCTTTATGTTTTCAGAGAGAGACACACATAGGAAATACTAGACTACCTAGTTGTAGAGAAGATAGAATACATATTGCCCTGGAGATGAATGTTTTCTCTTTCCAGTGCTCATGAGTGAAACAGATTAATTAAAAAACTGTGCACAGGATTCAATACTTCAGGTTGCCTATAGATGCTTCTAGTTTCAACATAGGCAAGTATGATCAAGTTTGTCTGAAAAGAGATGTACAAATGTTTTGAACACAAGCACTGCAGAAGTTCAGTTACAAATCCAAAAGCAATAGTTTTTCATAGACTTCAGAAGTTCACTGGGCAGGTGATTACTATGATTATCATTACAATTATACAAGGAAAACAAGGTAGAAAAATACTTTCTTGGCTCCACTTCATCTTGACTTATTGCAAAAAAAAGAAAAAACATAAAAGAGAACAAAGGTGTCTGTGCAAAGACAATAGTGGCCAGATTGTGAACTAGGTAGTTTACCTAGACTAAGATAAGACTAAGACAAAGACTAGCACAATCTATTTGTAAAACATAATGACTGGACACAATGACATGAGATGGAGGACAGGTCATGAAAACCTTATGCTTTGGTTTAACTATTCAAGTACTTTTCTTCTAATTCAGCGAGATCATTACTACTAGTTTAGCTATATTTTACTTTTTCTTGATTAAAAAACATTTATTTCCTAGATAAGCATTGTCTTTTGCAGTTTTTAAAAAAAAATCCACAACTTTTGCTTTCTCCTTAAGAGCTCAATAAGCTGCAATTATAAGTGTAATGTTGTTTTCATAATTGTTTAACACTAGTAAAGGCACTGTGCTGTTCTGAGATTTGGGGGAGTGTGGGAGAGGAGTGGGGAGGCATTCTTTTTTTCTTGCTTTTTTTTAATTTAGTTTGTCATAGAAAGAACTGTGATTGATTGGAGATTAATAATCATGACATCAAGTTGACTGTAATACAGTTCTTTTCCAGGAATGTCATGTGTATTGCCTCGAGTGAGCTGCATCAAATTGAAAGTCCAAAAAAATTATGTGCCAAATGCTCCTGTGGGCACAATTCATCAGTCGCCTTTTTCCAAGCCACTGACATGCAATTAAAATAGCATCATATAAATAGACAGGAAAAGTTTGAGAATATTTTAATTCTTCAGAGAAGAACAACTCGGACAATACATTAAAGCACATTTTATTACCATTCTGTATTGTACTATAATACTAAGGTGGGAAACTGACTTGAAGAAAAGCACAAATTTGTCAAGTTTGTTGCTGGAAGCTCAGTACCTCAAATCTCTTTTTGTCATCTGAAAAGAATCAACTAGATTTTTTTTTTTCGCATCCACTCTGATTTATATTTTTCTACTAAATATTCTGTTTTAAGGATAATAAATCTAATTTTTTTCTGATGCCAAAAATCTAGATTCAGAACCTAGCTTGCCATTAATTTGTTTGAGAAACTGTAATAGAGAAGTCTAAAATAAGCCTTGTGAGTAGCTCTATAGCTCTCAAAGGTTGAAAGAGAAAAGATTTTTCAAAATACACTTTTATCATTTTAAATAATAAAGTTGCCTGTGAATCATCGTGCTATAAAAATACGCATTTTCTTCTGAGCTCCAACAAGCACAAAGCACAACTCATGACAGATATCCGGACACCAGAAGCCCTGGATCTGTTAAGAAGCTGCTTCAGCCCAGCACATTTTCTAGTGCCTCAAAAATGGTTACTGAGGTCATAATATCTTCTGCTTAAAAATCATCTCCTTAAAGTACATCACACCTCTATATACTCATTTTCATTCCATGTGCAGTGTCCACAGCAACATTCTCCTCTGTGTTGGAGCTTATTTTACTAGTTATTATATCAGAAAATTTCCAATTCCATTTTGGAATAATATTTTCAACCTAAGTGTTGTGTGTGTGCTTTACTAAGCTAAGGCACCTTCTGTTATTCTCTCTCCAGATGGGTTATGCTATGCACTTTCCAGGAAAGAACAGTACCATAAGAAATTTCAGAGTCTTTTTTTTTTTGAAGAAATGAATTGCAACTGCTGATATAAACTCTGCACTTCATTTATACTAAAAGTAAATGCTAAAACTTCATGTCCCTCTTCAAACACCTAATTTAAGACTAAGAAGTAGTAGTTTCCTCTCCTCCTTAAGCATGCAAGCACTTTGAGCTAAGCAAATGCATTATTTACGCATCTTCCTTGGAAGCGTGGTTGGAACAACCACAAGAGAGGTTGCTCCTGAGGACTGGAAGAAAGCAACTACCTTCAATGAAGAAACAGAAGGAGGATATTCATGGGAAGGTGAGGGAGCAACTAATCCTGTTTCCAGAATCATGAAGGACAGGAAGAGGAATATTCAGCATAGAATTATGAAAGGGAAATTTGGTTTAACCAAACAGATAGTGATGTGATGAAATGACTGGCTTAGTGGATGAGGGGAGAGCAGTGGTTGTTGCTTGCTTTGACTTCTGTAAGGCTTTTCATACTGCCTCCTATGACATCTTCATGGAGGAGCTGAGTGAGGTGGTTTGAAAATTGCCTGAGCTGCTGAGCTCAGAGGATCGCGATCAGTGGCACAAAATGGAGGCCAGTCAACAGTGGTGCGCCCAGGGGTCAACACTGTTTAACCTCCCTATTCTTGAACCTAAATGATGGGACTGAAGGTGCCTCAAGGAAATTCACAGATGATACATAACTGGGAGAAGCAGTTGATACACCAGAGGACTGTGCTGTTGTTCAGTGGGAGCTCAACAGGCTGGAGAAATGGGCAAAGAACCTTACTGCCAACAGGTTGAGGGATGTGCATCCTCCTCTGAGCCTTGTAAGGTTGTACCTCAAGTGTATATAGTTCTGGGCTTCCCAGTACAAGAGAGAGTCAGTTTGAGGCAACCTGCTGTAGGACCCTGCTGAAGCAAGAGGGTTGAACCAGATCTCAATAGGTCTGTTCCCACCCTAACTATTCAATGCGTTTCAGTGGTAACGTTTTACCTCACTGCAGCAAACTCAACAACAAAAAATGCAGTACTGCCTAGGCAGCAGGTATAGATCACCAAAGTGATTAGTAGGGCCTGAGAAGAGAACAAGTAACTAATGGAAAATATGTGGGTGCATGGCAAGAAGAAACTGAACCTAACTGTGAGCACTCTCAAGGGCAGTAGCCTAATGTAAATCACCGTTTGAGTAGTCTCTCCTGCACAGGATCGGAAAGATGCCAAAAAGATACTGTCTGATAAAGCCTGCTCCCTCGGCTGCATGCAGAAAACCAGACAACCCAAGAGACAGAGACCATTCCTCCCACTTCCTCTTAGCCTCTTCTATTTACAACAATTTACTACACCACAGATAACCTGGAACAAACCATTTTTGCCCACTGAGCACTGAGTAAATAGGCAAGCACAAATGAGAAAAAAACACTTGGCATATTCCCTCCCTTGAAATTGGCTGTAAACCTTCAGAAAAGAGTGAGGTATATTTGTAACTTACCAATACTTCCGCAGTCTTCAAGGTAGAGACCCATTTATAAGTGTACCAGAGCCAAAAGTGGACATCTTGCCCACGGGAGATTAATGCTTACAGACAGATGTGTAGTTAAGAGGAAATGAAGCTCCCACATTGTAGAGCCTTCCAGTTGGAGACAGAGGGCATGGGAAGGACAGCACTGAAAGAGACAGAATGTTTTAATAAATACAACTAAGTAGAAATAATGTGGTTCAACCAAAAATATGCTTCTCGAGGGGTCCAATTTTAGCATGATTAAACTGCTACTTAAACATTACATGCTGACTTCGCTAATGACAGGATTGTTTCCATTTAGAAAACTATTTCTACATGAAGTGGACAATCTTTTTTATATTTAGATTTCCGGATAATGCCTATCAGAAAGCTTTTAAAAGCATAAAACTTGGCTAAATGTATCATACATAGGTCATAACAACTCATCACTGACAACTAAGAAAACTATCATCTGTGCACAATTTGCTTGTGTTTCTTTCTGCAGGGACCAGCATCAAAGGAGCTACAGATTCACTGGCAAGTTATACACTTTTTTTCACAATTTTTGTCAACAACCTCTTCTGAAAAAAGTGTAGCTCACTCCACTAAGAAAAAATTCAAACTCCCTTTCAGACTGTTCCTATCTTACCACTGTGGGAGAGAGGGCAGGGAAATGACCAGAGTTGTTTTGTATTTCTGACTGTGCTGAGGAAAAGTGATAGATACTAACAAACATGCCTTTGGTTTATGGGCATTTGGAGATGAAAATGGGCATTTTGTGAACTGACCATCACATCAACTGCAGAGAATAAATTAAAACTCTGCTATTATGGAGCAAGATAATTGAAACAATAAAAGATATACAATTGAGACATGCTTGAAGAGTGAACATCCACAGTTTTTTTTTTCTTTTTTTTTTTCAGTGATGTTTCTTATTACCAGACCAAACTATTTTTAATTTAGGCTACAACACAAGCCAGGTGAAGTCTTGATGGATTGCAAAAAAAGCAGTACTCCATTAAGCAAAGTCAATTTATACCAATAGCCTGCCTCTTACGGTGACCAAAAGTGGATGCTAAAAAAAAAAACAAAAAAAAACAAAAAAAAACACCTCTCCCAGGGAGAGGAGTGGGGGAAGAAAACATACACACCTACTCAAAAGTCTTTTAAAATACAGGAGATATAAAGCTCTTTAGTTGACAAAGCTGACAGCTCTGGCTCTCCTGTCATCTCTTCAGCTTTCAGGATTGCTAGGAGACGCATCAAATTAATCACATCTGTAAAGATACTGCATTAAGGAATTGGCCTATATCTCAGGCAAGCAGAACCTAGACTCTACAAAGCATTTCAAACTCAATTTATATAATTACATCAAAAACGAAATGAAAGGCAGTATTTTGTAAATAAGAGAAATATGCTTCATATCACAAGCAAAGCGGGAACTAAAGTTGCTGTTAATAATTATTTGACTAATCATCTTAATGAATCACAAGACCCATTTCTGCTCACTTCATGACAGCACAAGTGACTATGCTGCTTTGACCAGGAGTAAAGGAAGCTGCAGCATGAATCACAAGGCCATAGTAGTCCCAGTCTCTATAAAAGGTGCTAATGGGAGAAATCAATTCCTTTGATCCCTGCAATAAATCTGTGTCTGCTGCTACAAACATCTGAAAGTTCATTCCAAAGTCTCATGAATCAGTATTGGTGCCAGGAATATTTGAGCAGTCATCTGCTCAAGGAATAGGTAAAACTTGTCATGTAACTTGTTTAACCCCAAGCAACTATTTAACGAAGCTCAAAGCAGCAACTGTGAATCATAAAATGCTGTCAATAATCAGAGCTTAAAAAAGAGCACTAAGTGCATAATTAAACAATACAACTGAAATAATTCTAATAAAGATTATTTTGTATTCAGATGTTAATTTGTCATGATTTGATACAACTTATTGGCACAGGTATGGTACTATATAAGTGAGTAGCAGAGAGAGAGAGAGAATGTTTCATTGCACAAAGCAGTAATCTGAAAGAGGGACAGTTTTGTTGGCAGAATTCTTCAGGACAGAAGTTCAAAATATATATCTTGTTTTAGAAATAATGTGAAGTGAATTCAACATGGATTGCTGAGCTGGTCCAAATATTCCGTTCTTTCTCAACTTCACATGGATACTTTAAAATCTCATTTTCATCCTGATGAATAGAATAAAATGCTGAAGTCCAAAACCCTCAAATCTTGTCACCAATTCAGTTGGTTATTCAATTTATTAGACCATCGCCTCTACCTCATACTCTGTGATTGCAGGCACATTACTTTCAATACTTAATTTCTCAATGGACAGGGAGATTTGTTGTTAATTAAGAATGGTTGTAGATAAGATTGGTGGTATATATTGAAATTAAAAGAGAGAGAGAGAGAAACCTGTACTTCAATAATTAACCATTTGTTGGTGGCAGTTCTGGGCTCCCCAGGACAAGAGGGACGTGGAGCTTCTAGAGAGGGTCAGACACAAAGCCATGAAGATAATTAAGGGACTGGAGCACCTATTGTATGAGGAAAGACTAAGCGAGCTGGGCCTGTTTAGTCTGGAGAGGAAGAGGCTGAGAGGGGATTTGATCAACATGTTCAAGTACCTGAGGGGTGATTGTGGGGAGGATGGGAGCGGGCTCTTCTCCGTGGTGGCCAGTGACAGGAAAGGGGTAACGGGTCCAAGTTGAAACATAGGAAGTTCCACCTCCATATGAGGAAGAACCTCTTTCCTGTGAGGGTGACAGAGCCCTGGCACAGGCTGCCCAGAGAGGCTGTGGAGTCTCCTTCTCTGGAGATCTTCAAAAGCCGCCTGGATGCCACCCTGTGCCACGTGCTCTGGGTGTCCCTTTTGGCGCAGGGAGGTTGGACTAGATGGTCTCTAGAGGTCCTTACAACCTCAACCATTCTGTGATTCTGTGATTTCCAGTGTGAATGAAATTTCCAAGTGGTATATTCATGATAATTTACACTTGAGGTCAGATACATGAGCCAGAAGGAAAAGAAAAATACATATGACACTCAAAGAACTGCTAATGTTGAAAAGAGACAGAACAACATACCTCTGAGCATTCCACAGTTAATCCCACTAAGCAAGGAATTTACTGAGCAGCAGAGTAAATTTCAACCTCTATGGTTATCAGTTCATATCAAAGCATAAGGTCAGATTTTATCTTTTCTAACACATAACAACGTTACTGATCATAATATTATCAGCCCTTTTTAACAATGCAGATACGTTCTCCATGTGACCTCTTGCAGGAGCGACTGCCGCAGGCTGAAACATGCTCTGAACAGACAGTGCCTTCCTCCTTTGGATTCTAATTTTAGCTGGTGTTCATGTCTATGATCAACACAGTATGTATTTATAACCACCATATCTGGAATAAAAGAGAACAAAATTATATCTCACTTTTGCTTTATACCTTATCTTAGCTAGTAGTTAACAGCTACATTCATATATCATCTCTGAATTCAGACTTGTCTACGAAGTTTGACAGTTTTGCTTTCTCCTGAAAAAAAATAGACCTAATTACATAGATCTGACTGACTAACAAGCATATTTGTGTTTTTGTGTCTGCTATCTTCTTTTTGGCTCCACCACTTTCACCTCAGTAATTTCTGTGCAAGCAAGTTAACCTTCTTCCACACCAGCTCTTAGTTCTATAAATTCAGGACATTGTAATTTGACTGCTTTTATTGTCCTTAAAAAGGAGAGAAGAAACTTACAGAAGCACAAGGTTACTTATCTCTTACAAGTCTATGTAAGTAAAGCTATACTGACTGATTTTCACATTCTCACCTTACGAGCGTGCTCACTTTTCCACGCCTCCTGAAGAAGTCATCCATGAAGGCGTACAATTAAAGTTATCTGTAAAACACAACACTACATCCTGATCAAAGAAATCATGTGAAATGTAAATTCAGTGCTTTCCTGAGCTTTTCAGTTTATACCATAGGATAGAGACAACCTGCTCTGACTTCTTGCTGAATCACTAGGAAATCTTTACCTTCTTTTTCAAATAATTTAATCTTTATCATACGCAGTCTAATATTCTAAAAGCAATACTTCACATGGAAGCTAAAAGCAATTCTTCTTTATATGTCCTCAGGGGAAAAAAAAAAAAAAACGCTTAGTTCCTTCATTTCCTTTGAATGGCAGCTGTGCAGACGGCTACTCGTAAATAGTTAGAAGACTAGAAAGGAAACAGTATGGAGGAAACATGCAGTGTTCATGAAACAACCAACAGAAAGCAGCTCATTCCTTTACAAGATAGGAACAATTCAATCATCTTCCAAAGGAACACTTACAGGGATGATGATTTAAGGGATATTTGCTGCTCATGTAAGGAAAAAAAAAAGTGAAAGGAAACAAGGTGTTCAGAGATAAAGGAAGCAGTATCATTGTCAGGCCAAAATGTCAAGTTTTGGTTTACATTTTAAGAGAAATATATCTCCATTCTCATCTTTCCAACAGAACATGGACTTGATTTGCTTTTGTGAAGTTTCTATACACTAACTGCTTTCCTTCCTCAGATCTAGCAACGGATCAATCCATGAATCTGAAGGATCTGAATCATGAATTCCGGAAGAAAAAGTTTCATGACTTGGCACATCAAATTTTTTGTTTTTCCATAAACACTTACTCCATCACAACTGCATCCAAAATTGCACTCAATTGTTTAGAAACTCACTAGTATGCATGTTACTATGGTCTGTGAAGAATGACAGGTAAAGATACTTCAACACATTACTCAGGTCATCCATTTCAGATTAGTATATCTATCACTAACAGTGATTAACCACTGTCTACTGAGAGGCACCTCATTTTACACCTCTTCAAAATGATTACATCTCATCAAAATGATTTTGAAAACCTTACAGGAAAAATAGCTTACTCAGCTACTGGATTCAGCACCAGATTGACCAGATGCATGAAATACATTGGAGGGACTTGATACTCCTTTCTTGGACTTCTGTGCGTTAAAGGGCTCTCTCTCAATTCAAACTTCTTGCATTTAGGTACTGCATTACAGGTCAGCGTATCTGCAAGCTGTCCAGGCTTGCTGAACAGTGCTAGCGGTAAAACGATAAATNTTACATCTCATCAAAATGATTTTGAAAACCTTACAGGAAAAATAGCTTACTCAGCTACTGGATTCAGCACCAGATTGACCAGATGCATGAAATACATTGGAGGGACTTGATACTCCTTTCTTGGACTTCTGTGCGTTAAAGGGCTCTCTCTCAATTCAAACTTCTTGCATTTAGGTACTGCATTACAGGTCAGCGTATCTGCAAGCTGTCCAGGCTTGCTGAACAGTGCTAGCGGTAAAACGATAAATACAGAGCTTGAAGGGTTCACTGTCCTTTTTTCCCCTGTTATTTAAAAATCTGAAATACTCAAATACTAGTGAATTTTCTTCTTAAAATGACAAACAAGAAGAAATTTGTCTCACTTATTTAGGTCATCTATACCCAATTAAAAACTTTCCTTATAAGCAGGCAAAACTCCCATATTTCTACAGGACAGGATACAGAAAACTTCAATACAGTCAGGCAACTAAAGTTAAGCAAAGGAACCACCATGATCTATGAAAAACGTACCTCTTTACAGACCAGTTTGCCATGTAAATGACATCTGTGTAAATGCAGTCACCACTTCTTTTGGCAAACAAAGCTACAAAGCTTTCTACAACAAAACTTAGCCTTTAAATTGTATGAAATTAAAAGAATGGTAAAAGTAGGTGACAATTACTAAAAGGCAATGCAATGCTCTTGAGCATCACTTTGAAATATAAAGTAAATATAAAGAAATATAAAGTAAACTTATTAAACTTAACAAATGTAGTTATTCAATCGGGGGTGAAGAAAAGCCCCAAGAGAGGAAAGCTCCTAGAGAATCTGTTAGGTCTTTGGCATAGAACAGCTTCTCTAGGAATAAGAGAAGAGGGGAACAAAAAGGTTTCAAACACCATAAATTATTAGTATGGTACTCAAGATGATCTCATCCACAAAAATAAGCCTTTAAAAGCTTTCATGCCTAAGACAGAATGAGATATCAAAAATCCATAATGTGACCTAGTCACTAACTGTATGAAATTCTTAACATGATCCCCAGTTTTAGGCAGGTGAGCCTAAATCTGGGGTTTGGTTTGTAACAGAAACTTAAAAATGCATCGCATCAGCATATGTCCTACCAGATCAGACCTAAACCAGAAATCTCTGCTTATGTCAAAGTAAACATACTTGATGAGCATGTACAGTGGCAGTGAGCTGATTACAACACTCTTGATCATTAGATACTTCTTTATCTGAGTTTCTAAAGAACTCATCTATATGTGGATCTGCACTGTTACATCTGGCATAATGCACACACAAAATCTTGTTTTTCCTGATAAATATTTCTGGTTTTGTCTCATCAGCAAGAGAAATAAAACAAGTATTAAGAGAAAGAATGAGTACAGTTTACCCTTGCTAAGAGTACTTTAATGAATTTTGTATACAATATGACTCACAGAAAAATATCTTTTTTATATAGCTAAGTAAGGTTATACAACAACATTTACACAAGAAATGGGTCACAAAAATATATAAGCAAAATATTTAAGCTGGCAAAATATTGTCAGAAGTCTACAAAGTGAGAAAATGCATGTTATTGGGGTTACTTTATATTCCTAAAGAAAATAAATCAACAGAATTCAGTAATGAGTTCATGCTATCCAATGCGCTTCAGGCTATTAAAGACAAAAAGAGTTGATGAGATGTATTTTCTCACTGAAAAGGAAGAAAACTCTTTTGTATGTGTTCAACTACCTGAACGTTTTCTAGAGTACTGAGACTGGTTTTCAAGGGAGGGGGAGGAAATATATACAAAGATGGAAATGTCAAATGTGTAATTTCTTCGTAGTTTTAGAATTCAAATATGAAGCTTATTCTTCATTATACTACAAAATTTTCATCTGTTTTGGGACATGGTTTCATGTAACAAGAGAACAACTTCCTCAGGTTCATCATCTAAATATATACTTAGCCAACTACTTATATTTTTACAGATGCTAAGGATGCCTAAAAATGTAAGAAATAACTTTGGAGATGCCTATACTATATTCCATTCCATTCCATACATTCTTAATATAAGCACAATAATAGTAATTATAATTCTATTACTCTTATATACTATGCATTTTTTAAACTTTCAAGTATAACTTTTTCTCATTAAATAAGACTGCATTCTTTGATAGAAAGGAGTACTTCAAGCAATTCTGCCCTGAATGTAATTATATGTTGAAGGGCAATCTCAAATGGAACTACAGTTGTACCATAGAAGGGGTAAAAAAATGTCACCTATATAACATCAGAAATTGCTGCACTTTACCAACTATATAGTACAAAACAGTGAAATAAATATTTCAAATATTAAAGAGAATAGAATAGTACTTGAAATCCATACAGTGGCAAATAGCAAACACAGCCTACAGCTCAAAACAGTTTTCTGAATGCTTCAATAGCAGCTGAACTAGTGAAGCAGACAACTGGAACATGGCAAGATGGAACAGGGAATGAAATTGCATGTGATGGTAAAATGGCTCAAACTGTCAAATAAATATTTCCTAACTATTAACTCAGAGCTGGTTCATCCAAATCAATTTGCAAACTAGTCACTTTTGCAGTTTTCAAATTAAAAGTTGTTAGCAAATGCATTCTTGAAGACTGATTCCAATTTAGCATTCTCTGCATATGGAGGGACAATGATATGAAGATTACATTTAGCGGGAGATGGGCGAACTGAAAGATAAGATTTAATATTGTCATATTAATATGATTATTATTTTCCCCAAAGCATCAGGGTAAGGGACTACACAAACAATATATTATTACAACCATTTAAAACAAATTGTTTTAACTTATTTTGGAAAAAAATTCATATTGCAAAATATCTTATAATTCTCTAATAAAAAGTCTATTGAGCATTTTTTTAATACTCGAGTTTCCGCTTTTTTCTCTACACATGAAAATACAGAAGTTGTAACATAGTAAATATATATTTTTTCTTTTTTTCTAATACAAATCTCAGAAACTGGCAGGACTTCTGGGCGTGAGCTATACTCAGTCTGTTTAACTGTGATAGCAATGATCTACTCCATAAATAACTCTTGCCCAACTTTGGTTTGGTTTTGATTTAGTTTAGTGATAACGGCCACTGTATTCAGTGTGAATTCCAGAATAAAATATGATGCAGAAGAACATACCTGCTCCACTGCAATATTTTTGAGCTTAGAAATGGCTTCTTAAGTTATCAATTTTATTACTAATAAGAAAAAAATACTGTATTTTACTTCTTTAAGATCTCCACTGCTGAAAGGCTTCCCAATGCTTATGTTAAAACATTTAGATGAAATAATTTCTTTTCAATATTCCTATTTTCTTCTGATGATGATCAAATGGAAGATATTTTTTATCAGCTACTATGATGCAAAACAAGAACCTGAAGTAATTTTCCTTTTTTTTTTTTTTTTGAAAACAAATTGGTGAGTGGATTCAGAGGAAATCTTTTCATAACTCAGAACACACAAGGAAGTTTGGCATCAGTTTTACTTCTGAGGCATCTTCCTGAAAGAGCACATCTGTCATGGTTGATCTTTGGTTAACTACATTCTCCTTCCTCTTTCACATGACATGGCTAGGAAACAGAGTGCTTTGAAGTGTTTGCTCCATCAGTCAGTTTTCTACTGCAGTATTTATACTTTAATATTTGAACATCCTTTCTAGGAACATTCTGTCTTTTTTTTTTTTTTTTCCTTTTTTTTCCCCCTCCTCTCTCTCCCTGTAAGTTCCCTTTATATTGTTGTAGAGTTCTGCTTCTTTTTTATGCTTGAAACTAATCTTACTTTCTGAGCACCCTTTAATTATATTCTTTCTATTCTGAAGCTTCAGTATTGCCTGTTTAATATCTCTGCTTTGCAAGTTACCCAAGATAAGATTTTTAAAAATGCATATTTCCAAAAAATGCAAGCAGAAACAGGTGCTTTCATAACCAAATACTGTATTTTTAGTTACATTTTTGAAAAGAATAGCATATGTGAAGCAAGGCATTTTTTAAAATACCAGATCCATTGCAAGCAATCTGAACACAGCCCGTCTTACAGCATGATTTTGGCTTTACTTGGTCTCACTAATGCACTTTTAGCAGCCTTCACCTGGAACCAGAATTGTAGCAGCAATGCCACGACACCATTTGCACCTTGGGCATTTCCTGGGACAGCGGGGAGAGCAGCGGTTCACGTGCACATCAGCACACGTACAACGTGCCCTACAGGCCTCACAATTTCCACCTTCATTTCTCACGTGGGGAATCGTTGTGCCTGTGCAGTTGCTTTGCTCTTCTGCACCAGCTATAAAGTCTGTGTGCACAACAGCATAAGCCTCCCACATTGTCAAGGCATAGGAGCAACATTTTTGGACAACGAAGTGTTGGCAGCAAAACAAACCCATTTCCTCAGGATAGCAGCAGTTTTTGCAGCCTTTGATTAGTTCCACAAAAAGCAAAACTGGCTACTTAACTCCAGTGCTTCCCAAATCCCATGAGTGTTATGGTTTATATTTCTGCATGACTGCAAAATCAAAAAGCCATCTGTAAATGAAAGTTTTCTCCTCTCCCGTGAAATAAGCCAAGCAAAGGGGCCTATCTTGCGATTCAAAGATAGGCCAGAAATTGAGCTATTTTGCAAGCATTCTCCCAGGAGGAGGCCAGGCCATCACACCTTAGATTTCCCCCACCTTAAAAATAGCTTTGTTTCTGTCACTGGAACATGGTACATGATACTGAACAATGACTGCCAGAGAAAAAACATCAATAAAATCAATCAGTGAATTTTCTGATTAAGTGCTAGATAAAGTACCTCACACATCAGAAGTTTTAGTCCATTCACTGACAGATTAACAGCAGCAGGGGAATGCTAGCACAGCGAACTGCATGCAGTATGGCAGGAGTCCTCAGCACTTAGAAGAGGAGGAGAAAAAGTCCAAAGATCTGACTGTGGGAAAATTATGCCTGCAGGCATCATTTCACGCCTGTAAACTGCTTTGAATTGGCTGACAGATAGCACAAGGCACATCTCTTCAATGTAGATGTGCACTTCATCTAGGATGGAGTTACTGAGTACTGACCTGAACTCCTTATCAATGCCTTTTTTTTTCTTGCTAAAATAGGTCTGATAATTAGCTAAAACACCAGTTTAGCAGATTTGTTTTATGGTAAGAGGAAGAATATTATCAAAAATACTTCTGATATTGTTTTCATCAGAAATAAGTGAATGAGTCTTCTCAGCACTTAAAAATGCATTTTTTAAATCAATATATAAATGATGAGGTTAGGAGAAATTAAGTGGTTCCCATTATGTTGGACGAATTAAAAAGTGTGACCCTTACACTCAGCTGGGCAACAATGCTTAAGGTCAAGCTGGTTCATAACGAAATCCTCAAACTCAGGGGACGTGGCAGGCTCAGCAGAGCACAACATAATCCCAGCAGGTAGCCATGTTGTGTTGGGAGAAGAGGTGACACCAGCCCATAACTGGAAGCGGAACACCCACAACTCATTTCTGGCCCATGTGGAGCAGCAGTAAAGAATATGAGCCATGATATCACTCTTTCATACAGCCGGTCACTCATGAGTGTCGTCCTCACTTTCAGCCTATTAATCCATGCTTAAACCAATTCTTTATTTCCAGAAGAGTTACAGAAATAAAAACCCACAAAGCTTAAAATCCACTTTAGTGAACTCTCGGGTCTGAAAACAGCCTGCAAAACCACAGACCTTGTAAAATTTAAACCACTACTCAAACCACTTAGCTTTATTTATGAAGCACTCCTTAGCCAGCATCCTAATTAAACTTCCTGTAACTCCAGTTGCAGGAGTTACACCAGGAGTTACAGTTACACCACCGCACAGCAGGTGATACTGGGCAAGCAGGCTACACTTAAGCATGTGGCCCTCCAGCTTCTTTATTCATGTTGATGTCTCTTAAGAGTGCATTAAAACAGACATGGCCTGGAAATGCTTTTTCAGCACATTCACTAACCAATAAGGCTCTACTAAGATAATGAGACTATATTTAAGGAATTAACCAATCTTAAAAGTAGGAAGGAAAAATCAGTAGACCCAACTTTTTGTTTTTACCTCTGTCTTTGGAGGACCTAAAATAAGGCATATGGACTAAACAGCTGCAGCTATTTGAAAGAGAAGAATCTTTTTTATCAATTCTTACAATACTGTCTTATCAAAAGGATGATTTTAGAATCAAAGGATTAAAAATGCAACTATGTAATTGCAGAACAACACTAAATTCTTTAGCTTGAAGGAAAAGTTAATATTCTTACAAACTCTAAAGTAACATTTTACCAGATAAAATTTACCTCTCTCGCCTGGACTCTGGATTGAGCTTAATTTTGAAAATCTGCCTTCATGTAGCAGAGAAAGAACCACATTGAGGGCACACCAATTTTTAGTTCAGTAATCAATTCTGTTCTAAAATTATAGTCAGATAATGCTACTTATAATACTATGTAATACTTCTATGTCCTATACAAGATAACATAGAAATTACAGTACCTATTGTTTTTCACAATTGAAATAAATCATCCTTTTCACCTTTGTCTCACTTTACCATCCACTTTTCAATACATTCTTAATTTATATAAAGTCAGATGAAATAAAGAAGGTCAAGAGGTCTGCCAGATTCACATGCAGAGAGTCTTCTTTTGAAGTGGAGTGCAAAACTTCATTTCCTTCTTTTGCCCTAATTCTTTGCGCTAGCTCTGCTACACGATAAATGCATAAGCATGGTGAATAGTACAAATATGTGCGCATGCGTGTATGAACAGTGAAGCTTATAGAATTCAACTGTCAAGGCTAAAATTCAGCAGCAATAATCCCTGACTACCAGATTGCGACCAATGACTAAGAAACAGCTCAGTGGGAAGAACTGCTTAACACCTTATAGAGCAAGCATCTGTTCTAATGTAAGTGCATCTAACTAAAAGAGAAAGCGGAAAAAGTCAAAATAGGATGATAAAAAAAAATCTATTTCAAGAAGAATTTTGCAGCACTTATCATGAGGTTTCAAAGCATATTTTGAACCAGTTGCCAACATATTTTGATGCATTTCAGGCCCAGTCAGGAATATCTTTCCCATATTTTGCAACTGGGTGCCTCAAGAGTAGGTATTTTAAAATTCTATGGTTCAAATATAGCAAAAAGTGAGCTCAAAAAAAAATCATATATTTTAGTACAAAGGCTCTTATGAAAGCCTCCAGAAGTATATTCTCTGCCATATTTTTGAGCCACAAAGCCATGGTAACTTTCACCAGGACCTCCACACTGAGAAGCCTGGATACTTGATGAATATGCAGTATTAGCTATTAGTCTAACAGAAAGACTGGCCACTGAAGGATCGGGTCGCGTATGTAAGACAGCAAACTGAAGCTTCTACCACAGTTGCACACCAGGGATAATCTTTAGAAATTCTAATCTAATCTTTTCATAAACCAAACTGCCAACAATCATGACAATTATCACTTTAGATAGTGCTTTCCAATAAATAAAAGGAGAGGAAGAGAAAATTCAGCTAAATAAAAAGATGCCCCATTTGAAACACTGATATCAGAAAAGAGAACAGAAAGCAATAAATACATCCAAATTCCAACTTTGGCATTCAACTTCAAGAGATACTTGCTTGGCACTTGAAACCACAACTGACTTCCAGGCATTCAGAGAGAATCAAAAGATTCTCTCCTCTCAAGGGAGAGTATTTACATTTCTAATTATTAAGAGTTAGATATATCAGAGCCTATTAATCTAAAACACCTTTCTTCATCTATAACCCCAGCATGCAAATAACAAATTTGGAACCTAATGCCACATGAAAGAAAAATCCATGGAAAGATGAAAGTACTTAAAAGTACACTGGTGTGATGCCTGAGCTTATTTATCCTGCAATTGGTATCTGATGCTTTCAGATGATAGGAATTTATCACAATATCATTTATAATCTGGAAGTAGTTCAGAATGTTAATAAGAAACAATTCAAATTCCAGTTTAAAAATTAAAATACCAGATCATGACCCCTAAATGCTGCCAGTCAAAAAATGCAATAAAACAGTAATTGAAATAAGTCATCTGCTCCTGAAGAGACCTAAGGCTACCAGAAACCTCACATTACAAGCACAGCCCTAGAGCAAGAGCGCACATCTATAATTTCTCCCTTTACATAAGGAACAAAAGCCGTACAAATGCAGCAGGATGGTACCCCGTTAGGAAAGTGCATTAGCACGTTAACAGCCAAAGTGTAACGACTGTTTTTATGAGTGTGCCAAGGGCAGTTAGACCTTGAGATAGGTGGTGGGTTATAGTGCAGTATAAATGAAAGTAACCAGACCAAAAAGGAGAGAAGAAGTGAAAGGGAAAGGGAAAGGGCAAGGGCAAGGGAAAGGGAAAGGGAAAGGGAAAGGGTAAGGGAAAGGGAAAGGGAAAGGGAAAGGGTAAGGGAAAGGGAAAGGGAAAGGGAAAGGGTAAGGGAAAGGGAAAGGGAAAGGGAAAGGGTAAGGGAAAGGGAAAGGGAAAGGGAAAGGGGGAGAAGGCCCAATGTTGAATTATCTTCACCTCCTGCAACATGAGAAAAATGCAGTTTCTTGGTTAGCTATGTTACATAAGTTTATTACAGCAAAAAAACATATACTCAGGATCCACATAAACTTGCCTTGATCCATGGCTTTACTACATTAAAAATTAACTCATACAGTCAACAGGGAATCCAATAAAATATGCGAGAACTCAAAGTTTTTCAGTTTTTTAATGTGATGCAAAAGGCAAATTAATAAAAGCCTGAACCACAATATTAGATTCAATTTGAAGTGGGGATAGGGGATGGGGAGAGAAGGTCTGTTTATTGTAGAAACTGGGGCAGGGTGAGATCAAAAATAAATAAAATCATATCTACAGTTTGGCAGGTCAAGACCGTTATGTGCCAAACAACTGCAGTTTGAAAGAGTTTAATAACCTGTCTGCATTTCAGAATTCCCCTGTTGATCCACTGAATGCACTGAAGTTCCTGAACTGTTAAAACTAAAGGCCAGTATAAAACAACTTTATGTGTGTTCCCCTCCAACAATTCCTAATAAATCGCTCACAGAAAGCTATTTCAGGAGCTTATTAGCAATTATCTTGGGGGGTGAGAGAAGAGCATAAACAGGCATAGAATTTAGAGCAGTTTCCTCATCTAGAGAGTTTCTTTAGAGGTCACAGATACAACATGTTAGGAAAATAGCATTGAAAAAGCCATGCTCTCTTTTTGCAGCTTTGCTGTAAAAGAAAGGCAGGTTTTGACCCCCAGGAATAGCAGTTTATGGACGCTGAATTCTCAGGTTCTAAAGCTGAAAGAAACCCCAAACACTGAGGCGTGTGTTGCACTTAAGATACGGTGAACAATTTTTGCTGGCTCCGAAGGGAGCCTGCCTAAGCTCGGGCACAGGTAACACGTCCTAACTGTACATATTTTTTAATGGAAAGGTCCCAAGACCTCTGCCTGGAGGAAATGTCAAGCAGCTTCAGGCTTACACCAACAGTTACACCACAAGGTTAATAGAGGATGTGTTTACACTCTGCACTGAGTCTGAATGTATTTATATATAATATAGATACACAAATATATATATGTACACACACAGAGAGGATATAAATCAAATCTTTTAAACTTATCACACATTTTATGTATTTAATCACTACTTCAAAGTGTTCTTTGGAAACTGCATTCCATGTGGCTCAGGCACATTCAGAATAAAATTACTTAATCTACACAAAAACAACATATTTGTATACAAATTGCACTTGCAGCTGTTACAAGGGAAATTGAGAAGTACTTCATATTGCAAGATGAATATTAATCTTTGTGCTTAACACGCTGTGTAAGTATTAGTTGGTTTTCAGATTGTATGTATCTCTAGACATGACACAATTTATATAAAAAAAAAAAGGCAAAATCAACAGATAACTACAGAAGAACAGAAGAACGGAAGAGGTTGCATAAGTGGCTGGTGCTTTATAGTGTAATTACCTAGAAGGGATTAAGGTTATGAATGGTTGCAATATATCACTTTACATGTTACAAAATTCATCAACTGAGCTTTCTCTTATACTTGATGGATATACTAAACACACCCGTGTCAGCAATTAAAGAGGGGGAAACTGAAGGAACCAAGCATTTTTACTGAAAAGAGACCAGCTTTTAGACTCCCAGCAAAGGCAATTTTCTCCTATTTGGTAGTGTTATTTCATGCTAAACTTAACACATTGTTGTCCTAGCAGTCCATTTCCACTCAAATGTTATCCTACAGAATACAAGCAGAAAATCCACCTCTCATACCCTGTGGTTTGATAGCAGTTGCATAGGGAGACACTGGCCACTTTACTGATCTCACTCTTAGCCTGACTAGTTGTGTCTGCAAGATGCACAATGGGGGATATAACAGCTGAAAGGCACTTGGGAAGTAATCACATGTAGACTGTTTCTGATCAAAGCTATATAACCATATGGTCATGCCACATGCTGATACCACAAAAAAACACAACAACAACAACAAACCCTGACCCCTCTAATCCAATTCTTCAGTTGCCAACAAGCACAAGAGTATCCGACAAGCACTTTACATATCTCCTAGGTTGGGTCAATTTGGGTTTTGTTTTTTTTTTTGGTATGTTTTGTTGTTGTACCTGCTGTGACTGCTATATTTTTTTTTAGTGAATTAGGAAATCCACTACTGCAAAGAAGCAGAGAGAAGCAGGGAGGAGGGTGGAAGGAAATGGAATGAGATAGTTCCTCCCTACCACAATTCCAGTACTGTTATTCCCATACTATGTACAACAGCATTGGCATCCAGTATAAACATTCATTAAAAGAAGATAGCTGCTCAGGTTAAAAGTTTATTAATTATGTAATCACAATTAACTGATGAATAGTTCTCATCAAGTTATGTGCATACACTGTTCACTATCAAGCTGGAAAGCTAGTTAGCTTCTGCAGGTCCCTTCCAACCTCAACCCTTCTGTGATTCTGTGATTTACCCATCGACCAGCCAGCACATGAAGATGGAAAGCAGCTGCATGTAAAACTCAAAGCTCTTTAGACTTTAGCCAGATCACAACCAACTATGTACTGGGATGACTTAGGTTTAACTATACTATACTCAAGTTGCATGAAAACAAACAAACAAAAAAACGCACATACAACTAGAAATCATGTCAGATAGAGCTACTGACATTTAAAATTCAATTAAGGGCAAAGTCTTGAGAAATCTAAAACCTGAGTCTGTGCTATATTAAACAGAAGATCCTGAGCCACCAACAGGAGTCAAGGTTCAACGGGATAACTTCAGAACAGCTCCAAGCATAATGCTTTCTCCAGCCTTTCCTGGACACTTGTTTTATCTGCATCTTTCTCTCCAATAAAGTGGCAAACACAGCTAGCAACTTTTCCTTGGATTTTGCATAAGAGAAGAACAGGAAGGAGTCCTGGCTGAACATAAGCTACCAAGGAATATTCACTGCAGACAACACAGAGTTCAGAAACCCTCCCCTGAAGGGAAATACCAGTTTAGGAAGAGGTGATGGTCGAAGAAGAGATGTACAGCTACCCTTGTTTACAACTTTTCCTTGACCTGAGCACCAACAGGTGAAGTCAGGAAATATGATCAGATAATGGAGATAACATTATACGAAACAGATGGAATTACCACAAGGACTGTAATAGTAAAAAATGAAATGTAGTTTTATACTTTAAAATGTAAAGTCATGAATGTGGGCACAAGCTTCAACAGTAGAGCAGGCACTTATCATATGGAATAGCTGAACATGAGGACACCCCAAAATAGTATTTTGTAAGTTTTTGAGTAGCTGAGTGTTGCCATGAAGATTATGAAGATAATAAAGATAAATGAGATCCTGTTAATAATCTCACGTTTTTTTCAGAGATAAGGAAAGATGAATGACTTACTGCTGGTGAATCTAACCTGGAGTAGAGCATAAAGTCACAGCCAGCCAGCCATCTACATTCACGGGAGAAATCAGAAGAGCTGCAAAGAAAGAGAACAAAAGGGAGATTTAATCTCTCAGTTATTTAACTGAACGTGAAGGCTAAAGTGGATTTAGCTGCCATTAGGAACATAGTAGGTAAGTAAATGACACTGGACGGACATGCAGAAAGGAAAAATGAGAGAATCATTTAACTTAATAGATTAAGCCGAAGCAATTCTAACAATGGAGGAAATCACTAAAATTACATTAATATCTGAAGAACTAAATGGAGCAATGATGTTCTGGTATGACTTTCCAGTTCAAAGGCAGAATCTAAATTATTTTTAATTAGAAACTTTCTTCAATTGCAAAGGTAATTGCATTGATAGAGTAGCCAGAGAGCAAGGAAGAGTGCTGAGCAACAACAGAAGTTGCCTAAATTGTGTAAGCTGTAGCACGTTGTTTCAAAAACAGTAGGGGAACACTTTTAAAAAATATGTTAGGAGCGCTAAGCTTTTAGCTTGCTGTTGCCTATTGACAAGGGCTTCAGCAACAACAATGTATTAGGAATTGCCAGTGCTGCACCGAGTTTCTGACAGAAAGAGGTTGTTGTTAGAGCGCGGCAAAAGTGAAACTCCTGAGACAGCATGTTGCTGTTTCTTCTTTAGAACAGAGCTTATCCCAAGAGCTCTGCTCTGCTTTGATACTGTAAAACAGAGTACAGACTAAAGAGGTATCAAGCACATAAAAGCAGGTATGCTGCAGCATTTGGGTCTCAAAGTTGTTGAATATTTTTTTTGCAAACACAAAGAAAGATGTTCCCAAAGAGTTTCTGGAAACCATGGTTAGTCTATTACCAGGATAATAACAGATCCTAATTAAAACAATCTACTTCCATGGCCTAAAAATGTAAAGTGGGGCTGGGGGGGGGTGGGAGAGTGGGAACAGACCTTGCTCCAGTTCTCCAAGAATACCTTTCAACAGTGACTCAAGAAGAAACTGTCTTCAACACAATTCCCTGACAAAGTATTACTTTGTATCCAATAATAAATGCATTTTTCCTCTTTTGCGGAGTTCTTATGGACACACCATTGATTACCAGTAACTGAGAATCTTTCTTGCCATCAAGGAGGGATAGGTGATTTACAACACTGCCCTCACAGCTGAACGGATGAAGTTCACTTGCTCTCTTGACACTCTTTTGTAAACACTAAGGAAGCTGAGGGGATTTTCTCTTTGACATTCCACAGCGCACTAGCACCTTGTCGCATGGCCTGACAGCACTGCATATGAGCTATTACTTCAAAGTCGCTTTCAATTTTCACCACTCTAGTTCAATCCCATTAATTCGTATTCATGAATTTATTTTGAAGCTAAATGTGTATTACTTTCCACTTGTAGACATACAATTTCATTCGCTCTCTTGAAGATCACTTAAACAGGAGATCTAAATCCTTTTTGAATTTTACCTGCTGTTCAGCCGTGACCTCAATTTTTGATTTTGTGGCATCAGCAAATTCAATTAGTTTATTCACACATCTAAGGCTTTGACACCAGCTGGAAAAAATAGAGGTCAAAGTACTGACCTCCAAGGAATCCTTGCTTAGTAATGCTTACCAACCAAACCTACATTTCTACTGTTTCACTATTTTATTGCACATTTTTAATCAGTATCTCAGATGCCTGAGCTTCACATACTCTGACCTGCAACCGTCCAACTAGACTAAAATGGTGTCATCTTTTCTGAGCTGCCAAGAACACAGTAACTAACAGTATCCTGTGCTGACCAGGAAGAAGTAAACTATACCCGTTGCATCTGAAGAGGACAGAAATGGGCATGAGATCAGCAGAAAGGAGGTGCATTTTTCACAACATAAGATCAGCAGAAAGGTGCATCTGCACAATAAAAATCATTTGACCATGAGTCAAACTGTGGCCATAAATGGTACTGTAGCCTAGAGCCCATTGAGTTCTCCTGCATGGCAGCAGGCTGCACAGCAGTTAATCTGTGCTTGAGTTGGGACACCTCAAGCCGCTCTCCAGAGCAAAGGGAGCCACTGACAGGAAACCTTTCGAGAGGTAAGGAAACAAGACTTGGGCAACAAGGAACGTGCAATAAGATTCACTTAAACCCACAATTAATCCCTCCCCCCTTCCCCATGAGGCATTTGCTTGTTGCCTTTTAGTATCATGTTGTTTTTCTATTTTGAAGTTCATCAACTGAGTTTCTGCAGACACAAAACTTAACAGCAGCCACATGATTACCATATGTATTTACATCTCTGTTTAAAATTGTGGCTAAAGTAATACTAACTCAGATTTACTTGGGCTTTACTGTTTTTTTTACAGCACTGAATCCAAAGTCATTCTTTTGAGTTGGCTAATTGAAAGACATATTTTCATTCTGAAATTCCAAACTAAAACAGCATTTTAGGACAGCAGCGGAGAGTCCCACAAACAATTGGAATGATAGCTAGAGGACTCAATGTGCCACTAGTGAGGATCTAACTCAATATGGATTTTAAAAGCTTACCCTATCCATTAAGGTGTTCAACTAAAATTTTTGCTTCATAAAAGTCAGCAGCAGCATCTCCTAAGAGTCTAGGGAGCAAAACCAGACAAACTTGACAAGATGATCACTAATTGGCCATCTAACAATTTCAGTACTTGTACACTGCAAATCTACCCCGCAGTCATTCTAACAAAGACATTTCTTACAAACTATTCATCAGCATGAAAAGAAAAAGCAACTTCAATGCTGAATTCTTTGCAAAATGCTGGCCATTCAGCCCCGGAGGGCTTCCAAGAAACCAACCTTGCAGACAACAGATAACTATAGTTGTTATGCTATCCTTCTAGTTGGGGATTATTTGTTTATCAAATTGTCTAGCAAAAAATTCTTCCTAGTCTTCCTAGTTCCATCTGGGAGGAAAAAAAAAAAAACAATACAAACGCAACTGCAGCAAAATTCAGCATGTGCCTGGAATAAACGACACTCTCATCACTTGTTTGTCATCTCTAGCTGACCACAGCAAGTGAACTGGAGGTGGGTGGGGGAAGAGAAGATAGGAAAAGAGGGGGAAAGATGGAATTCACTAAGTTTGCCTGCAACAGGCTGTTTAAATCAAAGGCCATCAATCACACCCTATTGTATGCACAACTTTCTAAAACAGATTGCCATGAACCTGATAATTATTCCATCATCAAACCACAATTTTCATATGTAGTACAAGTAAATATGACTGGCACTACTTTGGAGTAGAGTTCATGTTTCCTGGCTCCTGCATCTACAGTGATCAGTGGAGTTTATCTCAAAAAAGAGCACCTGGCCTTTTCATGGACGTTTTCTGAAGCACAATACTAAGTATATAAGTTTGTAATTTGATAGGCCTGTCATTTTAGAAGGACTGATTGAAAATTCTTTTTCAACCTGATAGCCTTCTATGATGAGGTGACTGTCTAGATGGATGATGGGAGAGCCATGGATCTTGTCTACCTGGACTTAAGCAAGGCTTTTGACACACTCTATCTCCCTTAATATCCTCACGGGAAAGCTCTGGAAGTGTGGACTGGACAAGTGGACAGTGAAGAGGACTCGGGACTGGCTGGATGGCAGAGCCCCGCCATCCTGGTGATAAATGGGGCCTAGTTGGAGGCCTGTGGCCAGTGGTGTCCTGCAGTGATCAGTACTGGCCCCGGTGCTCTTCACCTTGTTCATCAATGACTTGGGGGAGAGCACAGAGTGCACCCTCAGCAAGTTTGCAGATGATGATAGCAAACTGGGAGGAGTGGCTAACACTCTCGAGGGCATGCTGCCATTCAGAGAGACCTGGACAGGATGGAGAGTTGGGCAGAGAGGAACCTCATGAGACTTAACAAGAGCAAGTGCAGGGTCCTGCACCTGGGGAGGAATAACCCCAGGCACCAGGACAGATTAGGGGTTGACCTACTGAAAAGTAGCTCCGCAGAGAGGGATTTGGGAGTCCAAGTTGACAACAGGTTAACCATGAGTCAGCAGTGTGCCCTCGTGGCGAAGAAGGCCAATGCGATCCTGACCTGTATCAGGAGGAGCGTTACCAACAGGTTGAGGGAGGGGATCCTGCCCCTCTGCTCAGCTCTGGTGAGGCCACACCTGGAGTATTGGGGGCAGTTCTAGGCTTCCCAGGAGAAGAAGAACATTGAGCTTCTAGAGAGGGTCCAGCACAGAGCCACAAAGATGATTAAGGGACTGGAGCATTTGTCATATCAGGAAAGACTAAGCAAGCTGGGCCTGTATAGTCTGGAGAAAAGAAGGCTGAGAGGAGATTTGATCAAGATGTTCAAGTACCTGAGGGGTGACTGTAGGGAGGATGAGGCCAGGTTCTTCTCTGTGGTGGCCAGTGACAGGATGAGAGGTAACGGGTGTAAGTTGAAAC
Organism: Crypturellus undulatus; assembly: GCA_013389825.1. NCBI lineage: Eukaryota > Metazoa > Chordata > Aves > Tinamiformes > Tinamidae > Crypturellus > Crypturellus undulatus. Next base: position 2,791 of record VWPW01017552.1, on the reverse strand, counting down.
ACAGGAAGTTCCACCTCCATGTGAGGAAGAACCTCTTTCTTGTGAGGGTGACAGAGCCCTGGCACAGGCTGCCCAGAGAGGCTGTGGAGTCTCCTTCTCTGGAGATCTTCCAAACCCGCCTGGATGCCACCCTGTGCCACGTGTTCTGGGTGTCTGCTGGAGCAGGGAGGTTGGACTAGGTGATCTCTAGACGTCCCTTCCAACCTCAACCATTCTGTGATTCTGTGATATGCCCTCCAAGGCAGGCACCATGCTGAGTTCAGTTAAACAAGGGAAAAAAGACTTCAGGCTTCTGCAAGCTAAAGCTCTGGTTACACTGCTCAATAAATAAACAAACAAACAAAATAATTTTTTCCTACTGCTGGAGCCAAGGCTGATCAATCCTCAATGAGAACAGCTATTTCACAACAGCTTCCTAGTAGTACATAGTGATGGTACTGTTAAAACTGGGGTATTGAGATTATTCTGTCTGTTTTTACAAGGCTTTCCCGATGCTTTTCTTCACAGCTAGCTCATTTGGCAGAACATGCTACCTGCTGGCAGCTGCAGTAATGTGCAAGAAAAGTGAAGGAGTGAGAGAAATACTAAAAATACCTCTGAACAGAATGAATGGAGGAGGGAAGGTAGTTGTGCAAAAATGTCAGAAGTTCGGGGAACTGTCAAACTACTGGGGCAACTCTCTCATTTAGCTAACAATGACTATAGCGTCCCTCTACTAAGAGCTCTGCAGCTAAAAGCAAACAGCAGACTAGCTCTGGAGTTGGAACAGGACTTGCATGCTTAGTAAATGCTGGTTCTTAGACAAAGCACAAAGGCTTTGTGGAGATCGCAGCATGATACGGTCAGGTACATCAGGCTGGATGCATGTCTCCGGCTAGTTGTCCAGTTAGCCAAAATGCATCACTATGCAGTCAAAGGAGATATCTTGTGCATTTCTATGTTATATTTATCCTAATCACCTACTACTAGCAAACAAACCCTTTTGATTTATTTATTCATTTATGGGCAAATGAAGTGCAGCATAGGATTATCCAATGACCACCCTCTGCCAAACCTGGTACAGCAAGTCAGTTGAATATAGTCTTTTTGCATGTAGATTTTTTTGAAGAGTATATGTAGATCAAAGACTGCATTCTTTTGCTTTCACTAATAAAAGCATTAAATAAGCTGATGGAGAAATTTGGTTCAGTTTATTTCAGCTACCTTAAACAAACGCTTTTCCTACTTTGTCTGGTCTCCAAACATTTTTTGAACAGAAAACTATTTGTAAGATGTTCTATGCAAATCTAAAACCTTTTCAATTTACAATTGCAAAGTTCACTGCATCCCAAAAGACTTTTTATGTATCACAAAATTGTTTGGCTATATAAACCACAGCAGCAAGCACTGGCATTTGGAAGCATTAATGTAAAGAATCTTCCTTTATTGTCATGCAGGGTATTGGCCAATGATTTAATTAACCCAAACACTAAGAAATTTTGTTCTCTCTCAAAGAATAGATGAAAATGAATATTACAGAAGGATAATAAGAAACATTTGGAGATAGAAATATAAATGTTGCCAGGGAGTGGATGAATGTGCAGTAGCTTAAGGGCATGGCATCTTGTTTAACGCAAATGTTAGTTGAAGGGCAAAAGTGAAATGCTTTACTCTGTACCTAGACAGGTAGAGGACACCGACATTTATCACAGAGGCAGTTTTAGAATTGGGTCGTCTACCACATATCTAAAGTTGAACTTCATTCTTTATGTAGCCCATAGAGATTTCAGAAAGAAAAAAAAAAAAAAAAAACAACCAAAGGAAGGTTCCGTAGAGGCAACAAAATCCAGCACTTATGTACAACAGTTCTATTAACAGACTGGTAAGCCTCCATGGCAATCCATATTAACAACTGTCAGGAAGCACTAGTGTTTACTGGTAAGCATTTCCTACATGTGAGCAATGACAACCCGCCAGACTGCATCTGCTCACATGAACAGAAAACAGAAGTACTGAGGAAACCACTTTATAGTGAGAGGAAAATATTTTGCTACTATTGTTTAAATTGAATTATGACAGAGAACTGCAGATCAGAAAGAAAATCCTGTAATTTATTACTCCCTCACTGATGATATGCCATAACTGACATACAAACCCCTTAGCAACCAACAATGGTGTTGATGTTGATTGTACGCTACAGTTCCTCTGAGAATGTCTCATGGAAGTTGATATAAAGGATAGTTTTACCCCTCCTCTGCCAGTCAATATTGCAAAATGCTGTCCTTTCATGATTAAGAGCAGTTTAATTTCTCTTGGCTGATGGGAACCTAAGAATTGCTGCTTACCCAGGCTTTTTGGAGCGAAGAGGAAAAAAAAAAGTTTCAAAGTTGAAAAGAAGCTACATCCTCCAATTTGTTCTCGCTATATTCTGCACAAGAATGAGAAAATTGCATTTGAAGAGCTTGATCTCCCACTACTCAAGTCACTGGAAATTTTCAGTGACTTGAATGAGAGGCAGATCAAGCCCAGGGAGCATAGCAGGGCAGACAGTTGGCCCAGAAGTATTGATTGTGAGCCCCTTGTCCTTTTTGAAACAATATGTTCAACCTTCAGGTTAGACAGGTTGGCACAAATGATATATGCAGAGCAGAACACTACCAACTCAGACTTTTGTCAGAAGACACACAAAATTTGGTGTTTCTCTTTATCCTCAGCTGTTGTCTCATATAGCTACATAGGAATTCAGTGTTTTCCATTAAGAAGTTTTTGGCCATGAGATGCAGAGAACAGCTTGAAAAGTCAAAGCCCATAG
>VWPW01017550.1:0-29261 GCA_013389825.1 Crypturellus undulatus | reverse complement strand
TATCCCGGCGGCGTCCGCAGCGGCGATTCCCTTCGTGCCACCTGGTGGACGAACTGCTCATTTCCCCCTTCTTTTTGCTCCATGCAGAAAGGAACCACTGGGAAAGGGCTGGGAAACAACGTTTTCGCTGGGAAAAATCCATAGGAGTGTGGCAGCCCATAGAGACATCATGACAACTCCCGTGTATCCTGCCGGGATTCCACCAAAATCTCAGGCTATGAAAATACCCATTTCTTATCGTCTGCTGCCGTTAACACAGAGCACCGAGTCCTTAATCCCGGCTAAAAGCCACCAAACTTGAGCCCTGCGATTTGCACGATGGATCTCGGGACAAATTTCTGCCTTTATTTTCACTTGGGCTCGAGCAAATTCTTTTTTTAAACCAATTTGCCTCGGTGCAGCTCGAATCCCTCCTGTGGTCAGTCACGGCCAGGCTGCAAGGGAAGGAAACGACGGTAAAAAAAGCGCAGGGAAATAGGAAAACTGAAATAAATTAAAGTAAAAATAGCAGACCTCGGTGGCCAGCTCTGTTTCTTCTTTTCCAGTTTGCAAACAGGGATGGTGCATGAGGGACTCGCTCCTGTGAGATATTTTCGGGGCAGGATTAGAAGTAAATCCCCGAATTGAGGCACTTAATGAAATGAAGCAAAATGGCTTTTGCTCGCAAACCCTCGCGCGGAGAAGTGCCCAAACTGGTTCGTGGAATCGCTTCGAAATAACGAAGAAATCCCCAAATCTTGCAGTCTTTACATTGGGCATTTCAGAGCAGGAGGAAAATATAATGTCGGTGGCTGGGGAGGGAATTCTTTGCGGAAACGTTTTCACCCTCTTTTTAACGATCTCTATCCCCCTGCTTTAATCCTTTGGGAGAAATCCCACCTCGGCTGCAATCCATAGGATTTTTACAGTGCATTGTATCAGGCCAGGATATGTTTTTAGCGAAAGATTTTGCCCCAAATCCCATAAACTCCACAAAGTTGCTCCAAAATAAGCAGCGAGCACAAAAGCCGTGTCCGGGAGCCGGGGTTTGCTGGGCAGGGGGTATTGCAGGGCAATCGGGAGTAACACGTCCGGAAAGGAGAATTTCCTTGTCTCCATGGGCAGAATTCAGCTGAAATTTGGCGACATCCCTCTTAACTGATTCCTAGAAAAAGAATCCCTTAAAAAAGGGTGTTTTCATAACGTCCTATTTACTCTTTTGGACACAGATACTGTAAAAGTTATCCCTCACGGCAGTGTATTCAGCCATCCCATCCCCTGCCTTTATTTTTCTAAAAAGAATCAAAAATGAGCATAAATTGAAAAAAAAAACATATTTTTGCTTTGGAACAAGGGAGATTTTAAGTTTTATTTGTAAAAAAGAACAATTACTTTTATTTTCTTCAGCGTATTATTTAGACTTGTCTAGAATTGGAAAGTTTTTAATTTTCGAGTGAAATGACCTCATTTTCTCTTGTTCTGTCGGAGATTCCATGAAGCAATTTGGTTTGTCTTCGGTTTTTGAAACTGTTTGCAATAGATTGACTAATCAGAGAAAAAAAGGAAAAAAAAGGAAAAAAAAGAATAAAAAATATTAAAAAAAAAGACGTGAACACATTTTACCTACAAAATGCAGAAACAGATTTTCGGTTTTTCTCACCTTCATTAATTCATCTTTTTTCTAGGGGAATTTTTTTATTCGGCAAAATAATTGCTCAAAATAACTCAAATGTGTTGGAGGGCAGTAGGATTATTTTTTCTGCTTTTTTTTTCCATTTTTGCCCTTATTTCTGTGCTTGGACTCGGCTGTCCTGGCGCTGGGGACAGAGGGGACATGGGCAAAGCGGGGCACAGAGATGCTGGGCCTGGCGCAGCTGCTATTAAAAAAAGGTTGTAAAAAAAAGGCAATCTGCGGTGCTGAGATTTGCCTTAAATCAGTCAATCCTGGCTTGAGAGCAGGCGGCAGCAGGGAGCCCCGGACCCGCTTTCGGTGTGACCTTTGGAAGGAAGAAAAACAAGTTTCAAAGAAAACAAATGTCGGAGCGGGGTGTTTCAAAGAGCTCCGCGGAACCCGGGGTGGGTGAGGACGTTTTTCCCGTGCGTGTGGGAGCGCTCAGGGCGCCCGGGGGCTTGCGGTGACATGAGGCTGGGCAAGCGGCTCCGGTTTTCCTGCTCCTCCTCCTCCGGAACGAGCAGGTTGGTGGCCAGGCTGAATGGAGCCACTTTGCCTTGGCCCGGACCAGTGCAAGGGACACCCTTAGGAAGGAAATCACTCTAAAATCCACTCTATTTTTTCCCAGAATGAAGCCATCGGTAGCAGATAGCCCGTAATGTTGGTCAAAGCTTAGAGGCACCAGATGAGGACATTGAAGTCCCCACTGAGGCCAAGCTACGGTTGACTTCCAGTTGACGTCTCTTGGTGAAGCCCTGTAGTCTTCTCTTGACGAACTCAAATGTCTTCTCTTGGTGAACTCCAATATCTTCTCTTTATGAACTCCAATGTCTTCTCTTGAGGAAATCAAAGTTTCAGGAGATAACCCAATACAAAATGAATAAATGATGGGGAGCAGCAGCTCCCCAATCTTCCCCACCTTGAACTTGGGGCTGTTTTGCTGCCCCAAGACTGACTTTAGCCCCGAGCAAGCTGTGAAATCCAAGTTCCCAATGACTTGGAGCCAGAAGATGCCTCTTTCTTTCCTGGAAACCAGCCTGGCAGCAACATCTCAGCAGACCCAACAGTTTGCAATCAGCTTCCCTGTAAGCGCACAGTGCCGGATATGAAGCCTCCCTTTTGTGCAGAGGCTCCCTAAAAACCTAACAAGAAATATGTGAAATGTTGGAAGGAACCGAAATGGCTCGTCGGCGGATGGCATGTAGCCGGCGCACAGAAAGGTCTGGTTTCTGTTACCCGTTTCTTTTCCTTGCATTATCTGTATTAGAACTTATAAAATGGATGATTTGTATCAGCTGTCCTGCTTTGTTGCTATTGCCATGTTCTGCTAAAATGATAACAAACCGCCGGGCTCAAATCTTCCCCTCCCACAAAACATCCCAGCTATGTGAAATGAAAGACACGATTTTATTACGGTGCCGAAGCAGCCTGTGTTAGCGGGAAGACAAAAGAGACGTCCAGGGAATGGAGCGTCTTCAGGGAAACGGGGCTGATGGAAATGATGGTCACAGGGAATATGAGGAGCAAAGAGCTCTTCTTCCTAAATAATCATCAATTTGGAAGTTATTTGTCATTTTATGATCACTGTCAGAAGTCTGATGTCTACCTAGTGATGTGTCATAGACCGGGTTTCTTGGAAAACTCCCAACTTCCATGTAGGATTGCACACTTTTGGGGAGTATTTATCACTTTTATCACTGGGAACATCTGACTACCTGAATTTCCACATGTTAGGTGAAATTGATAGTCCTATATGCCTGATTTTGTGAGATATGATATTTTGGACCAAGTGGGATGCTCTTGGCCCTGTCCTGACTGGATCCTCATTCCAGCTGCATCACAGCTCAGTGGCCACTGCTTTGGGTTTTGGCACCGTGGTTTGGTGACTCCATGAGCTGGGAATTTTTTTGGCAACATCTGGTGCTGAGATTTTCCAGTGGAAACATGGCAGAATGTGCATTTATGTTTCTGCAAGCTAAAACCACTGCAATGGATCAACCACCAACTGCGTTTCCCAGGCTGCAGAAGCCCAAGTGCAAAGGCTCGTTGTGACATGGTGTGATGACCCATGGATTGTGGCCCCATTTCCACGTGTATTGTGCCCAAATTGGAAGGTTGCATATGGCTTTCCCCTGGCTCATTGACCAGAAATTTATGTCTCCTTTTCAGTGACTGCAGTTTCCATCAAATATTTAACATATTTGTACCATTTTTTTGCTTTATTTGATCTTTCCAACACTCGGTTGAGGTTGGTCAAATCTGGTCCCAAAGCTTGGGAAAAGCTCAGGAAAAGAAATGATGTTCCTGTGCCCAAGCCTGGGATCTTGACCACCCTTGGCTTTGGTAATGACGCTTAGACCTCATTCATGGGATGTACTTGTGTTATGAGTTGCAAATACTGCAACGTTTAAGGTGAAATCTCATACAACAAGTCTACTTTTCAGAGGAAATATTAAGGAACTTAACAACTTAGCACTTCAACAGTGATAAAAACATATTTGTCTTTTATAAAGAAAGCGGCTAACAGCCAACTTCTGCAATTGAAAATACTTCCTGAAATATATAGCATGGGGAAAATGGACAATTCATATAAGTGAATATGAATGTTCTGTTTATATAATAAATGCCTGGAGTGTGGGACTTGACCACCCCTTCTCATTGCTATCTTTGAAGAGATGTGAACAATCACATGATTTAAAGAATATTTGGGTGAAAAAACATACAGAAATTGATACAGAACTTATGTTAGCACTAATTGACATCAGCAGGAGAGAGGGTCTTAGGGAATATTACTTTGAATGGTCTGGGTAAGGATTATCCCATCGCATGGCTCTGCAGTCTGCTGTTATTCAAAAGCTCCATCAAGCCCATGTTTCTCCATGTTTCTGTCCTTGGAAAAACTGCTTTTTCAAGACCTGTTCTGGTCCTCCTGCAAGCAGGAGAGAGCACATTTCCCACTTTGATCAGGCATTTACATTTGCATCTAACTTCCTGCTCAACACTGCTCACTTCAAAGGACTGAACTTCTTCACTCTGGCACAAGGACAAAACCGGCTTTTTAGTTGATCAGGACGAGACTAAGAATTTTACCTGCCCGATCCTCCTTTCTGTATCTTCTAGAAAAGTTTTGCTTTGCAGATGACTTGGAAACACTTATCACAATCTCATTGGCAGTTAAGTCCTAAATGTCTCAGATGTGTAGAAATAAATAAAATGCATAGTTTGTATCTAGGAAAAAAAAGGTAGGAAGAGCAAGGGTTGTATCGCTCCTGCACAGAAACCCATCCAAGGCCAGAGTCCTTCCATGGAGATAAGTGGTCTTAGATTTCAGCATGTTCCTCTGCTCCCTATTTTTAATTTTGAAGTGTCCAACACTTGGCTTCCTTCTGGAATGGAGCTGAAGATCAAGTCTCAATTTCTCTCATGAAATATGTTCTACAAATGCTTGTCCCTGCTGCCCAAACTGCTCAGCGAGACGGTCACATCCAGATGCCAACGTCCATCCCTCGCAGCCAGCAGCTTCCCGGCCTTCCCGTGATCTCTTCTTGGTGCTTTCTGTCCTCAGTATGCTCCTGCGGTCTGGACAACACGGGTACCTCCATTTTTTGAGAGCAGTCCCTTTTGGGGAGTTCTGCATCGCAATTGCAGCCTCATCCTGTACTCCCACTGTCCTTCTCTTTCCCACCATCCATGCATGGGAATGACCGCATGTTTTTAAGGCAAACAGCCGCAGCACTTGCAGAAGAGGAGCCAGTTAGGCCAAACACAGGGGCTGGTGGCCCCAGGACTGGGATGGCAGCCGTGGGCTGGGCTGTTATTGCTGCAAACCCTCATGCAAAATTCAACTCCGTGCAAGGAAATATTTCCATCCCATTACATTCCTGATCCTCAAAGTTACCCGCAGTTATCTCCTCACCTTTGCATTGCATGATATTATTCTAACCTCTTTCGACTTTGGCTTTTAGCAGACTTTTCCTCTTTAAGTACATAGTTATCTTAAGTTAAGCAAGATGTTTTGGGCTACAATAACCAGCTAATGTTTTAGATTAAAATCCCCTAATATGCGTTCAATTTACATGCACTCAGGCCCGCGTTCAATATCGAATACCAAGTGTGCGTGAAATAATAGTGACGCTTGACATTCTTGTAAGGCTTTGCCCAAAACTGTGTTCTTTGCTGGGTAAAAACCTCCACAATTTGGGGAGGGAAGTGGCTTTCTCACAACTCTACAGCTCGAATGGGGAACCTGCTTGGGTAGGTGCTGCTATTGTTAATGCAAAAAGGAAAAAAAAGCGGGTGGACATCTCATTAATCACAGCGCATAAACTGTCTTGACTAACTGGAGAAATATTTCCTCCCTGCTATTCACGGAGTAGTTTCTCGGAGGCTTTTAGCCCATTTCTATGGGCCAAAGAATGAGTTGCTACCCGTTATACCGCGTGTCCTGCCCTTCCCTTTCTCTGTAAACACGAGCAGCTCCCTTCCGCGATGGGTTTTGATTCGCTGCCAAGAGCCAGCTAATGTACTGTTTGCTGACAAGTATTTGTTACTAATCCAAAAGCACTGAGCTTGTGGGCTGGGATCTTATTTTATTATTATTGTTATTATTTTTTCTTTAAGAAATGTAAAATCTAAATTAAACAAGGGTGTGGAGAGTGCTCAGATGGAGCTACTGTTCCTTCCGCGCTGCGGGTGCAAATATCCAACCCTTCTGGTTCCAGGGGATTTTTTAATGACTTCTCATATCTCCCCTGCAGGAAGACCCCAAAATCTCCATGGTGGGTCCTGTGCTGATGCTCATCTTGACAGAGCTAGAATTTTAAGGCAAATAAAGTGCAGTAAAGCTGCAAACGCACTTCCTCGTGCTGGATAAGGGTTGGGAGATGCCCTTGGAAAACTCGGCAGCACTTGGGACACGGGCGGCTTCGTGCAGCGAGACCCCCCGCTGCGCATGAGCCGAGTGCGCTGCACGCAGAGACGACGACTCCGCATGAGCCGAGCGCGCACAAAGCGCCGGCGCTCTCATATTCCCGTGCACGGCCCCGTTTGCTTTCCAGACCCAGCTGACAGCTTTTGAGGCAGCTCTTTGGGGTGACAAATGGTAAGAAAGCGCTTATTTACCCTGGCTGTTGACTCATCTTAGGTGGAATTATGTACAGAAATAAGTAAATAGCTTCCTATTCAACGCGGTGCATATCCAGCTACGGGCCGCGGTGCAACGGCGAGCTCCTGTATAGACAGGATTCCTGTTTATTGTGTGCTTTTCTAGGTCACTTAGCCCTTTGCTTCACAAACGTGCTTTTCAGGGGGAAACTGCTGGGGCGAATGGTCTTTCCCTTGTGCAGAGTTATTCACCCTTAAAAGCCAGCAAGGCTGTGATTGCTTTTTAATTTGCATGGCAAACACATTAAAGACGAGCTGAACAAACTTGGGGAATTCAACTTGCCATTTGACATGCTTGAATATTGGCTGCTGGGAGGTTTTATTTTGCTGGGGTCTCCATTTATCTTGTGTTTTTTGGAACTTGTTTCCAACTAAGGTTGAAAGTAACGCCCTGAGGAAGGTTCTTGAGGGCTTTGCATTTTGGAGTCTGTGTCAATCCAGCCCAATGGCACGGCAGATACTGCCAAAATTGTCCCTTGCCTCTCTAAAAGCTCTGGTTTTGGGTGATGTTTGGGGAGAGCCATGCTCCCATTGCTGGTGTTGTTCTGGGTTGCATCAACGCTGCTGCAGCACTGCTCATCCCTCTTGCAGAAGTCACCGGTTGCTTTGCAGAGTTGTCACCGCGGGAGAACGTGTCACTCATCGGCTCTTCACTGTGGTTTGGCCATAAGGAGACAAGAGCAGCCTTGAATTCTGCAGTGACAAGGTCTGTATGTGCGAACGTGAAAAACCTATGGATCTCCGTGACGCCTTGTCTCTTCTCATAGAGTCTAGTTCATCAAGGATGGCATAAAAACGGTCAGTCCATAAAGGAATGATTCTTAAAATTGTCCTCACCTACCAAATGATGTCCCTGTTCCCTGAATTTTCCAGACCAACTAGTCTTCTTCTTTCACCAGTGTTGGAGGCCTTGCAGTAGTTGGAGAAGACAGATGAATCATAGTACATACAACTTGTGTTGAGGATGACTGGAAAATGTGATTCCTTGCTGTTTAGCTCTGGATATTGAAAGAAGGCAGGGAGCTGTATCTGCTGCTAAAGACCTTATAATGCAACACGATTATCTGCTTCCACTAAGTTCTTCCAAAAGAGGTTATAGCAGCGCAGTCAATGTGCTCAGAGCTGGCAGTATGTCCAGTTGTCACAATCGCTGGTTGGCTCTTAACTGCATTTTTTTTTTTTTTAATGATTTCAGCCCCAATCTGGAGGTTCCCAGGTCCCCAGTCTGCCTTGAGATTTCACTATAGGGGCAAGAGGGAGTGTTGACCAAACAGAGCACACGAGGATGTTTGAGGTTGCTCGTCCATCCTGCTCCAGCAAGGGGCTCACGTGCTGCAAGAGTTCCAGGAGAAAGGATGCAAAGGATTTGCTGAGCTGGCTATGCAAGGGCCATGGACCTGGCAAAGTCCCTCCAAAGCCACCAAGCTAGGTGACGCAGAAATCATTCCTTTGCAAAAAGCAGTATCCAATGAAGAAGGGAGATTTTAGTGTCATGTCCCACAACTTTGCAAGTCTCTGTGTAAGCAATGCTACTGCCAAGGCAGGCCTGATAATATATATTCAAATCTATATCAATAGATTTGCCCCAAGACCACGTCTGCTCTCTTGCTGTTGTCCCCATGATGAGGAGTCATTTCCATCTCTAACCTTTGAACACCACACGTTTTTTCCAAGATCATACCCGTGTCTGACCCATAAATACACCCACCACTGAAAGACAATAAGCGTTGTCTTATGTTTCTAGAGAGAGAAAGCAACGTGGGGAAAGGTGTTGCGGTTCTCTAGAGCGCAAAGTGACCTCCAGCCCCTCAGTGGGAGGCACGGAGTTATGTAGCTCATTAAACCTTAAAAAAGCACGGGGAGAAGCTGCTTCCAATTATCAGGATGAAAATTAATGAAATAAAAACTACAGACAGGCTGCAGAATTATGCAATAAAAAGGGCTTTGCTGGCATTAACAAGGCGGTGTGTAATATTTGTGTGGTTCTAGCTCAGTCGCGGCTTGAACACATGGTGATTCTGCACATAAAATGTATCCAAATTAATGAATTAAAAATCCTTGATAATCCCACACAATTTTCTGTCCGTAGTTAAGTATTATTAGCCGGGAAATCTCCTCGGAAAGGGAAAAGGAGGTTGTGATCTGTTGTCTGAGAAAAGAGCCTCTTTGTTGGTACCAAAAACGCCGTGCTGGAAGGGCTGGATGGGGGGTGGAGAATTCCCACTGCTCTCTCTGTGTCGTGGGCCAGGAAAATAGGATCTAAACCAGGAATAACCGCCGATAACAGGGTCTAGAGGAGACCTTACACTTGAAGGACATGGGGCTGGTGCAAGGCTGAGCATGGCAGGAAAAATGCCTGAGAAAAAGGTATCTTTAGGTACCTGCACAACCCTATTGAGTGGTTTCACATCAACCAAGAAGGAACATCTCCCCCCAGCTGCGGTTGCTGAATGTCATCGCTGTGTCCATGCTCGTTGGCATCTAAGAGCCTGGAGCAAGGTACAGTATGAGCAGTATGCAAGAAAATGTGGTAGTGAGGTGGCTGTAGATACAGCATCTCCAGAGAGGGCAGAGCGCTGCAATCTAAACATTTTTGGTATATATATGCATATAAAAAAAGGAAATCTTTGCTCAGACATAAATTAGCCGCTAGCAGGCAGATTTATGACCACGTGGAATGTTTTAACGAGAAGAGAAGGTTCCACGACCGTAGGATACATTTTGCATCAAAATGTTTGTCGGATAAATAGCGTGTTGAATGCAATTTTCTAGCCTGGGCTATTTAGCACTTAGCTGGGGATTTGGAAGGAATCTGGGGAAGAGAGGATGTGTAAATTGGTTTTTCAGCTCTGCTCGGGGCTCGCTGAGGTCTGACGTCAGGTTTACGCACGGGAGCTTGGCCGAGGGGCAGGCGAGGGAGAGGAGGGAGCCGGAGGGCGGAAAGGCGCATGGAAACGCGCTCATTGGAAAAGACTTTTCCCTCCTTTGCTCTATGCCACCACAAAGTCCTTTTTTTTCCAGGTGTTTCTCTGAGATTGGTTGATTTGAGTGCGTAATTTAAGTAGTTTCTGTGCTTGGTAAGATCTTAGCAATGATTTTGTGATTCCCAGCCTGTGATGACAGGGCAAACAAGCACATAAAGGGCGTTTCATGAGCGATGCTTGCTGAGAAACTTGCTCGGTTTGGAGAAATGGGCACGCAACATCCCCAAAAAATACTTTAAGATGAACCACAGCACGAATTGCATAAAACATAAAAACATTTGCTTAATTGTATATATGTTAAGATCAAAAGAATGCATTTCAGTCATAAAAAAAGCAGAATTTCCCTTATACGTATGCAACGTGCTAGAGCATGTGAGCTCCAGTATGGAAGTCGTGCTGGCGTGGGGCTGCCCATGCAAGGACTGATGCAGCCTCTATAGGGGACAGCTCTCCTTAGAGGTATAAACATGTTTTCTTCTTCTTCTTCTTATTTTTTTACAATTCACCATCTCTCAAAGCTATAAAACAGTTAAGAAATCGCTAAAAGTAAAATTATGAAAGCTTTACTCAAGAACAGTATCTTCAGTGACACAGTATTTGAAGGAAATTTGCAGAGTTCCCTTTTGTCATTTGGAGCAAAATTGCAGCATTTAATATGGACATCTATATTGGAGGAGGGGAAGCAAATATCCTCTGTCCTCTGCTGATAGAGTAATTTTTAGTGGTTTTGTGCAGAGTAAGGAATATTGCATCTTGACCTTGAATTTGTTGTGGTTTTCCACAAGAAAAGGTCATGTTTAAACATCGCACATGCACCGTTTTTTGAGGAAAAGCTGTTTTCACCTAATTCATAACATATTTGCTATTTTTTCCTGTTGGTAATGGACTGCACTGATTTTGCTGTGTAAGTAATAAATTCACCAACTAAATTTTTCAAAAATCGTAACCTCAGCCAAATTCACAAGATCTTGGGAAAGCCATGAAAGCCATCAATCTTGGCATTCAAAAGTTTACAAAGCAAAACTCTGTTTTACACAACTGCTGTTATAATAATTTATACATTTCATTTAACATTTCTTTTGCTTAATAAGTATATAACTCATTCAGGACAGAAATTAAATCGTACCACACTTGGTTTCAATTTTGCTGGTCCTATTAGTGGATTTTAATGCTCTGCGATTATTGCTGCAGTTTTTCCACTGCTCGTGCTCCGCGTCCTCCGTGTGTTGGAGGAAAAGCCACGCTGTGTGCGATAAACCCAGGCACTAATGCCACCAAATTAATCAATTCCTATTTGCGACTTCTGAACCTACCCCAGGGTGAGGGAAACCCGATCCACTGAAGATCGTCGGGGAATTAAAACAATTCTCCACGAAGCCGCATGACAATACAGGTGCTAAGCAAGCATCTCCTCAATTAAGTTGCTTTAGCAGTTTGGGGGCAAGTCTATTTTGCCTTTTGCACGTCATTAAGCTTCCACTTAATGCTCACAGCAAACAATGGCTCATTAGTGGATTAGAGGTAATTACCACCAGCAGTCATTATTCCCAAGGCTTAATGGGCCAATTTGCTGCTGTAATAGTACCCCGGTATTGTGGCGCTCTGGCACAAAAGCCACGGGCAATGAGCCCGGAGCCACCCGGGATGGTCCTGGTGTCATCCCGATTGAAGGATGGAGGAATTTTAAGGAGCATGGATAGAAATTTGTGGGGAATGTTTAAGGAATAAGACACTGAACTCGCCAAGCCAATGCGTGTCGTGGTCACAGCTTTGCTCGCTGTTGCGTCGCCTCCCGTTTTCCATGCCACAAGAACCATGATGAGGAGAAAGTGGCCTAGGAGGTGGAAATCTGGTCCTGCACAAGCTGAGATGATTCAGATGATTCTGCAGTTTGTTGGGGATCAGAGGGTACCTGCAAGTCCCGGCATCTCCCGCATCCATGGGCTCTGCCGGCGGGATGCGAACGTGGGAACCAGGCACCTGCCCTCCGAGCACCGACGGGACCAGCCGAAAATCCAAAGTATGCATAATTGTCGGCAAAATAAAGCGATATTGATGGCTCTGTTTTTATTTTTTAGCACTGTATTTTTAGTCGCTCGTTTTGACCTAGAGTGCTATATCGTTTTTCTGCTTTTAAGAAGAGGATTAAGGAAGAAGAAGACATAATGCTAAAGTGGAGTTAAGAGCCACTTCTTCAGACTCCTGTCAAGTCTTGTAATTTGGAATAATTACCAGTGTCAGGTTTGGGGAAGGAGTTTGATGTAAATTGCCTAGATCTGTACTTATCCTGTGAGAAAAGAAAAACCGTGTGTTAGAAAGTAGAGAAATGAATGGGTACCACCAGGAAGATCACTGTTTTAGCAACCTCACTTTCATATAGACGACTGCACTTTATCTCCATCTTCGTGTCATTCAGACCAGGGCTTGCTCGTGATGAGGCTGATGGTGATTCCTCATTTTTCTTAATAACTTGTAGATTTTTGCTTAGCAGAAGAACTAAAGAGGTTTGTGGGAAGCTGTCCGGATTAGGCTCACTCCTTTGCTCCCAGCTGCAACCTGGGTGTCCTCCCAGGCCTTCGTGGCGATCCTTGAGCTTTCTGGGTGGTACAAGCAAGGATGAGGGCAGTTTTGGGGAGGAATCCACCTACCTCAGGCCATGGGACTGATCAGGACAGGAGGGGATGGCCTGGATAGGGAAGGGAGGGGAGCAGGGCTGGCATCAGCCTGTTGTCATCTCCTGCTCTGTTGTTTTCTGGCAACTGCAACTCATCTGCATTTTTAATCTAGATTTTTTTTTTCCATGGAAAAAATGTCATTCTCAGAAGTATTTGTATACTTGCAGTGAAAACAGTCCAGACCCCATAAAACCTTGAAAATATTCACTTTTCTGGAATGCATTTCCAAAAAAAAATGGAGCATTTTTCATGTCTTTCCATTTTGTGGGCATTAAGAAACATGCCTCACCTTCCCCCTCTTTGCAATCCCTTTTAAGTTATGGGAACAGTTTCTGTCCATATATTAAAATAAATCAGCACCAAAGGAGAGAAAAATTACAGAGCTTTGCCTTCACTGCATCTTGGAAAACCTTTGCTATCAACACCTTCATGCTTGCTATGGTGCAAGCCCATGAAAGCACTTCAAAATCAGGTAGTTTTTAATTTGTCTGGGATTTGTCTGTCCTCTTGCCAGTCCCAAATCCTGGCCATCTATTGCAGATGCTGATGACAGTGCTTGGGCAATCGTCATGTACGACATGCTCCAGATGTCCCAATCCATGATGCAAAGGTCTTCTTCAACCCTAGGGCTCTTCCATCACAACAGTGACTTAAAATGACGGTACAACTTAACCATTAAAGCCCCAGGTGAAGCACTCCTGCATGCTCATAGCCATGGGCTGGATTTTAGAAGGAAAACACCCATATCCAGCAGCTCCAGGGATGTCTGGCGGATGGTCCTCGTGACTAACCCCTGAGTCACTGCAGAAGGGGCTTGTGTGCCCAGGCAATAAATGAGCTCACTGGTCACACGGGGAAAAATGTTCCAAGCTCCACAAAACGTGCTGCTTTTTGGGCTCCCTCGATTTCAGCACAGCGTTGGGATGAGGTAAGGCTGATGGCAGCGGGGTCGTGATGCTGACCGTGCTTCCAGCAGCCGTTCTCACAGTCGTCTTCTCCTGCATTGCCAGTGCTCGATTCCCGTTGCAGCCCTAAATGCTAAATGCTGGAGAGGTTGAGCAAGTGACAAGTTCTTCAAGTTACTGGTTATTTCATAAGAGCTAGAAACACACACTAAGAATAATCAGATGCCAAATGTTCCCATTTCATTCTGGAAAGGCATAGCCCCTTCTTGGGACTGTGGTGGTTTAGAGACACTGGATGGACCAGTGGTCCAGAGGCTGTGTCTGTGCCCATCTCAAGATTTCTTGTGCCTGAGCTTTCTTACTTATCTCTGTTCACACCAAAACATGACATTGGGTCAGGGAAGTGGAAACAGGAGGACCTGGAAAGGGAAACATTGATGGTAGTTTCTCCCATACAAATTACATTCCTGTGCATAAGGGCCAGGGCAAGGTTTGCAAAGGATCAGAGATGGACTTTGCCCTTGTGCTCAAAATTGGGATCCTCAGAAGCCCTGTCGTGCTATTGCACAGCCCTGGCTTTGCCATACGCCCCGTGGAATGATGTCCATCCCATGGGACTGCTCCAAGAGGGGTGCACATAAGGGAAGGAGAGACACGCAACATTGGGCAACACTTGTGGGGCTGCCCTAGTGTCTTGTGCAGTTTAATAGGTGATAAAATCAGGTTTGACAGAGAATATATTTGCAACTTAATGACATCATGGTACATCATTATGATCTGTACTGTGGTAACTGTAAAAAAGCTGGAGGAAAGTTCTTTTATAATGCGAATCTGAGGCTCAGATAAATTAAGCAATTCACTCAAATTGATAGGAAGTCTTGGGAAAATCTATGAATCCAAGCCAGCCCTATGGGTGTCCAGTTGGTGCACGTGTTGCTCACCTATTCTCCATGTGTCTTTCCAAAGCTGTGAATAGACAGCTCTGATTTTATGTTCAGTGCTATGGAGACGGTTAGTCAAGGAACATAAAGGAAGTAAAATATGTCTTTTACTACATTATTTTCTCCTAAACGGCAGAAAATCTACTTGCTCATATTGGTTAAAGAAAACAGCTAGTAACATTCAATCTGCAAAATGCTGATGATCACAAGTCTACATGCAGAAATATAAAATTAGTACCGAAGTGATAATACTGACCTCAGTTTACAAGACCTGTACCAAAGGGATTCAGATCATCCCTGAGATGCAGCAGAANCAGCTAGTAACATTCAATCTGCAAAATGTTGATGATGAAGACCTGTACCAAAGTGATGCAGACCAGTCCTGAGATGGAGCAGAGGATGCTCTGCTCCCATCTGTTTATCTTCTGTTATCCTTCGCTATAAGCATGGGCTGGAGTTTACCAAACTGTGTAACAATTGAGCACTGTCCTGTGGCTTGGTCATCTAAATAGACCCTTGTTACAAGTCCTCTTAGANCTTCTGTTATCCTTCGCTATAAGCATGGCATGGGCTGGAGTTTACCAAACTGTGCAACACTTGAGCACTGTCCTGTGGCTTGTTCATCTAAATAGACCCTTTTTAGAGCTCCTCTTAGGCAGCAGATATCCAACACTCTCCTAATACACGGGCACAGCACTGTGGCTTGCAATGTCGCTCATCTGCATGGAACGGGGCAGCCAAGAGCTGCTGCTCCTTGCAGGACCTGCCCATCGCGAGGCTGGTTGAGGAGCTCCGCGGCGGCTAATCCTGTTGGCATCTGAATTAACTCTCAGATAGGAAGGAAGAAAAGCAATAGCTGCATGAGACGCTTAAGGTCTTGAGAAATGTGTGTGTTTTGGGCTTGCTGAGCAGCAGCTGGTGTCAGAGCTTGTTGCCCATGTAGAGCCGATGACTTTCTTGTTCTCTTGCTGCTTCCCAAAGGGAGCTTGCATGGAGGTGCTACACACACCATCATTGTAGAGTGGAGCTGCCTGATAGTGGTCAGCAGGATATTTCATTTACGGTTTCAAAGCCACAAATATTTGGTGACTAATGCATGATGCCCCTGGAAATTTTCAAACTCCCCTGGTTCTTTGTCCAGAGAAGGGCAGAGCAGCCTGGGTATCGTGGAGTTCTTGCACCCAATGCTGCAATTACAGCTTCTTTTTCATTTATTTTCCTTTGAATAAACCATTACCAAACACCCAA
Source organism: Crypturellus undulatus (assembly GCA_013389825.1). Lineage (NCBI taxonomy): Eukaryota > Metazoa > Chordata > Aves > Tinamiformes > Tinamidae > Crypturellus > Crypturellus undulatus. The sequence goes on along the minus strand of VWPW01017550.1, from coordinate 13,694 downwards.
GGCTCCTCTCCGAGGAGGAAGGTAATTGCTTGTGTTAAACTCACCTTGAATACAGCACTTCAAGGAGCATGAAAGCAAATGCAGCTGGGAACAGGGATGCTGAGTGTTTGCTGCATGGTCTGGATTTCTTTTACAGGCAAAACAGATGGATATGTTGGGATTCAGAGCTGTAGACAACCATTTACCGAGGGGAGATGGTCTTGTGTGATGGCAGGTGCTTCCAAGGACACCTTAGCTTTGCATGGAGGAATTTTTCATGGATTTTTCAAACATTTCATGGATAATGGACCAGCTCTTATGCCCCCTCTACTGGCTGCCGAGCGTGAGAAGCCGGAGGACCAAAGCCCTGGAGAAGCCTTGGTGGGGCCCCAAGGGAGGAGGAAAGGGCTGTGGAGCTGAGCAGAGCTGCAAGCTCCTGGGGAACCTCTTCCCGGGAAAACCACCAGGAATCTCTCTTGTTTGGATTGCCCTGTACCTGGCTCAACATGAGGTTTGCTCTCCCTTAGCACCCCATAGCTGGGATGTCCTTAAATAGCTCCTGCAGATATTCCGGGGTCTTCCTACAGCCGAATGCCCACTTCAACCTCTCCTCAAGGCTCTCCTAGATCCACACGCACGTTTTTGCAGGATTGGTAGGAATTGGGAATCTCGGAGCCCTCAGCTTTGTCGGATCTGCTGGACTTCAACCACGTTGGATGAAGGAATGAGGAGCTTGTCGGCCCTTGGGAGGGCTGGGGGCCTCCACACCACCCCGGGAAGCCTCCTTGATACCTGTGGGAGGACCCACAAAAGGACATTGCCATCTCCCTTTTGGGGGGAGAAGTGCTGATTCCCAGGGACTTCCTTCAACTTTCTGTGGGTTCTTTGGAGGTCTCACTCCTCCGCATCCAGCTCTTCTGCCCTCTCCCAGAGCCACGGGCAAGGTATTTTATATTCCTTAATACCTGTAAAATGGAGTTAGAGTCTTTCTTTCTTTCTTTCTTTCTTTCTTTCTTTCTTTCTTTCTTTCTTTCTTTCTTTCTTTCTTTCTTTCTTTCTTTCTTTCTTTCTTTCTTTCTTTCTTTCTTTCTTTCTTTCTTTCTTTCTTTCTTTCTTTCTTTCTTTCTTTCTTTCTTTCTTTCTTTCTTTCTTTCTTTCTTTCTTTCTTTCTTTCTTTCTTTCTTTCTTTCTTTCTTTCTTTCTTTCTTTCTTTCTTTCTTTCTTTCTTTCTTTCTTTCTTTCTTTCTTTCTTTCTTTCTTTCTTTCTTTCTTTCTTTCTTTCTTTCTTTCTTTCTTTCTTTCTTTCTTTCTTTCTTTCTTTCTTTCTTTCTTTCTTTCTTTCTTTCTTTCTTTCTTTCTTTCTTTCTTTCTTTCTTTCTTTCTTTCTTTCTTTCTTTCTTTCTTTCTTTCTTTCTTTCTTTCTTTCTTTCTCTCTTTCTCTCTTTCTCTCTTTCTCTCTTTCTCTCTTTCTCTCTTTCTCTCTTTCTTTCTCTCTTTCTTTCTCTCTTTCTTTCTCTCTTTCTTTCTCTCTTTCTCTCTTTCTCTCTCTCTTTCTTTCTCTCTCTCTCTCTCTCTCTCTTTCTCTCTTTCTCTCTCTCTTTCTTTCTCTCTCTTTGTCTCCTCTGCAGGTCCCAGGCAGCTCCCTTCACTCTGGGTCAATATCTGCATTGGACAAAAGCAGCAGCTCAGCCCTCCTCGCCATGGGGAGCTGTGGGGTTTGGATTTGCAGCCGGTGTGAGGAGGAGGAAGGCCCTTGTGTTGCAAAGGGGAGGTGTAGCCCTCGGCTTCCAAAACCCATGGTCATTTGGTGATAAAGTGATAATGCTGATAATCCCCCATTCCTTTTTTTTTCCTTTTCTTTTTTTTTTTCCTTTTCTTTTCTCGCCTTTGAACTGAGCACTTCGCCTGTCTCCGCTGTGGTTGCCTTTTTGAACTGTCAGTTTTGGAGGATTAGATGCATGTTTAGGCTGGGTGAACTCATGAATGAAAATATTTTCCTTGGCAGTTTTTAAAATGCTTCCCCCCTTTAAGAGCTGAAGCCTTTGGCAACAATCTTCTTTTTGCCCAGATTACCACTGTCATTTTGGGAGGTCTTTTCCCGCAGAACAAACAATGGAATTTTAATAACACGGTGAAAGAGAGTCAGGCCACTTTATTTATGTTTTCTTTATTTATGCTCGAATACTTTGTATGCAGCTCCAGCAAAGACAAATTTAAGCTTTGTATTACTTCGAAATGATAAATTAAGCTGCAGGAGATTTACTTCCCCAGAAAAGGATATTTTCATTTGCTGCTTTTGAACACATCTCGTAAGAATAATAAATAGCGGAGAAATTAAAAATAAAAAAAGCCCAGTAAAAACTGCAGATGCAAAGGGGAGCAGTGCTCCTTCTGCGAGCAGATGTGCCAGTTTCCTGCTGGTGCAAAGGTTTCTCTGAAGAGTTCAGTGATCAAATGCATTGATTCACCATTAAAATGAGGCTATACTCATTCAGAACATTTATTTTGTAGATATCCTGCTTGGTCTGGGTACATTTGCTCTCCCTGCTTGAGCAACCAGGCCAGGGTTAAGCTCCAGATGCCACTGCCCCCTCACCAAGCATCCTTCGAGGTTACGTAACCACATGTAGGGGCCAAACAATCACGGATCACGCACGGATCCTCTGAAATGAAGCCCTGAAGAGTCTCTCTCAAGCTCCAGAAGAGCCTAAATGTCACCAAACTGAAGAAAACGGGCTTGTGCCTTCTGCAAGCTCCTCTGAGAAACTTGAGATCTGAAATTCGGAGCTCTCTGTGCTTAGGGTTGCATTAGTTGAAGTGGTCGATATTGTTGCGCTTGATGATTAATCCCCACGTGCTGCTAATGCCATTTTTTTTCCTTCTCAGGAGAATTCTCCTTCATTTTATTCTCCCAACAGGTCTCCTCCCTCCGCAGTGTGCTCCCCTTGCAGCTTCCCAAGCCAGGCAATGAGGATACAGACAGATTATTTACAACAAATGTGTCCCAGGGCTTTAAGTGTTAAAGAGCTCCCCGTCAGATAAGGCATCAATACGCTGCTGCGTTCAGTTACGACGGATGGCACCTGGTATAGGTGGAAAGCAGCCAAATATATCAGTGCTTTGTATCTGGAAATAAACCCAGGAGCACATGGAAAGAAGGAGGAGTGCGAGAAAGGCAGGGAATTCAGGGAGTATTGGCTGTCATTTATGTCTTATTGCTCTTTTTGCATGTTTTTTTCACATTGCTGATTAGATCCTGTTTCACTGCACTCATTGAAAGTAAAGGGAGGTGCTGGGATGCCGGCAGGGCCTCCCCTTTTCCGTTCCCTGCATGAGCCCAGGGATCCGTGCAAAGCCCGTGCCGATGCTCCCGCCACCTCCAGAGCCGCTCGGAGGGGGAAACGCGGGATAAGTCCTCGGAGAGCCCCGCTTGGCTTCTCCTGGAGCGAAAGCGAAGGGCTTCAACCCTCTCGCTGCCGGGATACTGCAATTACCGAGCTACTGTAAAGCGGTGCCTGCCAAGGCTATTACAGCTGCTTCTCCATTTCCCTCCCCTTGTAAAATTAAGGGTGAAGAAGCTGCAGGAATGTGGCCGGGGTCCAGAAATGTGATAAAGATGCGAGGCGAAGCAGCGCATCACAAGGGGAATTAAGCTCAGCGGATCTTTCTGCTGCCAGTGATGCTCTCCCCACCGCTCGAGATGCTCCTCCTGCTGCTGCAGATGCTCTTCCCATGCCAGAGATGTTAGCGCTCAAACGCGGGCAAGGGAAACCTGNCCGAGCTACTGTAAAGCGGTGCCTGCCAAGGCTATTACAGCTGCTTCTCCATTTCCCTCCCCTTGTAAAATTAAGGGTGAAGAAGCTGCAGGAATGTGGCCGGGGTCCAGAAATGTGATAAAGATGCGAGGCGAAGCAGCGCATCGCGAGGGGAATTAAGCTCAGCGGATCTTTCTGCTGCCAGTGATGCTCTCCTCACTGCTCGAGATGCTCTTCCCATGCCAGAGATGTTGGCGCTCATCTGTGGGCAAAGGAAACCTGCTGCTGCTTCCCAGGATCTTTGATGCGGGAAGTTATCGCGAGTCCATCACATCTCTCCAAATGCATGAAAAAAGCACCCTGTGTCCTACGTGCAGCCAGGGACTTCCTAGCGCCCCAAACCACTTTTATTTAGATTGATCGCTCACTGTGCACTTATGCTCACTTAAAACAAGAGCAAACTGTATTTTACAAGGCTTTTATATGGCCACAGCATCCAAAAACGCTCAGCACGAGCCAGAGTTCCCACACTATCTGCTGGAAGCGGATGGAAACTACCGCACATGCCTTCTTCTCTCATTGTCACAAGTGACTCTGGTGCCTTTAGGTAAAAAAAGAAAATATGAATAAGAAGGACATTGAAATGAGAAGCCTGAATTGGGGTCTGCAAATAGCTCATGGGCTGGAGCTGGAGCAATTAATGGCTTGGATGCAAAGATGCTCAAGTCCTTAAGCAGATCCCCTACATGGTGAAGCAAAGTTAATGCAGGGCTGATACTTGTAGGGCCTATTTGTTTTGTTGGAGCAATGATTTATAGCACCTAAACCCCATCCTTAGCTTCACCATCCTTATCAGTGTCACTTAAGCAAACCAGAAAGTGCGGATTTGAATTCACTTAACCATCCATCAGTTGATTTTTATCATGCAGTCCAGTACTTTTAATTAGCCAGGCCAGTCGCTTTAATTTGGATAATTGCTTGCTTGCTCGATTCTGGTAGACGAAGTCAATGAAAACACTTTTTTTCTTAGTTCATGCAAAATGCAAAGGCTAAATGTGAGCTTTGTTTTCCTTCCAGCACGCTGTACCTGCCTCAGATATCAGAGTTTAATCAATATTAAATTGTCCACAGAGTCTAAGTGTTTGCTTATGTGCTTCGAACTGTTGCTTGCATCAAGGACAGCAGCGATGCCCCTAATCTGCCTCTGCTGGGCTCCCCAATACCCTAATTATGGCATTTAGCAAAGGGCATTTCCTGGCAGTCGTTGCTCAATTCACTGCAGCGGCCGCTCTTGCAGGATGGGCAAAACACGGCCGTAATCGCTAGCACATGTGGGCGGCTTCGTTAGCAAGCGAGCGCAAGTGCATTTTGTTTAATATTCCCATATGATGGTGTGTGTCATTAGCAGGTTCATTAGCACTGGATTTCTGCTCCCAGACCGGCTCCTTGAAGGGTGAGGGTAAAGGACGGAGCTTGTGCAAGAGGATGGGAATAACCCCAAGCTCATCCAAAGGGATCCACCCCAGGCATTGCTTCTCCGTCACTGGGTTTGCACTGGGGAGAGGGAAATTCTAGTGACCATTTTATATGGATATTTTACATATATTGTATATATTATTAGTGACCATTTTATATGGATAGTTTAGATATATTGTATATATTATTAGTGACCATTTTATATGGATATTTTACATATATTGTATATATTATTAGTGATCATTTTATATGGATATTTTTCCAAGACTTAGCGCTTTTCCAAGACTTTAGGTGCTCCCTTTGCACTTCTTGCCAGCATTTCTATAGCAGCATCCTGCTGTTGGGAAAACATGGAGCTCGTGGGTGAAATAACCAAACCAATCCTGCCCAAATGATGTAGCCAGTTCTTTTTTTTCCCACCTAAAAGCCATGATTTATATATATACACGATATATACANTAGGTGCTCCCTTTGCACTTCTTGCCAGCATTTCTATAGCAGCATCCTGCTGTTGGGAAAACATGGAGCTCGTGGGTGAAATAACCAAACCAATCCTGCCCAAATGATGTAGCCAGTTCTTTTTTTTTTTTTTTCCACCTAAAAGCAATGACTTATATATATACACGATATATAACAGAAAGATTTGCCCCACACGGTTCCGGACATCCGCTCTCCCTGGGAAGCCGTAACCTCCACCCACAGCTTCAAGGTGCTGCTGCTCCTCCCGTTCGTTAGGGCTCACTAAATAAATACCTTTATTAAGCAAGGGCTGTAAAAGCCTGATAAGGTCCTTCTAATTAGCAAAACACCGGCCATAAAGATTTATCTTAAATATAGCGGGGACAATGAGAAATGAAGTTGAGACAGTTCGTGCAGTGATTAAAAAAAACCCTCATCTGTTTTACATTCACATATGGTATATATTCCTCGGGGAAAGAGAGCGACATATTTTTAGGACACTATTTCATCTTAGCAAATCAATGTACAGGCTATTAAAACTCCATTTTTCCATGAATGATAAGTGTAATTACATCTCTCTTGCAATAAAAACTAGTGCTTATTAAATGTAAATATTTAACAATGATTAAAATACATTTGAAGGAAACTTTATAGCTTTATTTTATATGTTCCCATCTGGGTTGCCTTTCCTAAACCACTGTACTTCTTGGAGAGTTATTAAATTAGTATTTGGAGAAGGACTAACACTCTGCGTGTCCCTCGCTTCAATTTTAATTTCATGCACTTTGAGAATTTATTGAAGCCTGGCGAGTTTAAGGGCCAATCAATGTGTTATTGTATTTGTGGAATGGGCATCGGTGGGAAAGGGGCTTCGTGGCGCTGGAGATGCCGCATTGACCTTGATTTTATGCGCCCAGGTATCACGGTCAGACCCAAGTTCCTGGCTGCAAAGGAAGAAAGTTGGTTCCTTAGATTGTTTTACTTAGTTTTATATAGAAAGTTTTTTGTTTGTTTGTTTTAACTCCTAAAACTCAGCTTCCATAAGAGGACCCAACTTATACATTGCATATATGTGTACGGAGCATTATGCATGGGAGCTCCTGGCCAGCCAGGGGTTCTGTGCAGGGCTGATCCTGCACAAAGCAGCTTCATGGGAATTGTCTGAGAAAGCAGCACAAGGAGAACCGAGGGTTTGTAAGGGCCAGAAAATAAAACCACCTCCACTGAGGGTGCTTAATGCAGACGATTGCAACCAAATGCAACCTCTGAAGCGTTCCGGTAGGATTTAAGCAACTCGGGTGGCTCTAAAATTCTCTAGCTCTCAATTTTTACATGCAATTTAAAAATTGCATTGCAGGGAAACGAAGGGAACGGCTTAAATCCTTCCAGCAAACACACCCCTCCCAGTGCAGTTTCATAGGTTCTTGTTCTGAGTGGCGCTCACTGTCCCGGCTTCGCCCCATCCACCTCCAGGAGCTCTTTGCTCTCCCGCCATCCCCGAAGCCTGGATCCCTGCAAAGCTCCGTGCAACATTCCACATCCCTCCGAAGGGCTGGAGTTGATTTTGGATTTGGCCAGGTAAGCAATAGCACCGAGGCAGCCACTTACTTGAGTGTACGAAGGGAATCAGGCCACCAAGGTCTCCTTAAAATCCCAGAGCAAACGGGAGCTGGATCAACACGCGGGATGTCGTTTTATAGCAGCATCTTCGGAGGTTTAAGTAACATCTAATGAAAGGAAAATTAATTTAAGGCAGCGATTTGCCGCACTACGAAATGTTGGAAAATAAAGGCTTTTCCCAGAGGAAAATAAATATTAGCAGCAAAAAGGGGCTGTGCAGCGAGGGCATCTTTAATTGCTTGTTTAATTAAACGTCTCCACCAAGTTTTCATTTATTTATTTTTTACATATTTCTGGTGCTGGAAGATATTGGCTAGAGTCAGTGCACACGTTTGTTGGTTTTAATTACGGACATATTTTTCTTGCCGAGAGAGCAGCAGCTCTTTTGTAAAATAATAATCAAGTAACACAAGCAACTTTTCCTGATGGCTCCTGCAGTCAGGGCAAATACTGGTGTATTTTTGCCCATTCCTGCTGCTGGAGGGCACATGAGTCCCACTGGGGGCAGGAGCAAGCTCTTTCCAACACGGATAGCACAGAACAAATTAAATTAATTGCTTCCCTCGTATTTCTCAGTGGTTTTTGCGCTCCGTGTTGGTGTCACACCAGTCAGCTGTGTGCAGGCATGGATGTGCAAACATGCAGGTAAAAGCAGATAAATATAAGATGCTTTTCCCAAATAGCACCAGGTATTTGCAGCGAACACCGTCACAGTGAGCTCTGGCTGCGCCTCCCACTTGCATGTCTCGTTTTGATGAACTCGCCACATCTGCTCGTCCGGGTAAATTAAAAAAGGTCGTCTCAGATATGAAGCCCTGATTTTGATCTCACATGCATGGTTTTATTGCGTGCAATCTCCAAGAGATCTCACTTAGCAACACACGTGCCCGAAAAGCAAACAGTGTCCGTTAACAAGCCTTGTTTGCCTTTAGGAAAATAATCTTTTTTTTTTTTTCCTCCCCCCTAAAAGAAAGTTTCATTTTGTATTTCCAGGTTAACTGTTCCTCTCTTCCATTTTACAGAGCAGCCTCCTGGAGGAGCCTTAAATTTTAAGTAAAAAATAAACACGCGCGCCCGTTGCGCACGTCCGCGCTGGCAAGGAGAGAGCGCGGGGCTGTTTTCACAAACACCAAGAGGAAGAAAATATTGCTTTAACTTCTGTCCTTTGCTCCCGCAGGAGCTGCTCGGGTTTAAAGACATTTCAGCGCGACGTCCTGGCTGTAACGAGCAGCTTTGCTCTGCTTGGAGCTGCTCCCCTGCTTCGGTGTTCGCTCGTCCACACGGTTAGCTCCGTAGTGAGTGATTTAGAGGGGCAGAATTCTGCATTTCCGAGGATTGCAGCCAGCTATAGGAAGAAGGGAGCTGATCTGAGCCCTCCGAGCTCAGGGTTTTCCCTGCCGTTGCTGCAAGTTTGATAAATGCAGCTGTTCTGCACCGCGCTCGTGCTCATCCGGGGAGGATGCTGCATGCGCAGGGATCACAGCCAAACGCTCCCTCCGCGTTTTCCCATGGAATATTGTGCAGGTAAGAGTGAGCGTACTTGATTCAGGTGGAAAACCCATGGAGCAGAGCAGCCTGTGTTCTCCGTGGATGCAGGATTCAGTGAAGAATTAGCATTTCCTTTGAATAACTCATTTGCAAACAAAACAATCCCGAGTCCAAGCTGTTTGTCCTGGGTGGCAGCTAAAACAGATTTACCAAGCTGGGAAATTCCATGGGGCAAATAAAAAAAAATCACTTTCCAATGAATTATTTCATCCCTTTGCTTTTAAACACTTTCTCTGCACTTTACAGGAGTCCNCTTTCCAATGAATTATTTCATCTCTTTGCTTTTGACCACTTTCTCTGCACTTTACAGGAGTCGATCAATTTAATTTGTGCAATCCTCCAGCAGAGACCCCGATGCTGCTGTTGTGCAGTAAATGCCTTTATACAATTTATTTCACCACACACAAGTCTTGGAATTCAATATCCACCTCCAGGTCTTGAGCCCGCTGGCCCTGGGGCAGTTTTTTGCTGAGCACGGGGCATTTTTCAGCCCCTCTCTCAGCAGCCACTGGCCCCTTGCAGCAATTTGGGGAACAAAACAGATGCTGCAGGATCTGATGGGGCTCTTTGACCAGAGAGAACAGGTAAATGAGCTGCATGGGGGGAGGATTTGGAAAATAAATCCCAGCAGCCTCCAAAGAGGAGCCTGGACGGCACAGAGCAGCCGACCTGGTGCTCAAGTCAACAAAGGTGGCAATAAATCCCCCAAAATGATGGCCCTGAAGAGGTGCATTTGCTTTGGGTTTTTTTTTCATAAAAGCATAAAAAATTACATAGAAACAAGATCTACAAGTGCCTATTTAAAAGGAAGGGTTTGTTTATGCCCATACCTCCAAATGATGAACCTGTTTCCACATCGCGACTGAAGGGATGAGTCTCGTATTAGGACTATAGAATACAGAAACAGCAAAAATTAGATCTCAGTAAGTAGTTCAGTATTGTTTATACATGGACTTTGTCTTCTTAGGGGCAAATAAAAATGATTTTTCTCAAATACATTTATATATGTGTATATATATATATATATATTTTTTTTTCAACCAATCTCCCCTCCCAGATTTGTTCCTAATATTTACTTTTGGAGATTCAAAGTGGTTTGGTTTCCAAGTGCAAATATGATTTCATAAATTTATTCTTCACTTTTTTTCCCCATAGGATTTGCAATATTCCCTGCCTCCCCGAATGTGCTGCTCAGTGGGGGAATGGAGGCACAAGAGGAAAGTCCACAGAATAACTTGCCATAAAACCCAAACGACAGATGCAGCAAAAATGATTTTGTGGCATTGGATCAACACTACAGAAAAAGCAACTCAATTCTTGGACTCTTCAAAGAAAAATAAGGCATTTTCTTCAAACACCGCACACTGCTTCTCATTCTGCTGCATGGGGGTTTGCATCCCCCCGTTCCAGATGGACAACAGTGCAATGGTCTCCTGCTTTTCCTTCAAATCCCAAATTTGCCTTTGAGAGGCTTGGGAAGAAGCCATGGGAAGGCTGGAAAGGTCTTTCCCATGACTCTTCTGAGTACAGAAACAAGGTTTTGGGGACAACTGTTAAACTACTGTTATTAGAAACGGAACCTCTTATTTTAGGAAAAAAATACAGAAAAGCAATAATTATAAAAATCTTGACATTGTATTGGTAATAAAAGAAACCTACAGTGCGTATGGGCCGGGTTTTACCTCCTCTCTCCAGGGGAATGCAAAATCAAAACATATTCTGAATGTCTTTAAACATAATTTAAAGAGTCCTTTCTTACCTGTGTCTATTTTTTAACCGGAGACAAGTTGTTTAGGCCATTTAGACAGGGTTTTTTTTTTCCCCTTTGCTTGACGTTAGTGTCCAGAGCGACGTGTTGCCTCTCGGGCTGCAGTTTACTCCTTGTCCTGGGGAAAAGTAACAAATATTGGCGCCCGACCAAGACTTGTTTGAGCAAAGCCGATATGTGCTGCAGATTTTGGCTATGCTGCTAGGCCTTGTGTAAGCAAAAAGGGGTTGTTTCTAAAAACGCCGTGCTGCTCCGAGCCACACACACGCTTGGAATCTGCGATGCGGGAGCAAGTTCTGCCCAAAGCGTGGGCAGGGCTTGGTGCATCAAGAAAACCCAACAGTGCTGCATTTAGTGGAGAAAAGACAAATGGAATTGGCTTTACAATGTAAAGAAAGTGATGGCTTTTGGAAATATGCAGCTTTTTAAGCTCTGTTCTCTGCCATTCTGGTTCTGAGGGGAGCCAAAGCTGTAAAAATTCATAAAGTGGCTGGTAGCAGCGTGGTCGGGCTTGCAAAGTTTGGAAAAGTGCAAAAAGTTGCAGCTTTTGCCTTGGTCATAGCAAATATAGCAAACAGGCTTGCTTATTCCCAGGATCTGCATCCCGGTGTGTGGCTGGAGGGGACGCAGTGAGTCCAGAGCGAGCCCCATCCCCGGTGCCAGCTTGTCCCCAAGGCCACCAAGCCGGCGGGGTGACCAACGGTGCTGCAAAACAAAAGCCTGGGCAAAAAGAGCTGCTTTTCATTCCTCTTCCCGAAACGCTGGGCAAAAAATAACCCCGAACGAGCGGGGCCACGCTCTGATGCTGCCCACGGTGCAAACACGGGCGGGCACGGGTCAATATGAGCTTTAAACACACCTGACGCAGGTGGCTCCTGCCTTCCCGCGCCGCGTGGCCGCTGGCCAAGCGCCCGCGGCTCCGCATAAAGGGATCCTTGTGGCGAGCGGCCGTCCCGCTGCCCGGCCTCGTTAGCCCAGAATGGAGCCATTCATGGAGATCCGCGGGGAAGGAGGCCAGGGAATACGGCCTGAACGCCGGAGCTGCGCCGGGAATGCCATTGGCCGCACAATGAGCGCCGTGTGGGAGCCAGGACGCTGCATCCAGCACCTCCGGGGCACCAGCAACATCCCCGCAGGCACCTAGGAAAAAGGAAAACACCCAAATCATTAATTTCTATTAAGCAAAAAAGAAACACCACCGACATCATTACATTCCGCCAAGTTTCCAGCTTTTTTTGCAAGCCATTTGCAGGGTTTTCCAGAAATGCAGCAGTTGAAAATAAAATGCGGGCCATTCTCAGGAGGGATCTCCATGGCACTCTCGTTAATTTATATATTTATTTTGCCTGTGAAACAGTTGTGGCTTATCTGCTGGAGAACGGACACGAAGCCAACTGGACGTGCCTCATGCTTTTGCAATTTCTGCGTGAGCCCGTGTGCAATTTCATTTCATTTTTTGGATGAAAGATATCCTATTTTAATAGAATAATAATAAAAAGACTAGATTGCGCTGCATCCAAAAAAAAATTAAGCAGGCTAAATAGTTTAGAGTTTAGTCACCAAAGTATCTGAAGAGGGGAATTTGCAAGCAGTTTGGGAAGTTTTGCTTCGGCTAATGCATGGAGAAATCTTTACACACTATCAGAGTCGGGATTAATTTGTCACCAGGCCCAGGAACTGTTCCCAATTGGAATTAGCCACACTAATGTCTGGAGCTGACAGGCACAGCTGCAGCAAGCTCGCTCATGTTTATTATTGTAGTTTTTCTTGTCTTTTAACAGTTTGTACACTAATGGAAGGGGGGGAGCTAAAGCTGCTCATCCTTGCTCTACTCTTGCAGTGACTTTGCTAAGACAATAAAATCCCTTAAGGGGTAGTTTTTAAGCTCCTTATGGGATCAGCGGTAACAGCAGAAAATATCTGCACTCACCTAAGGTTTTTTCTGGCTATCCCTTTGGAAAAATTTCTAACAGGAGAGTGCATTAAGCCACAGCTTTCTGTTCCGATTCTCTTTTTAATACCTGCTTTGGAAAATAGAAATCTGGGGCAAAGGATTAGTGATTCAAGCCATTGATAAACAGGGAACACAAGAAAAGAAAAAAAAAAGGCAGGAAATCTGAATTTAGCTGGTATATATTTTTCAAATACTGCAAAGGAGAAAGAGGCTATTGCCCCAGGCAACCCTTTATTTTCCCGGCTGGTTGTGCATAACTAGGCAGCCTTTGGAAAGGAAATCAACTGCCAGCACGAAAATCTTATTCATTCAATAAGAACTTGTTATGGCTCAAGCTAGTGGCTTATTAACTGGAATATAATAATATATTTAATAAACCCTCCTTGCAATGTGGATGGGGAGAGCCAGGCCCCAGGGGCTGCACATGGGGCTCTCCCTTGGCTGTGCAGGTCTCTCCGCTGGGACCCAGGTCACATTTGTGTCTAGATGGGGACTTTCCTCTGGTTTCTCTGGCCCCTGCACCCAGGTTTTGTCCCATGGGGAGAAGGGAGCAGGGCAAAAAGCTGCTCTCACATCTGCCTCACCTGCCGCGGAGCTGGTAGGGAGCCAGGCCACGCATCTGGAGCGGGAACTTGGAAGCAATTCCAGGTCCTGTGTTTTAGGCACCATAATAGGTCCGTAATGCGTTTCTACCCCCAGGTTCATCGTGAGCATCGCAGGCATGCTAATTCAGCTGGAATACGGCCAGGTTATCTGTGCGTTTATGTGGGAACGCAGCCAGAGGCGGAGCAGGCTGCGCTGGTGACTGCCAGATGTCCCCAAGAGCCAACGCGCAGGTGGGACCGTCCCACCGTCTTCCAAGGTCCCGGCTCTCCCGGGATTTCTGAGGGACTGCGGCACAGAGCTGGTAATAGAGATGGGTGGAGAAGAGGGTCTGAGAGGGCAGGGGACAGCAGCAGAGCAAGAGGAACAGAGACCCATGGGGTCTCCTGGATGCTCACTGCCACCTTCCAGCTTTTCCCGTTTTCACCCTTTCCTCGCTGTTCCTCCGCCTGGTCTTAAAGGCAGCCACGAACTGGCAGCCCAGCTTGGAATTGCGGCTGCTCCCCCAGGTGGGAAAGAGCAGAATTAGCTC
>VWPW01017538.1:0-21071 GCA_013389825.1 Crypturellus undulatus | reverse complement strand
TAGGGCTGCATTTCTTCCCTATTTGAACATTCGTTTCTCACCGTGGAGGCAGCACGAGCCGCGCCGCCCCGTCCAACCCAGGCAATTTAGAGTCAGGGAGGCTCCGGAAGGCTGGAAATACAATAAAATACAAGGTCTTGGCTACTTATATTGACCTATAGGAAGGCCTTGAAGCCTTTAGACGTATCACTGGGTATAGACTCATTGACCTGAGCTATTTAGGACACGTTTGTGTCTTTTCCATAGCCCAGCACAGAGCACAAGGGCTCTCAGCTGAGCCAGAGCCAGCCTGCACGATCACTCCAATTTTGGGGTGCAGAATGACTCTTACAGCAGTCCCCAAAACTCAGGATTTCTGCCCTCTGGCTTTACAAACCGCACACAGACAACCCCTGCGTGCTGACCCGGCACCCTGGAGAGTGAGCGCAGCAAAGAAGCCCATTCAGGTCACTGAGAACGGGATCCTCAGTAACTCACAATACATGATTCATCGTTGCGCTTGGCACCTTCTTTCTGCTGTGGATATTTAGACATTTGCCCAGCTAAGGAGCCCTCTGAGTTATACGTTCTGCATTCAGGAGCTCTGCATCTCTGCATCGCATTAGCTGATGATGGAAAGCAGCAGTTTAATATAACGTACAGCAAACCCAGCGTAAAAGCTCCGTGCCAAAGACAGGGAGGGATGGTTCCCTGTCTGACACCTGAGGAAAAACGGCACTGTATTCCACAGATTTCCAAGAGCCTTCCCAAAATCTGCGAGCAAGAGCATCGGCTTGAGTAAATCAGCACCCCAAAGGCACCACCTGGATTATATCGGATGGGACCAGGGAGCTACAGCAAACAGGTCTGCTGACATGAACACCTGACGTCCAGCAGCTGATGCAAAATATAAATTATTACTTAAGAAAGGAAACAAAAAGCAGTCGTACCTGTTCATCTGTGTAACCTTTTCCTTAGTTCTTTAATAAACTGCCAATTCTAGAAGCTAAAACTGCAGATGGTAGTTGAGAATCTTATTCATAATTCTTTATTAGATTATTTTTAAACTCTGCTCTTTGGCCATTTAATAATCGTTCTCAAATTGATTACATAAATTGCAAGGTAATATGAGAGTATAAGGAACCCCTATCGAGTTACAATGTACATTGGCTTCAATGGGGGCTGAATTTGGACTTTGCTATGGAATCTTTTCTTCCCTATGTCACTGTGACTTGTACTGAGATAGGAAATAAAGTGGACGAGATGTTTTTTTTTTCTTCCTCCAATGGAGAGATATTTAACTGTTCATAATCTTATGCACAAAACAGAAAAAGAAATGGAAATCCAGCATTTTCGTGCTGACTCTGTCATCTTGCAAGACGGTCTCACCAGGTTGGGCCTAAACATGAAATGATTTCAACATGGGCTGAGAAGCCAGCCAAGGTAAAAGGAGAGACAGGACTATGATGGAGATAATATGGCAAAGGAAATAAATCAATTCAAAGTTTGAAAAGGGAAATGAGTGGCTGGGGAAGCTACAGCAACAACAGGATCCAAAACCCTGCCAGGATTAAAGACAATAAATGAACATTAAAAGTATTAGGGGAAAGAACTCCAAGCCATTTTGCATAAATCATTGCTGCTTGCAGACTATAACCCTCTAAGTGACAATACAGAAGAGGAAGAATTTTCCCATTTTAGCATTAAGAATGTAGGGTTTCACAAAGGAAAATTACATATTTTCACAATACAAGTGAGTCCTAAAGCATCTACCTAAGGACCACTTACGAACCCGTCCGTTTTCCACAGACAAGCCAGCGAGGATGGTGCTTTTAGCTGCTGGCAGTGCCTACACCGACCGTAACTAGATGCTCAAACTGATGCTCCCAGTGAGAATTTTGCCTGTGTCACCTTGGGTTGATGAGTGGTTTTCGCCTTCCTCTAAATGTAGGTCCTAGAGCTACTCATAACCCAACATCGTTTCATTCCTCAGGTTTGGTGCTCGTTTGTGTTTCTTGTTTAATCTCACAAGATCAAAAACAGTAGATTTTCCACAAAGCTGCTGGGCTCTGTGAAGAGCTCTTGCAGTGGAACCCTGTAACGTAGAGAAGATCTGAAGAGATCTGGTCATTCCTTCAGCCCATGGACCGTGTAAAACACCTAGGGTACATCTAGATGCCAAGAAACAGCACTTGAATAGCTCTCGGTGTGTATAACATAGCTATCAGGCAAGATAAAATCAGAAACGTTGCATTATAATCTATAAAATAGCACCAGAATAAACTTCATGACAAAACAATTAGTCCTGTATCGAGTATGAAATGCAGTTTGCGGCACATTAAAATTCGGACAAGCTCCATCTGCTTTAACTGCACTTCCTTATAATTTAATTACACAAGGTATCCATGCCTGAGTCATTAACAGCATTGTGAGTAATGGGATTCATTAGCAGTGGCCTACATGTGCTGTTTGTTTCCTTATTTCCCTGAGCTATACATCAGTAACTTACAAAGATTTATATTTTGACAGTCTCCATCTGGACTATTCTAATGCAATTTTCCAGTATATATTTGTTCTCTTTCAGTGAATAAAGCACACTGCAATCTTTCCCCAAGACGGGAACAGCTTTATAAGTGCTCAGACAGATGTGTAGCTCTCCCACGTTAGTAGAGTTGCATTTTCTCCAAATAAAACTGTCTTTTTACAACAACAAGCAATATTCTGCTCTGTTTCTACTGGTGCTGCTTCAGTCGATAGTTTGAATCTTTCTTTTTCCTGAATTGGGATTGCAGCAAAAAAAAATAAAAGTACTTCTGTGGAAAAACAGTATTAAAAAATATACTTCAACCAGATATTCCAAGAAATTTCCCCAAAATGTTTAATGTCAGATTTTTGGATAACACAGGTAAGGAGTGTCAAGGTTAAAGAAAATTTTACATAGGCCATGACATCCTGCCCCAGTTGCATCAAACGTGTGTGGTTGGTGTTTCTTTTGGAGCTATTTCACATCCTGATGTAAATGTGATCCTGCAGTTCCTCAAGGGCTTCGTAGGAGAACGGGGCAGCACTTAAATGTCTGCACTGGTTGCTAATTAAAACCTAGTCAGGGTGTAGGGGTCCGCTCTCATATGCATGTATCCTAATGTGTTCAGTATTGTGTGTATGTCAAACCTCATCTAGAGAATAGGCACTGGAAATAAGAAAAAAATATATATATATAATATATTTTATATCTTTTATATATATATATGTGTGTATATATATATATACATATATATATATGTGTTCCCCAGGAAGCACCACCACATATTTGCACTCCCCTTCGTCTTCCTAACCCATGCACCTAACCCAGCACACAACACAAAGCACAACTCCAGGCATGGAGCAGATAAATTGAGTGCTGCTGCCTTTAATTTGCTTTCTTCTCCTTTTCTACAGCGCACACCATCACACAGAGGGCAAACCGCAGGACATCAGCAGTCTGGATGTGAGCAGCCCATTTGACAAAACCATAGCAGAACAAGTGGAAAATGGACAGTCTCCTGATTTGTGCCTAGTTTCTGCTTTTGAGGGGAGATATTGGCACTGCAAAAGCAGAGGGCTCTCCCAGGCCCTCTTCAGCCTTCAGCCTCGAGTGACTTCATGCCTGTTAATCCCTGGATCCGCTCATCAGCTTCCAGCGGAGGTGCCAGGGCAGTGGTTTCAGAGGGAAAGCTCCGTGGAAAGCTCTGGCTTCCTGGAAATCCTGGACATTCCAATGTGCAATGACAAATT
This sequence comes from Crypturellus undulatus, assembly GCA_013389825.1. Lineage (NCBI taxonomy): Eukaryota > Metazoa > Chordata > Aves > Tinamiformes > Tinamidae > Crypturellus > Crypturellus undulatus. The sequence continues at coordinate 17,318 of VWPW01017538.1, read as the reverse complement.
AGGCTTAAATTGTCACAAATAAGCTATTTACTAAGTGCAACACTAAGTTTCCCGCTAAAATTTGGGCAGCTTTCTAGTTATTGCCTGAAATAGTAGGCATTTATTTGGGGAAAAAATAAAGAGGAGGTAACTGAGCTTTCTGTGAAGCTGTCAACGATGGACAACGATGACTCGAACTCAACGTCTCAATTATTTGAGTCAAATATCCTGGCCGATCAGACGGTTTTGTTACATTCACGCCATTAACGCAACATCTGCACAGATATCCTGCCAGGAATGTTTCACTATGGTGATGAGGAAACCCATGAAAATACATTCAATAAGGCCAGGAACACTAAATGAATGTCTTCTTAGTACACACATAAATCTGCTGCTCTTTATTAAGTCCTGCAAGGATTTATTAAATTTTGTGTGGCTTTAGAAGCACAAAAGGAGTGTAATAAAAAGGGAGAGGGGGATTGCATATAATTCACATTGTAATAATGGTCAAATGGGTGATTATATCTTTTTCTAATGCAATGAATATTAAAGAATATTACATAAACTAATATTTGTGGAAGATTTATGCAATTCAAAGGTGGTTTAACCTTCAACAACAAAAATAAATCACTATATGTTTTTAAATATCTTTGCAATCAAAGTTTCTATCTTACAAGACTATAGTTTCAACATTATTTTCATCAGAATCACAATTTTATGGGAAAGATAAATTTAATTTATACAAGTGCACTTTTAGGAGCAGTGTGAAGTTTTGATTTTTTTTACCCATATTTTTTTTAGCCATTTACCCAGAGGAAATGTAATTCTATCATGTTTATTCCTAGATTGCTAACCCAGTGTTAGGCACCTGGTTACAGACAACTTTGAAATATCCCATCAAATTGAAATCAGGTTTTGCTTGCAGAGAGAGAGATCCAGTCAACTTGCAACCTCACCAGCGCACCAACTATGACCGGGTGCACCGGCCCATTTGACATACGGTAACGGTTTGGTCACCAGAACAAACTAAGTGTTCAAACCTGCCTTTATGTCACAGTTTTGAATAAAGATAATTAAAAAAAAAAAACTACTGACAAGAAAATATACTGGATGAATAGCAGACCTCTAGATGAAGGAGGGGAAATGATTGAAGGATGTCAAGGAATTGGAAAGTGAAATAATGGATTTTGGATTAGCCTTTCCATTTAAAATTCAATGCAAAATTGCTTTATCCAGGGCACTTTTCATGGGAGCTTAGAATGCAGCCTCGACAGAGATGGGAGTCTCTGAGGAGGCCATGGAAAAAACCCTTGAGAAATTCAAGAACAATAAATTTTCAGGAGTAAAATTTCTGAGGTTTCTAACAAGAAATATATTGTAAAATAACAGAGACAACAGAAAATAAAGTTCACATTTCTTTGCTCCCATGAGATTTGATACACAGCGGGAGTACAATGCTGACTTCTTTAGAGAGAAGACATATGAAACAAGCTGGATATTAGCATATTACATTAATATCACTGAATGCATATTACAGAATTAGCTCTGTCCAGCACAGATAATTTTACATATGCTTTTGTTTAAACATATGAGAAAAGCTACATTCGTTCCCTGTAAGATTCGAAGATCACTGGGGATTTTCTTTTTCTAAAACAAACGTGAAGATCACAAAATCCCAAAGTAGGCAGATGTTTCTCTACCATATTGATAAATGGATTTTTCAAATATATTTGAGTCCATTTGATTTTGGCAATTTCTGTAAGCAAAAGGATAAAACGCATTCAAGCAGTATCCAGTTATATACTAATGGTATGTTCCTTTTAAAGTAGAGCATGTATGAACAAATTCAAGAGATGATCTCATAAACTCTGAAAAAAATACATTACTTTTGTAATATAGAGAGACTTGGACTGCATGCATGCCCAGAAATGATGCCACCAGAAAACCACTGTGCAGATACTGCATTAAGGACTACTCCAGGGTAAAAAGTGCACGAGTTTATTTTAGCAAAACCTTGGCATGATGGAAATACATTAGTTACAGGGTTTCTCCTACCTACCTCTTTGATGAAAATCTGTTGATTAAGAGTGTTTTCCCTAATAAAGCTGGTAAATGGGATTTCTCTCTCCCTTCCCTGGTGCAGAAATGAAGTGTCCTGAGGGAATGTCAGAAACAACAGGGCTTTCCCGAGGTTGCCTAAAAAGCTACAATTCTGTTGTAAATGTCTCCCCATGAGGATGCACTTAAGGAACCTATGGTATAAATCAGCTGCTTTATTTCATATTGAGGGAAAAAAAATGTTAAAACCACTGCAGGGTTTGGCTTTTAAATGCATGCTGCATGCAAAAGCAACAGGTAGAGACCTGCCTTGCCCAGCAGAGCCAGTACTGCTCCCAAAACGTGCAATGAGTGCTGTGGCTGTGAGGAAAATATTTGAGGAATAATAATAAACAGGTCATCCATGACCTTGGTAACCAGGAGGGAAACAACCCTGCTCACCTGCACCAGCCAGAATTCCCTCCAGCATCCATCTCCTTTGGAGATGAAGAAGATGCCGTCTCATTCCAGATGCTGGACACGTAGGATGACCCAGTCCACCGAACAGGTCTAACCAGCTGCAGAAACAAAAAGCATCCAAACGAGCACGAACGTGACAGCTTGCTGCATGGCCCACAACTGGTCAGGGTTCTTTATAGATGAACAGCAGATTATTGGTCATAATAAAATTGCTTTAGTAAGATGAGAAGCTCTTTTGCCTAAGGCTTCTACTTAGTTTCCTTTTAGTTCATGAAAAAAGTCTATCAGAATTAAGTATTTAGAAATCAAGTGTGGAAAAGAAAATATTTTTGTTCACTGTCACATTCACACTTATTTTAAATTATGTTAAAATGTTTATGTTAAAATATTGTTACTGGAATGAAAATTCATCCTTTAAAGTGAAATTCTTGTCAGTTGTTTTTCTCCGAGGCAGAATACAGCCTCAGGAAGATAGATCTTGGCTCCTGTAAGGAGCAGTGCAGAACTCAGGTGAAGTTTTCAGCTGTAATGTTGAGAATTTTCTCACTTTTCATCTATTGAGCATTCTTTTCTATTGGTATTAACTGCTGATTGCAAAGACTTTTAATGTCCTTTTTTTCTAATCAGCATAGTTCCCTCCTTATTTATTCATTACTGCCACAGCCTGTATCTGTGATTTCAAAATTGCTCTCATGGTGACAGGAGGGTCATGTCACAACTTGACGGTGACAGGAACATGAATGGAGGGCACTGGAACTCAAGCTAACTGGAAGCGGAATAGCTTCCCTTTTCCCACAAATACCCTAGGACTCAGTAATGAAAAGAAGGGAAATGCAGGTCTCAAATAAAGAATTATAATTTTTAATCTTTAAAACATGGCAATGTTTTCTATTCACATAGAGAAAAGGACAATAATCAAAATAATTGGTAATTATGATGCAGAAATGCTACTGGGAGGCATCAAGATGCAAAGATTTCCATCTTTGACCTGTATCCCGTGTTTCTTATTTGTGTGTGAGCGAATCAACGGCAACATCTGCCGAGGTCGGGAGCATGAGTGGGAAATGAAATTAAATGAAAGGAATGGAATGGAATGAAAGGAAAGGAAATGAAAGGAATGCTGACAAACACTCAGCGGGGGATTAGGGAACTTTTATAAAAATTGTTCCACCTTCCTAAATAAGAATATGTGATAAGACTTACATAAAGATGAATGGCGTCTGTCCACAAACACGTATTTGCACTCAGTAGCATTGCGCAACTGATTTTCTTTCTTACCACCTGTCTTATTTAAAAGACATTTGAAATCAGGGTGTTTGTGTCTGGTAAGCATGAGATGCCCTTGCTTCCTGCATGAGAATCATTCCAGATCACAAAGAAACTTGCCCTAACTAAATAAATAAATATGTCTTAACATATTCAACCTTGGGTATTAACAGCTGCTTTCACGATTACTTTTTCCTCCTTCCCCACTTCCCAAGAGGACATGCTGTCCCTGGGGTGAAACAGGGAATTTCCTTCCCGTGTAAAGATCCAATCTTCTGTAATGAAGAGGCTCACTTGCTACGTCACAGTGCAAAAGAAATGGTAGAAACACAAGTACAAGAGCAAAGGGAGGGTGGTGTTCCACCAGCTTCTTCTGCAGAGAAGTGTGGCTAAGTGGGCATGGAAATACCAGGGGCTCCACAATACCTGCATCTGGCACCTCCTTACTATCATCTAGCAAAGGTAAATATCTGTGTTCGCCAGAAGAACTCAGCTGAGAATTCACTGCTGCCAGGGAAAGGTGTTGCTGAGTCAACCTTCATAGAAAGAGGGGTGCTACATGGGTTACTACTCCTGGATGAATTTCCTTTTTTTTATAAATATCCTCTTTTTTTTCCCCCAGGCATTAAGGTCCGCTTCCAGCAATTAATTTTGCTTTGTGTCTATGAGAAATCGGCAGCCGTTGGTGAGCAGAACGTGTGTTGACATCCTCCCCCTCGGTCCCCATCTGTCCCCGCTGTGTCTAAGGGGCTGATGTCCCATCCCTTGGCTGCAGCTCTCAACGGCAGCAAGGGACCCGCCAAGGGGACAAGCTGGGCACCCTCTGGAGAGGCCAAGAGCTTTCAAAGTTGGAAGGAACAGTAAATCTTGGTAATGCAGAAGCACGGCATATGGGCAGCTAGAATGCTTGGTCTTCTGCACTGAACCTTATGATCCAATATGTGCTTAATTACTTTATATGGTATTCCATATAAATTCCACCAGAATCGTTGGTGCTCATCAGGCAGGAATTACTTTCAAAACCTTATTTATTGCAACTTCTTTTATTAATAGCCAAGATTACTCAGCATAAAGGAACATTAGTTTTTACACTTTCACAATGTAAAATTCCTGCATACTACTTGTTGGCCACAATTTCCCCCCAGCAGTGACAGTGGTATAAATCTGTATTCATTTTTGCAGAATAAGTGGAATTTCTGAAGTTTTATCCTGGTACAATTCTCACTAACATTTATTTGGTACAAGATGCAGTTTATGAAGCATCAAATAAAGTGTGTAAATATGAAATTTGATGAGTTCTGCGTACGGAAATGCCATAAATGAGAACACAGCAGCTCAAACCTTTGCATTACACCTAAAAAGAAACATCCAGGATCGTAAAGACAGTCCTGCACCTTCTGCACATTGGGGGTGGTGANGTACGGAAATGCCATAAATGAGAACACAGCAGCTCAAACCTTTGCATTACACCTAAAAAGAAACATTCAGGATTGTAAAGTCCTGCACCTTCTGCACATTGTGGGTGGTGATTGAGCTGTGCTGAGTTCCTCCTAATGAAGTCAGAAAAGTAAATTCTGGGCTTGTTCCCCTCAAGAAGCCCATGCAAAGATTGCAGAACGATGGCTCTTCAGAAATAACCTTTCCCCAGTCAGTCCTGTCCAAGATCAAGATACGCATGTCTGTACCTCGTGGCACAGTCTGCAAATCTAGTGTTTTATTTCCTTATCCTCTCTCCTCCACTGTCCATCAGTTGGCAGAAAATGTAGACTGACCAGTTCATTACCTTTTTGGAAACATTTTGTCACCTGAAGTTGTGAATTTTCTTTCTCAGGCTCCAGGGAATCCCTCTACTTCCAGCTACTTCCCTTCCCCAGTGCTGCAGAGCAGATATTGATCCTTCCCAGCCATTAGCTCAGACCATCGATATTATTATTCACGTTTACAAGATACCTGTGCTTTAGATCGCAATATTTAGCTCACCTTTAGCCGTTCCGTGCACTCTGCTCTGAATGAGCCGCGTTTGCCGCTTCCAGCCACATCTCCGCAGGGAAATCCCGCTCCACGGCAGCAAGGAGAAGTTTGGATGGGGCAGATGGGGCTGCCCTCGCTGCTGCTGCAGCTCCCACCCCTTCTCCCAGAGGTGAATCCCATTATTTACGTCCCCTTGCCAGAGGAAGGGCATATCCAGGCATTTGATTTCTCAAGGACACATCATGTTGTGGGTTCATTTTCCCCCTGTACCTCCCACGCCGCAGCGCCTCTCTCCTTTCCCCAGCAATTGCTTCCTCCTCTGCAGTTTCTTCATCACGTTAATTTTTCTCAGGAGACCTCCAGCCAATTCTGCAGGCGATTTTGCTTCCCGAGTAATTTGAAGTTCATCAGCTCAGTGTTGTGCCTTGACCCCTCCGAAAGCCCTCATTAATCTGCCTTGCTCCCGTTCTCGCTCATCCTGGGACAAAACGGCCGCGTTGTCACTGTAAATAATGGCTCTGAATGCTAATTTTCAATTTTGTGTGTCCTTCTAATTTTCAATTTTGTGTGTCCTTCTAATTTTCAACTTTGTGTGTCCTTTTAAAAGACGGGCACATTGGAGTGAAGTTTATTTTGCTGCATGGGATTCACATGTGATAACACCTGGGAAGCGCCAGTGCTTTGTCACTGTCACCCTTAGCACCATGCTCACAGGATGGGGAGGCAGGCGGCACCTCTGAAACTGCTCGTGGTTAATGTGTTTTTGCTGCAAGAACAGTCACAATGTCTGGCCGGGTGTCAAAGAAGAGCATTGGCCACCCGCATTCCTTGTCCTGTAGCTAGGAATTCAGCATGCTTCAGTTCTTGCCCTAGAGCTATGTCGAAACACTTCTGTAGTTTATAACGTGAAGGAATATCTGCGGTAAAAAATAAATTCTGAAATATGAGTTGCTAAATTCTTAGATGCATCTAGAAGATACCTCTTCTTCTCTCTCCTCTCAGCAAGGCATTGGATAACAGCAAGCAGAGCTACATCACAAGATGCAGTAGAGCAGGGGAACAAATTCATGAGCTGAATGTAATCTCATGGCTTTTGGCAGCTATTAACAATTACATTCTGCAGAGGCTGTCAGTACAACAAAGTTTGGCTTCAAGTAGCTTTTCTCTCGTTACATCCATCATTCCTCACTGAAGATTTATTGCAATCACATGGAGGTATCAGGTAGCCAACTTATGTGGAAAAAATGGAAGTTTATCGAGATCTTGTTTTCATTTTCATGGTAAAAAATACCCTAGCAGATCTGCTAGTGCCCAGCCCAACCTATAAGGCTGTTTGCACCCACACATTGCAGTGGGAAACGTGAGCACTAAAGCTTTATTAGTGAAGCTTTCCTGGAGGATGATGACCACCCACTGGTCCTGATTCAATCCTAGTTGACCTGGTTAATGCCCTGCTGTCCCACTTTGCAAACTGTTCAGCGTGACATCTTTCATATGTGTTTATTTGGGATTTGGCAGGCAGCAAACTGGAAGTCAAACAAAATAATTGAAACATCATTGGCAGCTGGAGCCATGACCAGGATTGGAGGACCCATCTGCTAGGAACGCCGGGGCCACCCAGCACTGTGATCCCTGCAGGAGACCTTCCTTCCACGCTGATGCTGCACCTGGGTTCCTCTCATCAATGCACTGTCACAATAACAGCTCAGTGGATTAGTTTAGGTGCTATTTCTTGGTGCATAATATACAAATGAGTCAAGTCCCATATTGTTCACATTTTGTTTTGTGTGCAGCTTCCGAATCTCTTACCATTGTCACTGGCTGTAGGAAATTACTGGCCAGCCGTTCTTTCATCAGATAGAACATTACAGGTTACAAGATCAATAACGAAACAATTTGGGGATAAAAAAGCTGGAAATCATGAACCCGCTCATTTTCCGTTATAGCACTGACCCCAGTATTTACATCAGGTTCTTAAGAGGGTTCATGCTAATAGTGTTATTGGTGCTAGGTGCTCTCTGAGCACTTACGGGGCTTATAAGCCATGAACTATTTGAGAAATGGGTTAGCAAAAGGGGAACAAGGACCATAGGATTCACGCATGTGTCCCCATGTCACTGCATCCACAATGACATTTGCTCTTCCCTGTTAACGAGTGTCCCGTGAGGAGTCCAGGGGCTTTGAGTCAATGAAAGATGCTGCCTAATGACCACTGACACGAGCTTGGGGTCCAGCAGGACTTTGTTTAGTTCAGCCTTTTCCGTTTTCTGTTGTTCCTAAAATGTCAGCTTTCTAGCGATAAATAGGAAAGGTCAAAAGTAAAACTTTGAATTACTTGGAAAGCACAGCACAGTTTTGGCTTGTATTTGGGAGTCTTTGGGGAGTTCTCCTTATCTGTAAGCAGTAAGTCTCATACACTGCTGGGCTTCTTAACACTACAAACAATTCCTGCCCTAATTCCTGCCCTGGCACACTCCCTTAGCATCCCCATGCTCAGGGTTCCTGCTGTTCGCAGGCAGCATCTGGCAGTGAAACGTGGTGTGAGGGGCAAGGCCTTGTGCCCTCCACCCCTGCTTTATTCTTAAAAACTGGGGAGAATTACACATTAAATGAGAGGAAACCCAGCTCTCCATATAATCTTCATCTTTTTGTAAATCTATCCGCTTCTGCCAAGCCTTTTAGGACACCTCTCCTCAGTGGGAGTTAGACATCCAAATATATCTTTGAGGAGCAGGCTCAGACCTGTTGCTGTACGGCAATGTGGCAACGTTCATGGCCATCTGCATCACGTCCCAACAACGCTGCTGCCGTCTAATCCATAAGGTCTCCAGGGTGAGATTGCTCATACTTGGTGGGTCTGAACTAGTTAAATGACCTTCTGAAACAGCTGAAGAAGGGGGTTGTGTACACTTGATTCATCCTATCCTGATGAACACGTCTAAGAAAGACAAAATGATGATTTTCTCTAGAAGCATCTTCCTCCTGTTGTTGAGTATATTGGGGAACTGCTTTTAAACTACAAGTTGAGTGATATGCACCCACCAAACGCTTTGGTTAGGATGCATGGACACTTCCTCTCCCAAATCCGGAGGGATGCACATGGAAACACCATGCAGCGCCAGGGGTTTCGGCCGCAGCAGACGCTCCGTGCAGATGCACCAATGCGCAGCGGTGCAGTGAGCTGCAACGGACCTGAGCAGCAAAGAGGAGGATGTTACCCCTGCTCATTCTAGAGGTTTGTGCAAGGTCTATCATCCCCCGTGCCCTCCCCACCACCGAGGGACCACAGACATCAGAAAAGCTCTTGCTACAAGGGCAGAGGAGCTCCACGAAGCTAAGGAGGAAGGAGAGCAGGGCACTTAGTTCTCCCAAAGCAGCTGCTGCGCGATGTTGAATGTCAGCGTGTAATGGAAAGTGGAGAAATAAATGTATGACAAGAACCCGTGGATTTATTTGCTTTGTTCCAGTCAGTGATCTGAACAAAACCCTCCGATTTCCCAGGAGATCCCGAGCCTCTCTTTGCCAGTCAGCTCCAGCGCGCTTGGCGTTTCTATTAGCGTGTCCTGACGGACGCTGCCACTAACTCGCCTCGGGTACCGGCTGCGGCACGGAGGGCAAAACAAGCTGCTCTGCAGCGAGTCTTTCAAAGCCGCTTCCCGGGCACGCGTGTGCGGACACGTTAGGAATAATTCACTTTACTGGGAGCAATTAGCATGCTTCCTACCTGAACGGACAGAGGCAGAACGGATCCAGAAAGCGCCACTGCTGCCTGTTTCCATGCCAATATGGTCTTTGCAACGCCAGCAGCTGGAGAGGAATAGATATGTCACGCTATACCGACTTTACAATCACGGTTTAGCAAGCATTATCAATTACTTATTACTTAACGCTGTAGCACAACGTTTCTGCAGTGTCCCCACACACATGCCCAGGCCAGATATATTTATAGCAAGAGGTAGTTCCTGCACTGAAGTGCTTATGAGCTCAAAGGGTATGACAGACGCTGTGAGAAAAGGAGATTTACTGTGCCCATTTTCCTCTTTTATTAGGCCCATTTTTCCCTTCGGGAGCTAAGTGGATTAAACGATGTGCCAGGCAGTCAGCAACAGAGCTCAAACCCTCCTGTCCCTCGCGGGGACACTGCCGGATCCCACTTCCCACCCAGTCCATGTGCAGCCCGGGAACCGCTGCTTATTCCAAGCACACACAGTTCTGCCTGATCTTCCTTTCTGCTGAGCACCCGGCAAGTGCCCCGTCAGCACTCTGGTAATGAAGGTCACTTCTTTTGCTGACTGCTGCCGATGGGGTCCCTGGGCACCATTTCACTTACAGGCAATTCCGCGAGCAGACATGCTTTCCTTCTGCTCTTGGTTCTTTTTTTTCCCTATTTCTTTTTGCAGTGTTTCATAACCCAAAGCACCTGATTAATTCAGCAGTCTCCGCACGGTGCCCAGGCAGCTGTATGATTAGCCTCTCCGTGTATTTTAAGCTGTTATGAGCTGAACTGCTGTGATCTCCCATAAATTCTTTTATAACTGTGCAAGCAACTACTCATCTAATAAGAGCGGTCTGCATTAATTCTAGGACCTCATCGTGCCCCGATACCTCCAAAAAAAGCACACAATAAGGAGCAGGAAAATTCTCACCCATTGAAGGAGGCCTGGAAAGCAACGCACCTAAAGTCCTGCTGCTGCTGCAAGAACAGGGCCAGGTGACAGAGCCAGTGACAGGGCTTTGGGCTGCAGCATCCCCCGGGAGAAGGGCTCTTCGCTCAGAGACCTTTAGGAGAAACAAGAAGAGCAACAGATTATGAGAGAGCTTGCAAATGAGGATGAACGTGTTTGTTGGTGGTCAATGACGAACCTTTGCTGTGTCTTGGACGAGCAGGGAACTGATGCATAAAACATAATCCCTGCGCAGGGCCTGATCTAGAGCCCTCATTAATATGATGCATTTTGCATTTGCTTCGAGGCAGGGCAAACCTGCTAGTGCTTCTTCTAAAACGGAAAAATAATCTTGCACCCAGTTTTGGGAATCCTCTGATAGTCCCCCTCATACAGAAAGCATAAAATTGAAGTAAATAAAGTAATGCAGCTGGGACATAAAATATTCATAAAGTACATGGACAGAAACAAGGAGTAACAACATGACATTTCATATGAGGAGGAGAGAGACACAGTTTTAGACTTAAAAAAGGCCCTAGTTATGCATTATTTGTAATATGTTAGTGCTGGAAGACCTAAATCACATTTGCATTGTACTGCGCTCTGTACAAACAGACAAAGATGACCTGGGAAGTTTCCATTAGGAACAGATAAATAATAAACACAAATAAAGCAAAGCAAATCCTGGTAGCATATTTCAGAAATAATCTGCAAATTGAAACTGGATTCCCCAGAAACAGCCTCGCCACCACGTGAGGTTCCTCCACTTTGAACCTATTCAACTGTCTTGATCTTTTCTGAGGACCTCGATGAACATCTCGCCAAGGTTCATCCACAGCAGCCATCCACCACCCACGCAATAGAGGTGATGCCCAATTACTGGAGCCCAGAATGAGTTTATTCTCTCTTTCAAACATGCTTTTTCTTAAAACAAATTAACAAAAACCCTTCTGAGTCCAGGAGTTGCATTCACAACCTGGCCAAGGAGCAGATCATGCCTTGGGCGGGCTGTGTCACCACACTGTATGGTCAATTGGCAAAAAGGGAGGCCTTCTGCTTTGCCGTCCTCCAACATCCAACTCTTCTCATCCCTAGACAATGTTTTATGGATGCTCCAGCCGCCAGCTGGGAACAGCAGGAGATCACAGAGCTTGAGGTGAAGATACAGGGAGCCACAGAGAGCCCTTCCTTAGTGACTTCTCCCTGGGCTTCTCACATCAAGGACCTGCGAGGTCCCGTTCACCCACGCGCTCATGTGCTCCGTTCAAGAGATGTTAGGGATTATCGTCAATATTTTTAAAAGGAAAAGACTGCTTCCATACTCCACATCTGCAGGAGCTTCCCAGCTGCCTTCTAGATGCCATTTAGGTTTCCTCTTGGATCTGTGTCCAGCAATGCCCCATGAGCCAACCCGGGTGCTCTGTGCTACTGCGTCTCTAATTTAGCAAAGAGGAGGCAAGAGGTGAAACGAGGAGGATTTGTCTCCTGGAATTTCCAAAGGAAATTGTGCCTTAAGCCGCATGTTGTCAGCTGCAATAATCTTTTCAAGCTTGTTGGCATTCAGGAAAGCTTTTCTGTTTTTCTTTTGAGGAGTGTTTCCAGCTATGGGGAGTGGGATAGGTTTTTTTTTGAATAATGCAGATTTATGAGGGAGGTAGAGAGATGAAATTTGGGTAGGGTGGAACTACACCACATGTAGGAAGAAGAGCAAGGTCACATATGTTGTTTTCTATTGCTTATTTATTTTTATGAATGTTTTCATCACTTTTTCAATGCATAATAAATGAAAAAATGTTAGCAATAGAAAAGGCAAAAAGAAGAATAACAGGCATGCTGAGATGCTGCAACATATGAGAAACAAGAAAGACACAGGCATATCTATCAAGAGATTAAAGTTGTTTAAAATGAATAATATAAAAACCTGGCACTGTCATCCCCTCTGGTGGATATTTAGTTATCTGTAGCCCGGACACTAAGCAATAGGAATAGGAGTCATTGCTGGAAATCCTCGGCTTTTCCACAAGTAGGTTGGCTCTTGCTTTAATAAATCATCTATTTTGTCCTAGATAATGCCGTAATTTAAAGTGCATATCCAGCAAAAGACGTTCTCAAAAAAAAAGAAAAGAGAAAAAAACACACATACCAAAAAATTTAAAAAAACACACNAAAGAAAAGAAAAAAAAAAGAGAAAAAACGCACCTACCAAAAAATTCAAAAAACCACAGTACAGCAGAGGTTGTTTTTAATTTCAAACCATGCAGAAGGAAATCGCCTCCCTGTCTTTAGAATAAGAGAAACCTGTCAGTCATACTACAACATATCTTTTAGGGCTCCAAAGACCATCACCATTTCTGATAAAATGGTGATTTTGAAGAGTTAATACTTCTGCATACTGCAGGATAGTCTCAAAAATATATTGTCTGAGCAGTTTAAAATGCTCAGAGTCTCAAATTTCCCAAAATGTTATTACAATGTTATAGAGTGATTTCCTTGTGCTTGAAAGAACTACTCTTGATTTATTCTGATACTGCGCTCCTGCTTTACATCTCATAAGGTTAGAAATTGGTCTTTATTATTGATAATTCTCCTGATAGCGTTGAGCTGATTGTTATTGCTGTTAACAGCGCAACGTGGAACGTGTTAATGGTCCATGGCTCTGCCTTAGGAAGGCCACCTAACGAACCGGCTGTTTACGGTGGCAATGATTGATTCATCGGTGATTATATTGCTTAAGCCAACGGCGGCATGAATCAAAGATGACACTTGTTTCCTTTCAGGCTGTCACTTAGCTTTAGCGCTCTTCACGGTAACGGGTGTTGAAGGCTGCTGATGAGCACGGCCGTTCTCCACGTTCCCTTCTTGCAGCACTGCCATGAACTATTTTTAGTGCCACTTTGCTACCAAAATAAACAGCTGATGATTCAATTGCACAGACAGGACAAGGAGCCCAGTATTAACCTCTCGACGAGAGCCAGCTTGGGCACGGTGGTGCTTGCTCTTGGAGCTCAGCCACATGGTCGCGTTCAACATGACCCCATGTGTTAACCATAATAAATGTCCATAGGTGTGTGCATGTTGTCTGCAAACAGCTCAGCTCAGACCGTAGCAAAATAGGCTGAAATGAGTCAAATGACCCAATGGTTAAAGGCACACGCGAACGGCTCCTGAAGCCCAGCTGATGCGTCGTAGTCCATTCAGCTTCGGTAATTCACTCGTGTTTCTTAACACTGGTTAAGTTAAAGCTGCTTTGTATAAGGTTGGCAGCATGAAGGGACCATAAAGGAGGAATAAAGCACAGATTTATACAGTTTCAGGCACTTTAAGGACCATTTAAACGGTCATGGAGCTGTAAAGGGACCCTAGTGTGGCACCAGGTGGGGGAGCAGAAAAATGCTCCTTGTGCGCTCGGTGGCACGAGCAGGAATGCTCCCTGTGCGCTCGGGGGCATCTCCCTGTGTTTGAGCACGAGCAGGGATGCTCCTTGGAATGCTCCAGCATCCACAGAGCTTACACACAGGATTTAAAGAGGAGGATGGAAACAGAGCTTGAAAATCTCGCTGCCCTGTGTTCAAAGGGGTTTCTCCCAGATGGCATTACCCAAATCTCATGATCTGACTTTGTTAAGTTTTCTCTGCATGGCTCTAACGCAAAGCGAAGGAGCTCATTCACCTCCTTCTCATAAAAACATCCATTTGCCTCTGATGCAGGAATATAAAGGTATTACCACCTACACGTTGTCAAAGTCTGATGTCCAAGTGCTTTGGGAAAATCTTTTTGCTTAAGCCTATGAAAAAGTGTTTTCTCCCACTGCTGTACAGTGGGAGACGAGATTATATATATATACATACATATATATATGACTATATACAGTCCTGGAAATACAGTTACAAGTCCTGGTCACCAAAGCAGAGACCATCATAGTCCCATGAGAATCAGCCAAATTCAGTGATTCTTCTCTCTGCAGCCTCTAGATAAATGATTGCCAGATGATTAATAGTACAGTGAATAATAGGCAGATTCCTCACTGCTGGGTACCAACCACTAATACTTCAAATAAACAGAAAATACAGAAATAACAATGTAGACAATAAAATACAAAAACCAAAAATGCTTAGGTTGTTATTATTTAATAGGCCAATTAAACTAAAATGCTGACAAATTAACTTGAATGAAATTGCCTTGGAAACAGCTTATTTGTGGAACAAAACAATTTCTCTGAGGCCTTTTTTTTGCCAAAAATCTTTGAAGTATTGAAACTTCCAGAGGGGAAGCTGCAGAGACTATGTCCAGTAACAGAAAATGTTATTTTTGAAAACAATCTTTTAGTAACGATACCACATTGCGCAGGGCTTGGTTACCTGACATCACAAGTGGAATTGTTACTTGCTGAACAAGCCTGTACTGGGGAGGGCTGTGTTACATTTCCCCATCTGCTGCTTTCTTGTCGCTTTAGCAACACGCGGAGCAGAAAACAAAGACCCAGGTTTAAAGGCCTGCAGGGCCCCGAGGAGCCGACACTCCTGTCAGAGCCGGTTCCTAAAGGATTCCAGCTGCGGATGACCCGAAATTCAGCAGTCTTCACCCTCCGAGGGGTGCCAGTCCATCTGCCAAGTCCATCCTCCGTCTTCAAGAAGAACACGTCAGCTCTGGGCATACAATCAAGGAGTATTTTTTTCTTCTTTTTAATGTGTGATTATAATGCGAGCGCTGGGAATGAATGCTGCAAACTGATGAAGGGCCGTGGCCAGACCACACACTGGGGATTTTTTCTTTCCTGAGCGTTAATTAGCATCTCTCGAAGCCAGAGAGTTTCGTTAAGAACCCAGTTTCGATTTGCGTATTAAAAATTACAGGAATGACAGAGGGAAGCGGTGCCGGCGGCGCCCAGGTGTCCCTGCCGTGTGCGCTGCCCCGGTGCGCCCGCAGAGCAGAGGACAGCAGACGTGCGCGGCGGCCACGGCCCTTCTCGTTTTCTGCTTTCTGCCACGTTTACTGCACGGTGACGCTGCCCGGGGGAACGTAAAGACTCCCCGTGCTGCCTTGCCAACCCTCCGAGCGCTGCAGCACCGCGGTTTCGTGCTGAAGGGGCTCAGAAGCCGAAAGGATGAAATCCAGGTCATGGTAAATCGGACCCGTGCTGCATTACCCGAGTGCCCGGGCCCTGAGCCCGGTGATGCTGCAGTGGTGCCCGGTCCCTGCAGATCCCCCAGCCTGGGGACCAAACGCTGCCCCAAGCGCTTCAGTTCTCATGTCTTCTCGTCTCAGTATCCACATCAGTGATTAAAGGTTTTGTTAAATGGTAATTGCAAACTTAACATTACCTCTGCAGAAGCTAAGCACCCAAATCAGCCCCCTTGCAAAGCACAGCAGCTGGCACGTATTCCCGGTATCCATGACCGAACAGGCAGGGCATTTATCTCGGATCAGGAGGTTGCTGAGGGTGATAAACCTTTGGGCTGCAAGTTCCTGTCCTGCCAGGTAAACCTCCTCTATTTGCATGCAGCACTCGAAAGTTTTCTAAACCTTCAACTTGCACAACATGCAACACAAGAAACTCCTGCAGCTGCTTACTTCATCCTCCTCCATCATCATGGGTGCAAATGGGTGCAACAGCAAAATCCTAGCTGAATCCATGAGGTCCAAGGAAGGTGGGCGAGTTTTGGTCAAGCCCGTTCTGTTTGAACGGGAGCCGGGTAAGCACTGCCCATAGGAACAAACTCCCCAAGCACTCACCATGCACACGAGGTCCCCCTTGGGGACAGCAACGTCCCCACTGCCCAGACAGGCTCCAGGGTTCCTCTCCATCAAGCTGCACACTTAAGATTGACTGCCTCCTGCTGCGGAAATGGGAGAGAGAAAATACAGCCCTTGATATTCACGCTGTTTCCCTATTTTCCCACATCCCAGGAGCCCTCTGCCTTTTTCTAAAGATTTTTTTTCACATTGTTATTTCTCAAAAAGTCATGCTTTCCTTAATGAGGACTGAAATCCAAAGTTGAGCCTCTCTCTCCTCTTTGAGCACAGTCACTGACAACAGTCAAGTTTGTGAAATACCATGGTTTTGGTTTTGCACCCCAAAACCATCACGCTTGATGCCCCAGGATAACCTGAGCCTGCGGGACTGCTCCCTGCTGCTCAGCAAGAAGCTCGGTGCCCTCTAAGGTGCCAGGCACCACGTTCACCACCAGCTTGAGCCAGTGCTGCTTTGTGCGACTGCATCAGCTTGGTGGTTCACGCAGGCAACATTTGCTCCGTCTTTGCGTGTATTTGGTGGATACGAGTGCAAAATCCACGGTCATACCTTAATTCTGAAAGTTTAATGGAATTTTCCTACCATTAGAAGCAGGAGAGGAAAAATCCACGGCTACACGTGTAGAGGAGCCCAGAAGGGCAGAACAGGGTGACTAAAACACATATTTCTGCTAGATCAGGGGTAAAAAGATGTAAACATTAGAACTAGATTTAATCAACCATATTTAGTTAAAACTTAAAGTTTTAATGTATATTAGCAGAGATTTGAATTTAGCCAGGCACAGGCATTGCTCCACATACACTTTTGCACATACAGAGATCTAAATATATATAAATATAGGTGAATGTAGCTCATGCATTCAGTATGAAGCCAGAAGCGTCTCCAAATGCCGCTTCCCGAGGAACGGCACATTCATTTTATAAAGCTCTGTCTCCCCAGAGCCGCTCACTCGTGTTCTTAACAAATCCCCCGCTGCGTTTGATCATCTACATCTATTAGCTGCAGCTAAGAGCTGGTATTTCATTAGCGCTGCAGGGAGGCAGCTGGAGCGGGCCCCGGCGCACGGCGTGACCGTGACGGAGCCGGCGGGTGGCCGGGCACAGCATCACCTGGGCCCCTCAGAGCCACGAGCGGCTGCCCACATTCCCGCAGCGAGGAATTCCGCACAG
>VWPW01017534.1:0-22908 GCA_013389825.1 Crypturellus undulatus | reverse complement strand
TGATGAAAATAAGTCTCAACCTGCTCCCATCTTCCTTACAAAGACCCTAATTATATGAACATGATAGGAAAGGAATGGGCAAGTGAAACACTGTGTTTGAAAGCAAAGTTGCGCTGACGTTTGTATGAAGTTTATATGGTGACTTGCAGGAATAGGAGGATGACTTCAAACGTGCGCTTTGTTAGGACTGATACTTGCATGAAACTAATGGCAAATATCAGAGAAATTGGGGAGGCCGAACAGGGCTACTTTGATGTTTTGAAAGTGTTAACAATTTATGGAAAAGGTAATTTGTGTCCTGAATTATGTTATTTGATCACTTTTCCAGGNAGCGCTGAAGATTGTATGAAGTTTATATGGTGACTTGCAGCAGTAGTTGACTAGGGAATAGGAGGATGACTTCAAACGTGCGCTTTGTTAAGACTGATATTTGCATGAAACTAATGGAAAACATCAGAGAGATCGAGGAGGCAGAACAGGGCTACTTTGACATGCTGGAAGTGTTAACAAAAGGTAATTTGTGTCCTGAAGTATGTTATTTGATCACTTTTCCTGATGAAATTCCAAGGAATCTCCTGAAAGAGAAAAAAGCTTTAAACGTCATGAGTTATCAGAACCTTTTAATTAAGATTAACAGGCTTTAAGCTTGTGTTCATTGTCTGACTCCCCTCTAAATGGAAAGAAGAAACTTTCCTGGCTGTTTGTGTTGGTTCTGATGTGCGTGACTTGGTTTTCAGGAGCTGTTATTCCCTCTCCCACAGACATACATTGGTACCCTCCTTGTGTCCGTCAACCCTTACAAAGAGCTGGATATCTACACGATGACCCAGATGCAGCTTTATCGAGGGGTGAACTTCTTTGAACTGCCACCACATCTGTAAGTAGAGCCCATAGGATTTTAATGCAAATTAATATCCTGGATTTCCTCCATAATGTCATGTACTAGCAACAAGGATGCAGAGTCCCTGGGTTTGGTGAAGGTTCATATTCGTATCTTCCTGTATGTAGGGAGGTATTTTATCTCTTGCAGCTGACCATGAGAGTGAAAATGGAGCAAAAAATTAGAGGTGATGTGGGGAAGTTGTACAGAGAGTCTCTGAGATGGTCTTGAAGTTCCTATCCAGGCTGGTGGGCCCTATTGCATGGGGTCTGCTCTGCTCACTGCCCGACTGTGTGTGTGCGAGTCCAATATCTTGTCTGTCAGTTGTCCAAAACACTCAAGTTCTCTTGTCTTGGTCTCTAGCCCCATGTGAGTTACTAAAGGATGAGTTCAGTGTTTCTGAACTGCCTCCCCTTGCACTTCCCAGGTGGAAGGAAACACAAACTTCAGAATCATGAGCCAGAATTTCTCCTTTTGATGGAGAGAAATTGTTGGGTTTTGAAGGGGTGTGTTTGGGGCATTAGGTTTGGTTGCCTGCCCCAATGGCACATGTGTTGAAGGCTCCATTAGTGAATAATTTGTATATGAATTAGTATATGACGTTTCCTGCAGAAGTTGAGATTTTTCTTGTGTGGATACCAAAACACACCTGCCTGCTGTAGAGAACGGAGTCCTTACTGTGTATATACTATATTCACCAGAAATACCTGCGGCCCAAAAATCCTGTAGCAACAGTGGAGAAAGGATATGGTCTAAAAATATAAAATGGGTTTTTACTGTGAGACTTTGGTTCTGAGCACTTAGCCAAGGAGTCTGTACTGAGAAAACCAGCTTCACGTCACCGTTTCTAATGCACACTTTCCACGTGAGTGTGTCTCGTGCTTGCTGTGCAGCTATGCCATAGCCGACAACGCGTACCGGGTGATGTGCAGCGAGTACAACAACCACTTCATCCTCATCTCCGGCGAGAGCGGGGCTGGGAAAACGGAAGCTTCCAAGAAGATCCTGCAGTATTACGCAGTGACCTGCCCGACAACGGAGCAGCTGCAGATAGTCCGTGATCGTCTGCTGCTTTCCAACCCTGTTCTGGAGGTAATCAATGAAATAAATAAGCAGGAGCGATGAGGTGTGTGCACACACTTGCACTACCAGATGGCTTCCAATTTTACTGTTTTGAGCTTGCAGAAATTCCGCCTTTATGGAGCACAAATATCCCAGTGCAGTTTCACAAATTTCAAGGCTGATGTGTGCGGTCAGAAGCTGCGAGCACAAGTTGTCTGTGTACCATATACCAGTTCTTCCTGGCTTCGGTTACAGATGATACAAAACAGAGCGATAATAGATGCAGCTAAAATCCAGATTCAAGCTAGAGAAATACATTAATTTATTGTTCTTTAATCCCACTAGCTTCCGTGCTAGGACTCAGCTGATGTAGCAAGCCTTGGTTACTAGAGCTTTGTCCTGTCTTGGGTGTTAGGTGCTCAGTAAAATGGAACGTGACTTGATTTATCCATTTATCCACAGGCTTTTGGAAATGCAAAAACTTTGCGTAATGACAACTCAAGCAGATTTGGGAAATACATGGATATCCAATTTGATTTTAAGGTGAGAACAAACTTAATGGACCAATATTGAAACAAGCTGTATCAGTGAACCTGGGCGCTTTACCAGGCAGCGGAGGATTTATTGACTGAGGGTTACTGACACTGCAGATTTCTGACCTCATTTTTACAGGTCTTATGAGTGAGGTGGCTAGTTATATATCTTGAAAGCTTTCTGCATTACTGGCAACACAGCCTATACTCTGCGGAAAGCTAATATAGATTGCTATAAAGCACAAGTTATATTAGGACAGCAAACTCCTTGGATACAACATACACTGCTCTTGGAAACGTTTAGACAAAGCAAAAGACAGTAAATAAACAATAACACATATGCTTCAAAAACACTGTTCCTAGGAACAAGAATTTTATTTATATTTTTTGGTGTTGGTTGTTTTCCTAGGGAGCTCCAGTAGGAGGGCACATCCTCAGTTACCTCATTGAGAAATCCCGAGTTGTCCATCAAAACCATGGAGAAAGGAATTTCCATATTTTCTACCAGTTACTGGAGGGTGGAGACAAGGATCTCCTCTGCTGGCTCGGGCTGGAACGCAACCCCCAAAAGTACTCGTATCTCATACAGGCGAGTGAGAATTCGTCCCTCTGCATTTTGCATCTGGAACAAATACTTTTTTTTTTTAATTAAAACTATGCACTGGTGAACTGCTAAGAGAAGCCACTGAGCACCGTATTTTAGTGAAACTTGCAGATAGATTGTTTGAAAAAATGTTTCTTCTTATTTCTGTAGCAATAACTGTTCAAGCTGTGATGGTCTAAGGATGCAAGTGGTAAATATCTTTCAGGGGATAATATCTTTCACTGGATCACTGATATAGCTGTAGGGATAGAAACAAGATTTTGGCCAATGTGGCCCAGTGCCAGTGGCAAGTTATGGTTTGTATAAAGGCCCCCCTTCCAAGGGTCCTTTGAAACACTGGTATAAGATGAGTTCCTTGTGACTTAGGCTTTCATTCATATTGTATAGGTTCAGAAAATGCAGTGCACCATTCATAGTAGTGCTGCTGGAGCTTCTAGTTGGGCAAAAGATAAGATTATTATTGTTGTTGACACAGTAGATTACTTTAAGCCCAAGCTCTTCACAAAGCTTAGACATTTTTATAGGAATCAGTGTCTAGGCTCCATGTTTTAAGCAATTGTTGATGAAAGACACAATCACATGAATCATGTTCTAGATTAACAAAAGTGAAACTATTTGCTATAGCTAAACAGTTTGAAACTGCATTTATGCAAACTGCAAAAGAAACCTTGCAAATTGGAGAAGAAAGTTAGACTTAGACCAGCCTGTGCTTGTTGATGATACAATTGCTTTACCAGCGAATCGCACTAATTCCCTTTCTTTTACTGCACAGGGTAAATGTGCCAAAGTGTTTGCTATTAATGACAAGAATGACTGGAAAATAGTCCGCAAAGCGTTTTCTATCATTGACTTCAGTGAGAAAGATCTAGAGGTATGCCAGCAAGGGGACTGAGCCTCCCGAAGGGGACTTAAGTAAGGAAAGCACCAGTATTTATCTCTAGAAATGATGGAAACATCCCTGTGTGGGAAGGGTGTTCAGGATACCATTGCACAGGGTGGGAGCAGAGCTCCGGAGCTGGATGCAGCCCGATGGCCATCGCTGGCAGCGCGTCTCTGCAGCGGGTGGGCCAGCTTGCTGCCTTCAGCCCAGCCGTGCTTTATCAGCATGGACGGGGAAGGTGAGAACCACCTCCCAGAGCTGTAGGAAACTGTGTTTTAACAACACATTTCTTGTTATTAGCATCTCTTTGGAATTGTTGCCAGCGTCCTGCACTTTGGGAACATTCAGTTTGAGGAAGACAGCAATGGACACGCCATCATTCGCAACGGCACCCAGATCAAGTGGATCTCAAAGGTAACCGCTCTCCTCCCGTTGTTGGTATTACAGGTTCTACCAAGAAAGCCTCAATCCTGCTGGGTTTGTTTCTAATGGGGATAGAAAAAATCCGTTCCTAGAAGCGGAATGACTGCATGAGCAGTCCCAGTTCTTGCTGGAAGTTGTGTGGCCTCTTTTTCCATAGCCCAGCATGAGAGAACGCCTGGATGAGCAGTAGCATCTCCCTGAAGTTTCCTGGCTTACCATTGCTCATCAATGAGCATATGTGTAATCTGAATGAATAGGAATGGCTAACAGTGGGGTACACCTTCACAGAAAAGTGCTTTTTTTTTTCTTTTTTTTTGTAGTTTGTAGGAAAGCCATTTCCTCCCCATGTTACTTATTTAAACAGGACTCCACTGGTCATATTTTGAGGGCAAGTATCTCTCTCTCTGCAGCTGCTGGGGGTGCACTTGTCGATCCTGCAGGAAGCTCTCACCCATCGCAAGATCGAAGCCAGATCCGAGGAGGTATTGACTAGAGCCATGTAACTCCAGCCCGCCGGTGCCAGCCTCATCTAGTGTTAGTGACAGATGAGGAGCCCTGTTCTTAAGTGTCACAGTAAAACCAGATCTCACCGAGTGTCTTTCTCCTCATCCCTATCACCTGACCCATCGAACTGCTGCGTATGGACAGTTGAGTGGGAAGCATTCACAGTGTTCATGTGTTAGCACTAAGTGTAAGTCCTCCTAGAAGCACTGAGGTCTCAAGCTGGAGATAGAGCAGGCTGCAGTAACACTGTTGCTAAATAAAGTTGTAGATAGTTACAGTTCAGATAGGCTGAGCACTGTTGAGGGATGCAATGAGCGCCGGTTCTCCAGTCCAGAGCTGCTGCGAACTGAGTTGGCAGAAGGTGACTCTGATCATCTGTGTTATTTGTCATATCTGACTTACCTTGATTTCTTCTAGGTCCTCAGCCCGTTGAACGTGGACCTGGCGTTCTACGCCCGGGATGCAGTAGCAAAGGCGATTTACGGGCGGACTTTCACGTGGCTTGTCAACAAAATTAATGGCTCTCTAGCCAACAAGGTTGGTTTCTGGTCTAGTGTCTTATGTACCTCTAACAGAGCAGCCATTCTAGAAAGAGACCTGACACCATTTGTCATCAAATATCTTACTCATTGATCCAGGAGCATCCCAGAGCACTGAAGATGGTGTTAATTAGGGGGGAATGTGGGGGATGATGTCTTAAACAGCTTCAGCAGGACATTTTGCTCTCAAATGTGATTACTCTGTTGGCACATAATGTGAAGAAGGACAATGAAGAGATTAAATTTAAAAGTGAAGAATATGATATGAAACGTGTAGGGAAGGAACATGAGCTGAAGTAGCAGCTCACTAAGAAAACATGGTGTCTTTGGCAGGATTCAACCCGGAAAACTGTTATTGGGCTCCTGGATATCTATGGATTTGAGGTACTGGACACAAACAGGTAAGAGCTCCTGAGGCTGGGGGAATCTGACCTCGTGCTGGTGGCAGTGTGTGCTCGCACCCTGCCTGGTTCCTCAAGTGTAGTCCTCTGCAGCAAGAGGAGCTACAGATGAGCTCAGGACTAGCATGCAGGAAATAGCCTTTTTTTGTCAAATACTGTTCTCAGTCTGGAGGATTTCAGGCCCCCAGTGCCCCTTTGGGTGAAAGGGGCTTGCAGAAAGGCAGGAAACACTGCTGCCAAGGTTGTTGGTTTTTCTAATCCAAAATTGCTCTCTGATAATCTGGTCCAGCATTTTAGAAAGATGCTGGGACTTCAGGATTTTATCACAGCTGGGAGGGTTCATGCCTAGCAGAGAGGATGGACCTGACCATTTTATTATTTCTTTCTCCAGAGCTCTCTGACCTGGTTACAGTTTTAAGGAATTGGTAGGGAAAAGGGAGCAAGTGCTTAAACTCTTTTAGCTCTCTTTGTTAAACATTGTGGGGTTTAATCTGTATAGAAGTGGTCTGTTTGGTTGGAAGAAAATGTGTGGTGGGTGGGGGAAGCAATAAAACTAAGCCCATGAAGTACTTGGTCTAATGATCATGTAACCACTCTGTGAAGCTTTGAGCAGTTCTGCATTAATTACTGCAACGAGAAGCTTCAGCAGCTGTTGATCGAGATGACCTTGAAAGCAGAGCAGGAGGAATATGAGCTGGAAGGAATAGCGGTAATTTATTATTCCGTTTTTCTATTTGAACAGCTGTTGTGCTGAATGCTGTTGATCATCAATGAAAACTTGTTTTTTATTTGTTCTGTTCCCTTCTGCCCATGTTAAAACTATCCTCTGTTTATTCATTTTAAAGACTGCTTCCTATGTGAGTCTGTTGTTCTTCCGTGTATCTGGAGCTCTTCCTACCCAGCAGACCCTTTAATCCCAAATTGGGACAATTCATTGTTGCATTATTAATGTAGGAAGTATGTGATGATTTGGGATCTTANTCCCAGCTTCGTATCATCTGCAAACTTGCTGAGGGAGCACTCTGTGCCTTCATCCAGATCGTTGATAAATAAATTGAACAGGACTGGACCGAGGACTGACCCCTGGGGCACTCCGCTCAACACAGGCCTCCAACTAGACTCTGCATTATTATTGCTGCATTATATGTTGCATTATTCATGGAGGAAGTATGTGATGATTGGGGATCTTATTTTGTAACTCCCTCTTTTTCTCTGTTTTCCCTGGTGTAGTTTAGCCTGGACTTAATTTTCTCTCTCTAAGAAAAGAATAGGGCATTCTCCAAAATTCAGGGAAAATGTCCCTATGGAAATAGGAGTTCTGTAGTGCCAAAGACTCTGAAGGAGTAAGTGCACCAGGGTAGGGAATAAGGGAATGATCTGGGCTGCTAAAGGGGAAGACGGAGCTGTGTGGTCAGGCAGGAATTCCCTCCACTCACTGCCATGTCTCCTCCAACCGCCTGGATAGTTTTAATTCCCCGCATTAATCTTTGGTGGGACCAGAGAATCTAGCTGTAAAGAACTGAGAATCTGCCCAGGAAAAGACCTTCTCTAAAACTGTTCTTCCTATTTCTTATTAATTCCAGTGGGAACCAATTCCATATTTTAACAACAAGATCATCTGTGACCTGGTCGAGCAGAAACACAAAGGAATCATCTCCATTCTGGTAAGAACAGTTTGTGCTCTTGCAGCTATGATGCCCATGCCTTATTGTGCATACCTCACAATCATGTGTGTGAAGTTTTCCTTAGATGATGTGAGGGCTCTGCATTATTCAAAATGCAAAGAAATGGACATTAAAAGCAAAGCCCCAGGTGATTAGGGCAGAATACTTCATGGCTAATGAGCTGTGGATTTTGGAGAGCGCATACTGCTTGTATAGGTGCTTGGTAAGGAAGGTCTAGACCATTCTCCTCACTTTTTACCTCAAAACGAACTTGAACAGAAGTGAGGTGGTCACAGCTACGTATCTGGCTGCAGCCACTACCAGTTGGCTGCCTTGCTACCGCCACACTCTTGGTGATGAAGAGGAGGGTTTCCATCGCCTCGATGCAGAGGGTGAAAGAGAGGCTTCTAATAAAGCTCAGCATCATGTTAGGACTGCTCTTCCTGGCAAAGCTTTGCCACATGTGGAGTGTTAGTGGGAGCAGCAGGAGTTGTTTCATCCAGACCAAGAGTCTTGTAGCTCCTTCTGGCCTCTGGTATCCAATATCATCTCTCACTGTCATTGTGGCTTAGGCGGGCTGTAAGTAATAAGTGATGAGGCAGAGCATTGCTGATTTGGAAAAAAGAAAAAGGCAGATTTGACTTGCTTTGATTTAACTTAACAGTTCTACTTTTAACAGAAAAATAAATCTCTAAATTTAACCAGGAAATTGGTGGTCTAAAGTAGAACAAATTCCAAACTACAGCACGATCTTTGGTTCTGTATAGCAATGTTATACTGCACGCTAGTAAGGAGGAGGGCTGGCTGTTATTGCAGATCATTCCGAGCAGAATTCTGACCTGCCGTTTGCTGTTTCAGGATGAAGAATGTTTACGGCCTGGTGAAGCCACTGATCTGAGCTTCTTGGAAAAGTTGGAAGAGAAAGTAGGAGATCATGCCCACTTCGTGACGTATGCACTTATGCTCTGCATCCTACTCCTCCCAAGGACCCCCAACACCCTGTTATGGGGAGGGGACACATTTTCTTTGGTCCTGTATTAAAAACAGGGATTAATCCTGTGAACTGGAGGTGACTTGGCCTCCCTGACTACAGGGAAAGTGGTGTCTGCTGTGGAGAGGAGCTGGTGGCTGGGCTGAGGGGACATAAATATCGGGAGCTTGTNCCCTGTTATGGGGAGGGGACACATTTTCTTTGGTCCTGTATTAAAAACAGGGATTAATCCTGTGAATTGGAGGTGACTTTGACCTCCACTCACTTCAGGGAAAGCAGCGTATGCTGTGGAGAGGAGCTGGCGGCTGGGCTGAGGGGACAGAAATATCAGGAGCTTGTTGTGATGAGCGTGAGGAGCAGCAGCAGGGCTGGAGGAGTAGGCAAGAAACATGTTCTTGAGAGCATCTCCCAAACATGTGTCATTTTAGTAAATATTTAATTTATAGTGGCTGTGGATTCAGTTTGAGCGGCCAATTACCATGTTCACACCAGATTGTTCTGGCAGCTCAACAGAAGCCTAATGAAAAGCCCTGACTACTTGTCAGCTCAGAGGCAAGCTGCTGAATTGACTGTTTACAAAACACTGTTTCTGCATCTCTGAAGATCGTTACAAGGAAATGAAAAACACGGAGCCAAATTCCTTGTCACCACAGTGTGTCTTAATACTGTTCTGCCTGATGAAAAGCTTTAAATAGGAGCGCTAGAGCTGCTCGCTTGCACAGGATCTGTATCTGGCAAAACACTTGGAAGGAAATTTTAATATATTATTGTACCTCTGATACACAAGTCTGTGCAGTTTACACAGCTGAAATTTAATCTGTGCAGTTAACTCCTTCCCACTTTCTCTCCTCAAGAAGCCCTTCTAAAAATCTTCCTGCTATGGAAAACTTTGATTTTCATTTTGGGGTAAAATATCTCAAACTTGCAGTTGCAGTTTGAAATTGAGGAAGCTGGAGATATTTTTAGCGCATGTGAGATGAGAATATATTTAAATGAGTGTTGTAAAGGGAGATGTTAATACGTCATGAGTGAGAGATTTTTTCCAGACAACCGTGGGTAGATCATAGGTTGTTTTTCTGGTCCCAGAGGGCTCCTACTTTTCAGCACTGACTTCTGCTTTAGCCCTTCAGGTGGATAATTCTCTGCTTGTGGGGCCATAACTCAGTCGTGTTGGTAAAGGTCTATGGAAAATCTGTTCCTATCTGCCATGCAACTGCTTTTAGCCCAAGCGAGTCCCTGCAAGCTGAAGAAATCCCTCTGCCATTGTTTGTCCTTCTTGTTTCTTCCTGCAGTCGCAAACTCGCAGACCAGAAAACACGGAAATCGATAGACTGGGTGGATTTCCGGCTCCTTCACTACGCCGGGGAGGTCACTTACTGCGCTGTCGGTGAGTGCGATGTCAGCTCTAGTATGAGCTGTAAAACCCCCTGCCTTCTACAGGTGTTTTTAATGGATAATCTAAAAAATGAATCCCCAAGGCCTACGCTTTTGGAAGAAAAATCCACATAAATTAGTGTTCTCCTGCTGCAGAATCCTGGTGTTTTTGCCGAATTGGTAAGGATTACAGGGTACTTATCTGCACTGAGATGTGAACACATAAAAAATATCTGTCAATACTGAGAAAATACCTGTTCCAGTTCTGTTTGATAATGTCCGTAGCAGGAAATGGTGATATCTCATTAGGTCAATAAATGCCATTCCCTGTCATATTCTAACCATATTCCAGAGAGCCAGAACAGGCTGCAGCCCTGCTGGTGGTTTGAGGTCCTTGATATAGATGGAAGTAACTGCCTCCCAGCAAAGCTGGGAATCTCCTTTAGCTCCTGGAATTTCTGTGCTAGAGAGTGTGCCCCTCAAGAAGAACTGAAACCTCTTTTTCTTTTCAGGATTTCTTGACAAGAATAATGACCTCCTATACAGAAACCTGAAAGAGGTGAGAACAGAAACGGGGTGCTGTTTTTGTAAGCTACTTTTCTTGGAGCAAAGGCATTTTGCCGAAGATGCACTTCACCTCTGTGGCAACCAGGAACATAGATTTGTCCTTGGCTGTGTTCCTTAGGTATTTACACAGAACCTGTCTAGATCTGACTAGATCTGAAATCAAAACCCTTTCCTGAAATCAAAATCAATGAAAGGATCTTAGAGAGTATCAGCAAGAAAGAAATACGGCAACCACAAGATTTAGTCATAAACTGTGCTGGATCTGGGATGATGAAATGAAGAGGAGTTGGTCATAGGAAGTTGGGCTTCTGGCCTTAGACTCTGCAGATCAATTTTTAATACAGAATTCGTTGTCCTTCTATGAGATGTGTGCGGCACCTAGCAGTGACGGTAAGCACCTGAAAGAAGCCAAATCAGGTGACTGGAGAGATCATTTCTAATTTTAGATTGTTTTATGACAGTTAGCAGAGAAATTCGTGCAATAATGTCTAGTTCTGCATGTCCTTCCAGCTGTTTCAGCTTAGGTGCCCCATGGGGGATATTGTGCCTAAATGGGGTAGTTTTTCATTTATCCTCTTTCAGGTGCTGTGCAACTCTAAAAATGCCATCGTTAGAGACTGCTTCTTGCTATCAGAACTAGACAACAGGAGGAGGCCAGAAACTGTGAGTTTCAGCTTTAGTCTTAAATTTAAATATAAACTTGGCTTCCTGATGCATGATTTAGCCTCCATTCCTGTCCTTTGTCCTGAATTTTTTGCTGGTGTTACATTCCTGCTAGCATCCTGTATTGCTTAGACAGCAGCTAGCAGTGTGACACATCTTAATATTGTTCTTAATGTATTGTTGTAAAGAGAGCTCTGAGCAGAGCATCCAGCAGCTTTTAGTTTGTGCAGGGCTACCTTGCGTGTCCATGTGCCTGGCGGGGATTCAGAAGTCCCAGCTAAGCACCCTGTCCCGATGACTTACACTTTGCTGTGCTCCTCGGGGTGGTAATAACGCTTAGATCAGCCTTGAACTTGCAGTCTCAGACGGGTGCAGTGAATGAGCTATTTCACGCAGTGGTCGAGCTCCAAAGCTAAGAGGTCGTCGATGTCTTTTTTTAGGTTGCAACTCAGTTCAAAAACAGCCTCACGAGTCTGATAGAAATACTGATGTCCAAGGAGCCATCTTACGTTCGATGCATTAAACCTAACGACAACAAGGAGCCGGGTAAGGCCTTGGGCTGGATGTGCAGCTAGGATATAGGAATGAAGAAGGGGAGACCTCGGCTTAGCTAGGAACAGCAGGCAAAGAAGTGTTTCTGGGTTAAGCTGGCGGCCAAGAAGCCGCCTTGGGTAATGATGGATCCTAAATCCCAGCGCGTGGAGCAGTGAGTGAACTTTTAGTGTCAGTATTTACCAGTGCCCGTGTGTGCTTGCTGCAGGGAAGTTCGACGACCACCTCATCCGGCACCAGGTCAAGTACCTGGGGCTGATGGAGCACCTGCGCGTGCGACGGGCCGGCTTTGCCTACCGGAGGAAGTACGAGCTCTTCCTGCAGAGGTAAATGTGAATATGAGCCCTTGCTGCAGAGGCAAATGTGAGTACGAGCTCTCCCTGCAGGGGTAAATGTGAGTGCGAGCTCTTCCTGCAAGTAGGATCTCTCCCTGCAGAGGTAAACGGGGCTGCTCCCCTCTAGCCAGGAGGAACCTGCCCTCCTGGGGCCCCACCAGCTGCTCGAGGAGGTCCCGGTGGTCAGCAGATCACAGTCCCTCTGCTCTATTTCAAAATTGTCTTCACAGACCTCTTGCTTTATTTATTTATTTACTGGGTGATGCATGACTGATGTTTGTGTGGATTTTGTTTGTTTTTTAATAGTTTTTCTTTTCTGTAACCATTTCAATCTGCTCTGATGTCATTTGCCCTGATGAAGGCAGTAGCACCGGCGGGGAGCAGAGTGCTCCTCCGAGCCCAGCTGGTCCTTGGTGACGTCCCGCTCCTCTTCCAGGTACAAGTCCCTGTGTCCAGCGACGTGGCCGCACTGGCGCGGGCCGGCAGCGGAGGGAGTGGAGCGGCTCATAAAGCACCTCGGCTACAAGCCCGAGGAATACAAGCTGGGGAGGTGAGTGCCCTGCCTTGGCCTCGGCTTGGCCACGCGGCGCGGGCTCTGTCCTGGCCCTGGTGTCAACCACCAACTTGCCGAGCACTGCGGGATGCGGCTGGGGGAGCAGAGCCCTTGGGCCGGCTCCTGTTCAACCGCAGCAGCCGGGGGCTGGAAATCTCACAGCTTCTGACTAGTGACTTTATTCCCCTGCTTATTCGCTCCATCGCATGTGCAAGGAGCCTGAATCGAGCCTGATCCCTCTCTTGGGGGGTTTGGGAGCGATTTCCTGGGATGTGCAAGCGGTGTGAAGGAAGAGAAGCCGCTGTGGGAATTGCAGCCGCTCCTCAGTCCTGCAGCTGCTCGGAGACCTGGCCTGGCTGGAGCAGCCAAACTGATGCTCGTTGCAACTAAGCTGTTCATGGTCTCTCTTTCAGAACCAAAATATTCATTCGGTTCCCAAAGACCCTGTTTGCCACCGAAGATGCATTTGAATTCAGAAAGCACCTTCTAGGTACGGCTCCCTTCCTCTGCCGTGTCACCCAGCAAGTGGGTCAGGTATCTTTTCCCAGATGGGTTATTTATGTTCCCATTCCTTCGTGTTTGGGCACCTGGTGTCCAATGCAGTTTCCCACTGTGAGTTTGGGAGCAGAACTCCTAAGTGCCGTGACCCTGTAGGTACAAGCCACGTCTTTTTATTTTTATTTTTATTTTTATTTTTATTTTTATTTTTATTATTTTTTTCTTCCCCAGTTTCACGACTACAGGCCAAATACAAAGGATGCCTCGGGAAGCGGGAGTACGAGAAGAAGAGGGCTGCAGGTACAGACTCCGGAGACCGGGCTGCAGCCCGTTCTGCAGGGCAGCAGCACCCTCTGCTGAGCCGGGGGCAGCTTTTAAGACACTTGGCTTGTTTTATTCTCTAAAATAAAGCCTTATATGCGGTGATGCATCCGAGCCCGAGCGGTGACAGGGTCGGGTGCTGCTGGTGCTTCGGGCTCTGCCGAACCTGCTGCTTGCTGCAGAGAACAAAATGTTCCTGACTCCCTGCCCTGCCGATGGCAGAGCCGGTTCTCCTTTCNGCAGGTACAGACTCCGGAGACCGGGCTGCAGCCCGTTCTGCAGGGCAGCAGCACCCTCTGCTGAGCTGGGGGTAGCTTTTAAGGCACTTGCTTTATTTTAGAGAATAAAACAAGCCCTGATGCATCGTGCAGGGCACATGGGAGCCTGAGCGGTGACAGGGTCGGGCGTTGCTGGGGCTTCAGGCACTTGCTGCAGAGAACAAAATGTTCCCGACTCCCTGCCCTGCTGTTGTACTGGGAGGAGAGCTCGGCAGAGCCAGCTCTCCTTTCCCCTCCGCGAATCCTGGGATGCCCCGATGCGGGAGCTCCGGCGCTAACACAAGGACCTGCTTCGTTCTTGCAGCCATCAAGCTGGAGGCGTGCTGGCGGGGTGCTCTGGCACGGAAAGAGGCCAAGAAGAGGACGTGGGCCGTGCAGACCATCCGAAAGTAAAGAGCGTGCGCGGAGGGAGCGGACAGGGGCTGCCCGTACACAGCGTCCCCATGCACTCATCCCCTCTCCTAGGGGTTCTCCTTCTCCAGTCCCCTAAATCCAGCCCACATCAGAAGTGGGGTCTGATCGTCTTCCTAGGCTCCAAGTCACTGTATTTTGATCAGTGAAAAACTTTTGAGAGTTTTGTTAATATTTGACATATTGCAAAACTTCACATTTTCATTACTGCGGTACGGGTGGCTGCACCCAAGCGATCGCTGAGCCTCTCGCCTGCCTTTTATCCTTTCCCTCGCGCCTTACACTCGGCAATCAATGAAAACAGAAGTTCTGTTTGGGGATATTCTCTGCAGATTCATAAATGGCTTCATCAATCGGAAGAAACCGCTTTGCCCAGAGAACGTGGAGTTTGTGCGGCTCGTGCAATACACCTACCTGATGAAGCTCAGAGACTACGTTCCAAAGAACGTCCTGGACAAGAGCTGGCTCCAGCCTCCCTCCATCCTGGAGGAGGTGAGTGCGGCCGCGGGCTCCATGGCCGGCGGGGATGGCTCTGTAGTCACAAGTATTGACACCCATGGGTGAAGGAGCAGCGATCTACTGGGCAGGGGAAGCTCTGAGGCATTTCTGGCTAGATGTGAACAAGTGTTTGCCTGCTACAGCCCTAAAAGAAGCTGCTTTCACAGCTACTTTTCTTTTTTGTAGACGTCTGAGATGTTACAGAAAATCTGCATTAGGAACCTAGTAAGGAAATACTGCCGTGGAGTCACTGCTGAGAGGAAAGTGCAGGTAACTAACGTGGAATGTGAATGTGTGAGCTGAAACATGCGTTACCAAACACCAAAGTGTGCTGTTTAACAGGCCCTGCTTGTCTAACAGACCCTGCCAGGCTGCAGTGCTCATGCTGCAGGGGCAATTGAAATTGCAGTGTGGGTCTACGGATGTGCCGGTCTCATCCTATGGCATCGTAGCTGCATCTCATAAAAACAGAGTAGATCTGTAAATAAGAAAGGATCTGCAAGACTCTTTGCCCCTACTACCTCCCTGTGTGTTGCTGTGCTGTTATTTACAAGTTGCACAAGTTATTTGGGTATTGTGTCAATCAAAAGATAGTGTTGTCTAGCGACGAGGCCTCTGTTATAACTGCTGGTGTTATTAACAGAGAAGCCCTAGGGTGCTAAGGGCTGTTCCTTCCCCAAACAGCTGCAGCAAAAAGTGGTGGCCAGTGCCATCTTCCACGGGAAGAAGGAGGGCTACGTGCAGAGCGTAACGCAGCCTTTCCTGGACACCCGCCTGAGTGAGTACACAAACCCCCCGGGTGCTCCTTGCTCGGGAAAATCCTGCCTGCTAGAACAGATCCCATTTTTCCAAGGGATTTTATCTTGGGGTGAATCTTGGGAATCTGTACGGTCAGTGTTAGGCACTTAGAAAGGAGGAGGAAAGAGCCCTGATGCCCCAGGGCAAAGGGGAAGGCTCTGGGAGGACACAGGGGTGAGTGAAAGTTTGGGAGCAGGATTGAAGAAGTCACATAACTCACATTGTGGGTTACTTTGGGGCAGAAAAATCCCTGCAATAGGGTTAGAAAGAGGTGGACATGAGCACTCAGTGTAGGAGGGAATGTGCCCTGCCGTCGGGATTCTCCTTAACAGGATTAAGGAAATGAATGGGGCTGCTCAGCTCTGCTCATGGCCGCCCGTCGCCTGCGCTCACGTCAGCTCTCTGGTTCACTCTGCAGAGGAGAACGACCTGAACCCCAAGGTGCTGCAGCTGATCCACGGTGAGAAGATCAAGGTAAGGAAACCACCACCTCGGGGTATAAGCGGGAAGCATTAGTGGCTGCAGGAGCTGCCGACGGCATCGCACGGGGCCGGGCTAACCCAGCCCCTCGTTGGCAGTACGTGGTGCCCGTGGTCAAGTACGACAGGAACGGCTTCAAGGCGCGGGAGCGGCTCCTTGTTCTCACCCAGGCGGCAGCCTATGTGGTGGAAATGGCCAAGATCAAGCAAAAAATAGAGTACGCCACCCTGAAAGGTAAGAGTGTGAGTGGCTGCCGGGCTTCCCTCCCCATCAGTGAACTTGAGCGGGGAAAAGACAAAGCAAAGGACAAACTTTGGAAACTTGGTCCTCCGGGGGCCATAGAAGCAGGTCCAGACGACCCCACTCTATCCTGGGGCTGGGTAAATGCTCTGCAGAGCAGCCTGCAGCTCCCTGAAGTGTTTGGGAACAGGAGGACATGGCACCTTGGAACAATGGGAGTGAGGGCTTCTTTTTAAGCTGAAAAGGGGCAGGAGCAGCGATTGTTAGAAGCTGTGGAAAGGTCTGGACCAAAAATTTAATGTAACATGTTCATATGTTTTAAGTAAATGGATGACAGAGATGTACATAATGTATTCTGAAGACTTGAAGCAATAAAACTATGCTAACTCTTCAAAGGTATCAAAGCTGAGGAATAAACTGCAAAGGTAGAGTCTCCTCAGGATGACTTCCTCCTGCCACCTGGACAGAGCTCGAGTCGCTGCCGTTGCAGGAGCAGGGCCCTCCTAGCTGGAGGATGCTGTGTTGTGTAACTGGCTTTGGTGGTTTTTCCTCCCCGTTATGTTTTTTTGCAGGCATTTCTACCAGTAACCTGAGCGATGGGATCGTGGTCATTCACGTTCCTGAGGACAACAAGCAGAAGGTAGGAAGCTGAAACGTAGCTGCTGTGTGTTGTCAGCTACAAGACCTTGTTTCTAACCACAGTTCTAATAATTTTCTATGAAATTCTCAGGCCATTACTGACATTTCCCGATACTTTGGATCCACCAGTCCTTTCAGTTCTCATTGACTCATTTCTTTGTTGGAGCCCAAGTTGCTATAAATCCCAAGTAGCCCTAGAAAGATTTTATAAACTAACTGAACCGGTACGTAAGCGGGTGACTTGTTTCTTGCTTCCAGGGAGACGTGATACTTCAGTGTGAGCACGTCTTTGAGACGGTCACGAAGCTCTGCATGTTGGCCAACAAGCAAAACCTTGTTAAAGTTGTGCAGGGAAGGTAGGAAACGGCCTCGGGCGCGTGGAAGTTTGCGGGCTGCGTTTTGTGCAAGAATCTGCTTTAAAGACTCTCAGGTCTGGACTGGGTCAAGGCTATTCCTGCCACCGCAGCAGACAGGACCCGTAAGCTGATTAGGGCTCTTGCAGTAGCACAGCTCATCTGAGGACTTCTTTCTGTTGGCACCAGGCCCACGAGGTGGGACACACAGGAAGATAATGTCCTAAAAATCATTAGGATCCATTCCCAGCTCTGTCGAAGCTGCTTCCCCGGTGGCTGCTCCTGTGTGCAGTTAGGTGCTCTGCTCCGGGAGCTGCCCGTGATCCATCATCTGCTGCGAAACGGAGCTGTTTCTCTTCTCTCCAGCCTCTGCATTCCGTTTGTAATTAGATTCCCCGTATTCAGCACTTTTCTCCAGGCTGGATCTGCTTATCTTCTAAAGCCTAATTGCACCAGGAGCGCTGGCAGTGCCCGCACCAGGCTCCGTCCATCACCCCGGTGCCGTAAGGCTATTGAGTGGGAAACCTGCCTGAGCCGGAGGCTTCCGAGCTCCCCCACTAACGGGATTTACAAGGGAGCAGAAATAGGGGGGCTTAGAGCCAAGCCCCGTGCGAGGAGCAGCTCTAACGAGGAACTCTGTGTCTCCAGCCTGCAGTTCCGTGTCGGCTCGGGGAAGGAGGGCACCATGGTTTTCACCGTTGGGCAGGAGCCGCAGATCTTTAAAGCCAAAACCGGACAGCTGACAGTGGTAAGGAGCGCGGGAACGGGGCCTCGCGGGCTGCTCAGCCCTCGAGGAGACCCAGCTGGCCTCTNGTCTCCAGCCTGCAGTTCCGTGTCGGCTCGGGGAAGGAGGGGACCATGGTTTTCACCGTTGGGCAGGAGCCGCAGATCTTTAAAGCCAAAACCGGACAGCTGACAGTGGTAAGGAGCGCGGGAACGGGGCCTCGCGGGCTGCTCGGGTGCTCAGCCCTCGAGCAGACCCAGCTGGCCTCGGTGCCTGTTGTAAGAGCCTCACAGAGGCTCCTGTTTGCTACCCGAAAGCTCCAAGGAAGAGCTAGATACCGGGATGCAATTCCCCTCGGGCACTGGCTCTCTCCAGACCCGAGACCAAGGGCCTTGGCTTTATTTGCCAGCAGTGAAACAGAAACCTCCAACCCCTTCTACCCCAGGCAGGGAACCTGAAAGCCGGAGTGTTTGTACTTGAGCTAATGACTCCTTCCTCTTTCATCCCAGGTGTCAACCCAGGTAAAGTCTTGAGAAGCAGGAACTGTTCCTGGTCCCTGCCCGGGCTGGGAGCAGAAAGGAGCCGGCGGGATGAGAGCAGCACCGACCTCTCTGCTGCAGCCTGTGGTGCCTGTGGTCTGCAGTGATGGGAGACTTTGCTTGCATCTCTCGGGTCCTTTTTTTTTTGTAATAGCTTAAAACTACTCATCTGTCGCTAAGTAGATTCCCCTCTGCTGCTACACCATTCCGCTGAGCACTGATGCTACTTGCACATTGTCACGGGGAAATGTTTAAAGCAGCTGTTGAAGTTCCAACCTGTAAAATGTTGGTCATTGTGCACGCTGTGACCCTGAGACTCAGAACTCAGATCAGCTGGGAAGGATTGAGGGTGAAGTAAAATGTTTGAGTCACTGCAAACCAGGAAAACTGCATGGAGTGCAGGTCAATGATGTTACTCTGCTCTGAAAATGTTTTCTCTCCCAGGCAGCAATTAGTGCTTTAGTGGGCAGAGATGGGTTTAAATGAGCAGGAATAAGGCTGGCGCTGGTCTCTGAGCCAGTGCAGCAGCATTGCAGGCTGCTCCCCTGGAAACCTCAGCACCCGGCCTTCCCGTCTCCCGGGATAAGGAGATCTTTCCGTGCGGAGTATTCCTGCACAGCAGTTCAGTGCGATGCCATCAGCCTGAGGCAGGGGAATTGGCAAGGTGAAAGCTAAGGAACATTCCTTAGCTTGGAGAGATGCACAGCCTGCTGCACTCCAGCTCGGAGCCTCCGCGGGGCCTTCGCTCCCTCTGCAGCTGGAGTCACCCTTACAGCAGCTACACGAGGAGGGGACAGGAGGAAGACAGGAATCTCCCCCTCTGCCTGGAAGCTGCAGCCTGTTCCCAGCGCTGGCCCTTCTGCCTCACATTGAGGCCAATTTGTGTGGCTCCTGCTCCAGGTGCTGGGGCTAGCCCTGAACTACAGCCCCAGCATCCCCGACCTGCTGCCTTCATCAGCTGCTCCGCGTCACTGGCAGGTCTGCCCAAGCAGAGGCCAGAAGGTAAAACTGACACCCCGGAGGGGGAATAATGTCTGCTCTTCCTTCCTGAAAGTATTTTCTAACTCTATGGACCAGGAGCAGAGTGGGGCAGGCACTGAAATTCAAACGAGTAATAAAATAACTCCCCTGTAAATATGAAATTTCTGATTTATTTTGCATTATATTAAAAAATGAAAAGTACATATTGCAAACACACACCATACATTAATATCTCACTTAAGCTTTTTTTTTTTTTTTTGCGCATAAGTATAAAAGGAGAAGGAATGATTGTACAGAACAGCTGAATTTGCTACCCTTGTCCATGACTGGAACAATTTCATTAAGACTCAAATGGTTCCACTATCCTCTCACTAAAGGGAAGAGCCAGAGCTTGGGAAACCTACCCGGGGGCTTTGGAGAGGCAGCATCTGCAGCTGGTGGAGGCTCCAGAACCTGCCTGGGCCTCGCTGTAAAGAGGGAGGCAGCTGCTGTGGGGCCGGGGGGACGCGCGGGATCAACAGGACGGTTCTGCGGCTGCTGGGGCACGGAATAGACCAGCCCGGAGAGCTGCTCCCAGCCCTCTCCCACTGGAAGCCAGAGGCAAAAACATTTAATGTCAGAAGGCTCCAGAGCTGCCCGCAGCGGGGTGGCTCCGGGAGCTGCTTTTGCACTAAATCTCTCCTGCCAGAACAGTCAAACCTGCAGCAGGGCAGGCGCCGGCAGGAACGGGGTGCTGCGACACGGGACGAGGCTACAGCTCTGCTGCACAGCTACAGCCACGGGACGGCTAAACCAGGAGTGTCAATAAGGCTGAGCTTGTGTCCGTAAATCCAAGACAGAATTCCCCACTTACTCAACCTGTGCCTCAAAGCTCCTGGAGTGACTTACTGAAAAACCAAACAACAAAAACAAAACCTCTACAACCGGCTGTACAAAGATGAAGAGTGCCCCCTGCCCCTTTTAAGAACTGAGTTTGTAAAACCGGGAAGAGGAAGCGCTGGAGCCAGGTAAGGAGCTATTTACAAAGCGGTTAATCACTCGGCTGGGATCTGCTCCGGGCTGGGGCCAGCACACGGAGGGCGAGGGCCAAAGCTGCTGCCACTGCCGGGAGAGGCTGCTGGTGAAGAGGTGCTGCAGGGAGCAGCTGAGCAGGAGGAGGAAGAGGAGGAGGAGGAGCAGGAGGGCCCTCTGCTCGCAGGAGGGAGCCGTGGCTCTGCTCTTGGTGAGGGGCAGCCCTGTCACTCGCTCGTGCCACGTCAAAGCGCAGAGCTGAAGCCCAGGGCCAGCGGCACCGACACGGCTTCCCCTCGAGCTCCCACCTGATAACCAGGAGCTGAGGGAAGGGCAGCCGGGAGCCCCTCCGCCAGGACCAGAGAGTTCTTTGGTTACTAGAAGGAAGTCCTCAACCTAAAGTCTTCCTTTACTCCAAAATGGCACTACTGAGCAAACCACAGGCCTAATGCTGCCCGCAGATTCGGACGTAACCACTACTAGGAAAAAAAGTGCTGGAATAACGTGGCTGGTGATGCTGGCAACACCTTTGGTATTTCGAGTGCTGACCTGTCCTAATCCGCTCGGAGCCAGGACTGGGAATCCTTGCAGCAGCGTTTGCCGAAAGCAGCTACCCCCTTCACTAACAGGACCATGGAGTCGCACCCGGGATGGGATTTCTGCTCGTTAAAGCCAGGCCTACATATTCCAAATGAAGAGTCAAAAAACTCTAGGATGGTCCAAAGAAACTTGGTGTCACAGGGCTGAAGTTCAAGACTCCCTCCCGCAGCTGTGCTCCCCCTCCAACAGTTATAGTCACCATTCCATTTGTGGCTCCTCTCGTTATTCTTTAGCATCCAATCCCACTGAATAATACATGATCTTCCCCAGTAAGTGCTACTTGACTCCCTAGTAGGCAACAAGAGACTAGGAGGTAGATAAAATATTAATTCATATCAGAAAGTACTCTTAGAACACCAGAATACACCGTCCTTCTCCACACAACGTTTTAGCTCTGCCCTTTCACACGCAGCTGCCATTTACTTGGAGAGCCTTGGAAGATGCTCGGGATGGAGCCACACAAGGAATCTCTGTGCCCTCCTGCCGCAGCAGCCAGCGCGGGACGCTGCTCCTGGCTCATGACACAGCCTGAACGCACCCTCCTGCCCACGCCAGGCTGGCACGGCCGCTTTGGAGCCTGTCCTGAAGTCCTACCTGGGGCAAATAGAGCAAAGGAAGCCCAGCTCAAAGACCCACAAACGGATGGAAAAGAAACACCCCGGCTGAGCCCTGGGGCGAAGCAAAAGGCTTAAGCGCTGACTAGTTGCTGGCAACACCACCTTGAGGAAAAGCAGTCACTACAGCTTGTTCCCAACCCTCCTCCTGGAGGAATTCCAACATCTTCCACACTTCAACTGCGCCAATAAAGCACATAGGGGTATGGGGGGGTTCAGTGCTGGGAGTCTCACTGAGGCTGGGGGCCTCCCCGGGGTAGAGCCGCCACCGCTCGTCCTGCTGCCAGCGCTGCGAGCGCAGCAGCACGAGCCACGTGTCCCCCGGGGGTCACAGCGAGGCGCTCCAGAGCCCCCGAGCCTGCCGGCCGGGAGGAGAGGGCTCTCCGCAGCACCTCGGCCTTCCTTGGAGAGCAGCACTTCTCCCCAGGCCCGAAGGACGGGTCAGCGAGCGCCTGGGGGAGGCGTGGGGCTGGCTCACGTTTGTATTTTGCTTTTTTGTTTGTTTGTTTTAAAGTGCAGGATAATTACTAAAGCCGAAGGAAGCCAGCCCTCTTCCTCCCTAGCCACACAATAGCAAAGATGAGAGTGCTAAAAATTCCGGGCACTTCTCCAGATGCTCAACAGGGCCTTACAATACCTACCATAAGCCCAATAACCTTTTTTTTTTTTAATTCTGGTCCTAGAACTACTTCACTTAAATACTCCAAATAATCTAGTTTGTTACAAAACATAATTTACAGACTTCACTGAACAGAAGTTAAGCTGCCTGGTCGTGTATTGTGGCCGAGGGGCTGCTCACTGGTGCAGGTGCGCGCGGTCGTCCGGGCGCTTGATGTGGATGCGCCGCACGCGCTCGATGCGCTCGCGCTCCTCGTCCTCCTCCAGGTGGTGGGAGCGGCCGGCGGCTCCTCCCGTGGCTTCCAGCAGGGCGTTGTCGGGTCCTCGCCCGTCCTGCGACTCGTAGAGCAGGATGTTGAGGGTCTCCTCGTAGATGCGGGCCTCGGGGAACTCCACCTGCCCCACAGAAACAAGGTCACTCTGGCCTCCCGCCACGGGCACCAGGCACTGCACTTTTTGCACCCAATACCTGTATTTTTAAGGTTTCCCAACTGCCCTCTGCCTGTAAAAATCCTCCCCAGCACAAACGCTCTTGCTCCTTCCTCTGCTTTCAACCCTGAGGCCCAACAACCAGCCAGCGTGCCCACAAGCTGCGGGTCTGCAGGGCAGATTCGGAGCGCGCTCTCCTCGGGAAGGTGAGACGGTGCAGGGAGGGAGCGAATTTTACACTGGAGTGTAAAACAGAGCTGTCCAAGTGCACAAGTTCATCTAAAGCCCAGGATTGGAAAGAACTTGCACTACAGAATACACCAAGTGCCCTGTGTTAAGTGCCCCAGCCCC
>VWPW01017525.1:0-24044 GCA_013389825.1 Crypturellus undulatus | reverse complement strand
CCCAGAGCAAGGGAGGCAAAAAGCAAACTTTGCTGTCACCAAATTGGGAATGGCGCTGTTTTGGGGCGTTGTCACAGGTTAGAGGAAACAGGCAATAATTCTGCTGGAAAAGATGGAATTTGCCGGGAGGTGCAGACAAAATTACACCTGGTGGTCAGGTGATTCCCTGGAGAGACAAGAGTACTAGAGAATTAGGCTAAAAATACTAGAGTGCTGCTGCAGGGAGAAACATCCTCCTTGAGCATCGTGGGGTTTCAGTGAGTGAAAATTATTTGAGCACAACAAGATACATATTTTTAGGGGGTAGAATGTTTCTTTTCCCCATACTAGTAAAGCAAGAGGACTCTGGCTAAATTTACTTGACACACTGTTATGAATAGGAGAATAACTAATTTTTACTCAACTAAATTCTCCTCTGTTTTTTTTTTTTTTTCTTGAGGACAAAGTACTTTCCTTTTGGCAAAAACAATTTAGGCAAAAAAAAATGGGTTATAACCTTTGCAAGTTAGAGCGGGGAAGACCAGGAATGTGTGCAGTTTGCGGAGATGGTTACTTAGACTCATTCTTGGGGAGATTT
This sequence comes from Crypturellus undulatus, assembly GCA_013389825.1. Lineage (NCBI taxonomy): Eukaryota > Metazoa > Chordata > Aves > Tinamiformes > Tinamidae > Crypturellus > Crypturellus undulatus. Next base: position 23,467 of record VWPW01017525.1, on the reverse strand, counting down.
GTCAATTTTTAAGGAAGCAAGAAAGGACCAGCACGCTCAAGGTTAAATCAGCTTCTCTTTTGCTAACCGAGCTGCTGATTTTCGAACATCTTTGGCAATCAGGACATCTGATTCCTGCGGTGGGGAGGGGGGGTCTCTGTTGCTGACGTAGGAATGACTGTGGGGCACATAATTCCTGCATCTCCTAATGATCCTTTTAATTTAATGACTTCAGGTCCTTGTGGCTTTGGCAGCAGCGACTAGGAGTGTTAACGCTGAGAAGGAAGGGAGAAAACTGCTTCCCCCCCGCCCCGCATTTAATTAGCAGGCCTGAGAAAATGGGTGAATTCCTTAACAGCCAAACTATTAGTTTGCGTTGCATTGCATCTACATTTCAATCTGTGCTTGATAAGGAAAGAAGAAAACTGCTTTATTCTCCTGTTGAATTAGCAGGCATGATAGAAGGGGTGAATCCCTTAACAGTAAAGCTGCTAGTTTGCATTGCACCACATCTAGATTTCATTCTGTACCCCGTGTTACAGCGGCATCTTCCTAAATGTTACTTTTGCCGCGACGGCGTTTAGGTACTGCCTCTCTGCTGTGCCGAGGCTTGCACAGATGGGCGGGAATTAGCAGGGTTTGAACAGAGCTGGAGCAGGTGAAGGATGAAATTGTTAACAGAGCCTGAGAGTGTTGGGATAAGGCCACGCAGCAAGTTTATGACGGTGGGAATTTGAGGGTAAGTCTCTCCACAGGGCGCAGTGGGAGACGCGGAGCACGTGGCGGATCCCCTGCACAACCAGAGCNCTGCGCTGGAGACGTCCCGTCCCAGCACTCATGGGTGCTGTTGGCGTCTTCATGAGCAGGTGAAAATGGTTAAGTTATCCTTTTCTCGGTTTAATACCANACAAATTAAATGTGACAAATTAAATGAAGACAAATTAAATGGTCTTGAGATTGGGAGCATATAGGATATATCTGAAAAAAATGCTATCTCTAGAATAATATCTTTATAATAAATTTCTATAGTATTTGCTGGTTTGCAAAAATGGTACTAAATGGCGAAGGAAGATGTGGCATGGTGAAAGGGGAGAAGACTTTTGATGTGATTTTTACCCGTGAGCAAGAACTTGGATCCAGGTGTTGCTACCTCATCTGTCAGCACAAAGGTGAAGCCATTTGGGGTGGGCACATCAAGAGGGCAGAGGAAGCCTGACGGTGACTTTCTAGAGCAGTGACTAGAGCTTTGGTCTGAGTGGTGGCTGCCTGGATGCTGGTCTCTGCCTCGGTTAAGCTGAATTACGTCTACCTGAAGGAACAGCTTCCACGGGAAAGTCTTTCCTGGACTGTGGAGCTGGGTCTTGTCAAAGCAGGAGAGCCTCAGTGATGTTCCTGCCCCGAATTAGCTAGAGAGGGGCTCTGAACCTGGGTCTCTTCTGTCCCCAGCAAGGGTTTTGATAGTTGAGCTGTACAGCATCAGAGCTGTCTCCTCCTCGATTCTAGTTTTTATAGCTGGCACTTGAGCCGCTGTGTGATGATATCTGATGATATCCTGCCCCTCACAAAAAAAAAGTGCTTCAAGACATTTGTTTATTTCCTCCTGTTTAACCCAAATTGTTTTTTCCTGACAACTCTTTGCACAAATCTCTTGCAGTTTGGAGAAGGCTCCAGGCCTGGGGATTATGTGCCGGTGGACGGGCATTTGTGCGGATGTGCTGGGAAGGGTCGGTTCCCTGGGAGAGGCACGAGGCATCTCGGGTGAATATAAGCACAGGGGCCTGGCTGAGCGGGATGGCTGCTGGCGGGAGAGCGGGCCTTGAGGAACGAATTACAAAGGCTGGGAGAGGAGGAATCCTGCACCTCGCCATCTGCCAAAGCCATCCAACTTTTTCCATGAGGGTTTGCAAAAGCCGAGCGGAGCGATGGCTGCAGGCGGGGAGCCAGGTGCTGCTCGGTAGCAGGGAGCCCGCCGGGGCTGCCGTGTCCAGCCGCGTGTCCTCCCGGATTGCCTGCGCTGGAGACGTCCCGTCCCAGCACCCGTGGGTGCTGTAGGGCAGGAGAAGCCTTCCTCGTTGGCGTCTTTGTGAGCAGGTGAAAACGGTTAAGTTATCCTTTCTCAGTTTAATACCGGTCTGTGGGGAGTCTCAGGATAGTTCTGTAAGCAACTTCTGTGGATACTTTCTTCTGCCTTTCCCTTACGTGGTGGTAGGCAGATGGTTTGTTCAGGTGGCTGCATTCCTCATGTTTCCTCCCGTGCCACATGTTTGTGTTTGTCCTGGGGGTCACTGCAGCATTCAGGGCAGCGAGCACTGCTCATCTCCGTTAAGTTTTAGCACTTCAGTGTCATCAGGACAGATCTGCTGCTGCTGTAAATCAGTCTATCGAGAAGTTTTTCTGACTTATCTCAGCAGAGCATTTGGTCTGCTTAATTCTTAATTTTTTAATTTTCCTTTTAATCTTTCTTTAATCTGGAGTTGTTCAGAGTTGCAAATAAGTCTTAGATGAGGAGCTATGGGGAGGAAAGCAGGACCAGTAAGTCCTTACATCCCTGTCAAGTCGCTCACCTGCATCACTTGCCTACATCGCTTTCCAGAGCGGAGGGTGGATGTGTGTGCTTCATTTAGCTTTTTGCTAAAAGCTAAATGCTAAAAGCTTTTTGGTTGATTGGCTGTAGGAAGGTAGCCCCATGCCATCCATGCTGCAGGTCCCCGAACTTCACCCTGCTTTGCTTGGCCTCGTTGGAATTGGGAGTATCACCAGGAGATCCTGGTGGTTATTGAGGTTCCCGTGGGTTAATGCTGGAAAAAAAAAACCCAAAACACATTTCCTTGAGATCAGTGTGTAATTGAGGAATACCTGTGCATTGTATAACATCACACAAAAGTATTCTTCCCGCAGGGTAGTGCGGGTTAGGATGTGCTTAGTCATGTTTCTGCAGTGCTCCAAGCTGTGAGGTTCCACCAGAGCCATCTGGAGCAGGCCAAGGAGTCGTGAGTGCCCGCGTGAGGATTTGGGTCACGCACTAACAGTTCCTGGAGGTTTCGGGCAACCTGATCAGCTCTCGCTTCCACTCCATTGCGTTTCCGTGATGGCAGGCGGAGCGGTGAGCTCGCGGGAGAGCCCGTTCGCACCAGACTGCTGCACCGCATTGGCAGCCACAGGAGATCGCAGCAAAAAAAGCACTTATAGCTAAAAGTGATTTAAGGAGACAAGGCCAGTGGAAATGCACTGTCTGCATTGCCTTATGTGTGTCATGAAATCCAGCACAGGCACAAAGACAGGGAAAAACTGCTCCTATGCTTGTTGTCCACCAAAATATCCGTGGGAGAAAGCAGAAAGGCTCTTGAGAACCTGGGTTGTGAGCCTGTAATTTAAAACTGGTGCTGTGTAATGGGCATTGTGGAAAATACCTTGTGGCAACATCCAGTTTTCTTAAAANTTGTGGAAAATACCCTTTGCGAAAACTCAGTTTTTTAAAAAAAAAAAAAAAAAAAAAAAAAGGATTACTCCCATTTAGAATATGCTACATGGCAGAACTTCATCGTAGCAAAGTTTCTAAAGATGTTGTGGTATTATTCTAATATAAAGCCAGCAGCATTAATAAGAAAAATGCTGCCTAGAAAATACATATTGGCATGCGACAAAATGACAGGATAGCAAATGTAAAATGTTCAGTGGTTCTTTGATGTGGTCGGAAATGGGAAGCCCGAAGCACGTGAAAGGAAAGATTTGCTCTCAGAGAACATTTGTGATCATTGCATCTACCTTTGTGCAGCTTGTGAGATTGCATAATATTTCCTGATACTCTATAAACGGGAATACAGGTATGTATTTTTTCCCTCTAAGGCGGCTGAGCCCATTTGGCAGCAGCCGCAGGTGGTGGGACATCTTGTTGCCCAGGCTGGTGGCCCAGGTGCCCTGGCTTCGGTGTTGGTGGCTCGTCGTTTGTGAGGCCTTCACCTTGCGGGGATGCTGTTCTTGATGACGCCTGCCCCAGCACCCTGCTCTGTTGCTGCTGTTGGGTGTTTTTGTGTTGGTTTGTGTTGCTGTTGGGTGGTTTTTTTGTTGTTTCGGTTTGTTTTTTTGTGAGGGAGGAGGGTTGGTGTCACCTGGCGCGGGGTGAGAAGTTGCTGGGTCGAGGGTGGTCGCACCTTGTGCCCCACGTGCAAGGGGGCGGCTGCCGTACAGGCACCTGCGCGTGAAGGGTTAAACCACGGCCGACACTTGCTCCTTCAGTGAACCTGCCAGAAGCCGAATCCAAGTTTCTGAGCTCCCTTTTTTCTGCTGAAGCCGATAGGAAGCAGTCGGTGCCCCTTGGGCACCGTCCCGCTGCGCTTCAGCGAGGCCCGTGGCAGCAAGGGGGGCCCTGCGGGCCTCTGCGTTTGAGCCTTTGCAGCAAGAGCTGCTGTTTTAATTGCTGTAAAATGTCTGTTTTTGCAAGGTTGAAATCCTGATGTGTTCAGGTTTTCCCACCAGGGAAATCCTTAGAAGGTCCGAGCTTTGAAGCAAGCATTTTGGTTAAGCTTGAGCTCTAATTTCCTATTGCTTCATGGACGCGGTTTGGAATGGAGATATCTAAGGCAGGATTTGGCCAGCGGGTTGTGAGCTCTGCTGTGGGGTGGCTTCCTTTGCTTAAAACTGGAGCTGTAGAAGAGCTTGAAGTATATAAATCCAAGCCATTCCATCAACTTCGACTGCAGACAGTTTCTACTATTGAGACTTATTGGTGTGAATGCTGAACGTGACTCCACTACAGAGACTTTTACTGCCAAATTAAGCTTTCTTTCCTTACAAAGGCATCTTGAATGTCTGTTGGTATGGTTTTGTTTTGCTTTTTACATCCCTCATTTGGAAACGTTCGCAATCCGAGGTGCTGGGAGGAAGCGGGAGAGCTTTCCTGCAGGACCAGGGCAGGGAAGCAGAGGCCGAGATGGAGTTTGGGGCTTGTCCCGCGGGCCCTGCCTCCGCATAGCTGAGCCCAACCAACATCCCCTGCTCCCAGAGAAGCCTCTCCGCTTTGGAAACAAGCTTGTGGATGGAACCGAAACTGCGGAGCTCGAATTACCAAAGCATGTTTATTATTAAGGGGGAAGTTTGATGCTGCTCTGTTGCCCAGGCTCTTCTGGAGAAGTGCGATCCACCTCTGTAGCCGGTGTTTGTATGTGTTTAGCTTGAGACTTAAGCTCTTACCTTTGCTGCAGACCAAACAAAGAGCAAACAAGCACTTTGGAAAGTGGGGAAGAGTGCAAAATGCCTGCAGCTTAGAATGATGATATTTAATTTAGCAAGTTAAACACTCTTTTTGCTTAGAGAGCAGAAGCCTAAGGCTGCCCGTGCGGTTGTGATTCCCCATCAAAGATGTACGTGTTCTCCTCCTGCCTGCTGTGGTGGGCTTGAGCCCTGGGAAATGGTAGCATGACCTGGGAGCTGCCCTTGGGCTGTGCAGGACGTAAAAGTCTGTGCAGGGCAGAAGGCTCAGCCTGGTCACCTCAATCGCAAGGACAGGAGCTAGCAAACAAAACAGAACAGCAGGACCTGCTGTCAGTCTTGTTCTTGACCTCCTCAGTCACCATCCCAAAATTATCTTCTCTCTCCTGCTGCTCTCTGCTTGCACTTGATCTCAATGGGGTCTTTCATACTGAGCAAACCTGGAATATTTCAGCTTGGGAGCTAGTTATCACTTCAAATAAATGTGTTCAGGCTCCTGCCGTGGCAATGACCCTTGGCACTGGATAGTCCATGGGTAGCACCGGGTCCATAGTGGCTTTTTGGCAGACAAAATGGCATATTCTCCTCGGTGGGCATCGGGGGGAAAGGCCATGGGCCTTCTCGGGGACGTGTGCTGAAGCAATAACTTGAGTAGCAAAGTCCTTGTGAGAGAGGCCGTGTTTTGCTTGGCAGGAGCAAGATGAATGGGTGGGTGGAAACCTCGCGCAAATGTTTGTTATCAGATAGGCTCAAGGTCTCTTGCAAGAAGAGTGGAGTTTTGTATGGATGCTTCAGGCTCCTTTAAAAAGAAAAGAAAGAAGGGTTTTCTTTTTTCCTCCCTTGAGACCTTAGAGCTCCGTTGGATGCACGGAGCTGACAAATGAACACGTGCTTTCGGCTCATTAGACAGACATGACATGGCCAAGGCTGACCAGCACAGTGCCAAGAATGTCTTGGAAAACGGCCAGCTGTTTTTGTTGACTTTGCTAAAATAGAATTTCACTTAAGCAGCACCAACGGAAAGCTAAGAATGAAGCGAGGAAAGACGCACTGCGGAGTAAGAAGAGGCAAAGGAAATCACAACATTTTCTAGCGTTACTTGCTGTATGCTCATACCCCACACCATCCCATGCCTTGCAAATGTGGCAGCAAACGGAAGGGATGTTAAGGTGGAAGCAAGCTGTGACTTTGGTTCTTGAGGTCACTTGGGGATGATTTTGGTTTGCTATGCGTGGGTTTAACATGTCTGCAAGCTTATTACATAAAACTAGTTTTGGTATCCAGTGGGTCAACTTGTCGAGGTGTTTCTTGCCCAGCGATCAACACCGGCATTCCCTTCTCAGCGCAGTGCTTCAGTTCTTTGCAGCTTCTTCCTCTGTAGTAAAATCCTGGTGCTAGCATTGAAGGTGCCTCTCCAGTTGTCTTTTTACTACTCTGTACTCCTTCCTTGCTTTCTAGGTGGTAAGTTTTGTTCCAGTGGGTTAATGGCTTAGGAGTAGGGCTTTTCTTTGGTGTTCTTGGGTCAGCTGTGCGTGGCACTGATGTTCGACAGGACGGTGCAGTCGTTTTACAATCGTCTCTGGGTCTTGCTAGCAGCGGAACTGGCAAGTGAAAGCAAAACAGTTGTTGCTTGAAAAATAAGTTATCTGTAACGCCACATGCATTTAATGTTAGAAGGTTTTATGTGCCAGGGCATGATAAAGAGTAAGCTCAAGTCACCATAGTTAAAGAGATTAACACCAACTGTGGTGAGATTGATCCCTTTGGAGGTTATATGAAGAATATCTCTTGTAGTAGTAGGGGGAAAGCTACTGAAGTGACCTAGAGTCATGGTCCAATCAGTATCCCGTAAACTCTGTGCCTTCGGAGTGGTTGTGTTGGGTGGGAATGATGACCTAGTGGGGCTTAAATGAATCATCTTGATGCTCTGCGAGCAGACTTTGAGCAGAACCTGAAGGGACACAGGCAGCACATGTTTGTAAGTGCCTCCTTCATAATAGATCAAAACCCCTGGTCCCTGCCCTCCGGGAGTAGCTTCAGGAGCCTTTCCACCAACGCGAGTAAGCAACGCTGTGGGTATGAGATATCGGAGTATCCGATACCATGTTCCATTCCGTGGAACAATTTGGTGAAAACAACTGTTAAAAATTTTGAAAGCTTAGTTTGAAAATGATGATTGCTCCTACATCTAAGTCCTCTCTCTAGTATCTTCTCCCTATTTCCCGTTTCTAAAATGAACGGGCTCTTGGTTGTCCATTGGTTTGAAATGCAACTGCTTTGGCTGCTTCAAGCATTGAGCAACAGAATCACAAGTTCTTACTGGGGTGGTCTCACATCCCTGCTGCTCTTTTCCTGTAGGTTATGATGCCCTGAGCTATTCTGTGGAAACTAACGACAAGTGGAGTGGGAGAGGGCTACTGCAGGTGAACGAGGAGAACGCGACCCAAGCCCCCGAGGATGCAGCGCAGCCCTATTTCAGAAATTGCACCGAACCAGGTAGGAATAAAAGTCATCTCCTGCTTTTCAACTTTATAGTTGGCTTTCTCGCCTCCAAATATCTGTACTGCCAAAACCACTCGACTTATGTACTTTTGCATGCATGAACATGCTCATTGGGTTCTCCTTATACGTGTACATGGTATCTGGCTTGAGTGAAGAGGATTGGCTGTCAACTAGAGCACAAGCCAATGTTTAATATACGCTGATAGTCAAATTTTAAGACTGATGTATAAAACTCAGTTCAGAGACCCTAAGTGCAGCACCTTCCATGTTTATTGCATAAATATTGTGGTTGGTTCTTGCTACTGGGCATATATAATGCAGAGATTTGTTAACAGGATTAATTTCTGTGACATTAATAGGTAATCAGGATTTAATACAAATAATTCAACCAGCGGTGAACCCGAAGAAGGGGATTTTTCTATAGTTTGACGTTCCACAGCCAAGTTCCTGGGGTGGTTTGCTTTGATTCTTGATTTTCAGAGAAGAGCTTGGATGTCATTTTGTCAAAACTCAGGGAGGGGAGGAGAATGATGTTTATTATTTCTTCATAAGATTATATAGGTTATATGCCCTAAGAGAAATTCTAACAAATGCAGTTCTTGCTGCATTTTTCTGCCTCCAATTTTTCCTCCGTTGTAATCCTTAATAGTGCTTTTGGATAAATGGATGATATGTTCTTTTTTCAACAGCAAAAATTAGTACAAAAATTCTTCTTATTCTGCTCTTTGCTTGCTTGCATTTCTCCCATACAGATGCAGTCTCATAGCCTCTCATCAGGAACTATAATAATTCTTTCCCCTACTTGTCTCACTGAATCAGCATCTGCTCGCTCACCATCCTCAGTGATTTCTGCTGCCATCGCCAAATAAACTTGCCTGTATGAAGTGTGGGGGGCTTTATTCCTGGTGCCTTTTTTTCCCCCTTCTCCAGAAGATAAAACAATAATAGAGTGTATTGGATAGTTTCCAGGAGAGAGAAAGTAGAAATACCTGGATGAATTATTGTTATTTCTGTGAGTAGTAAGAAATTACTGGAGAACACATTCTGGTAATACCTCTGGTATTAGAGGTGTTGTTGAAAAGAAGGCAAAACTAACGAAGTTTAGGCCAAGTCCTTCCCTGACTTTACTGGGACCATTGGCAGAGTATGAGTGTAAGTCATTAAAGCTTTCCTGGATGACAGAAACGTTTGAATTGTATCGCTTTGAAAGGGAGCAGGACCTTATGGAAGTATCTACTTATCTGTTGGCTTTCATAAACCATAGGCCGTGCACAGAATATTTCAAGATCTGATTTTTCAACAAATGAAATTGGTAAAAGAGGAACTGGTGGAAGCAGTGGTGTAAACAGCCCTGAAATGTGTTCTTGTTCTGCAAGTATTTTTGTGCTGTAGGTGATATAGAAAAATATAGCATTCTGAATTGTGCTTTGAGAAGAGTTTCAGAGTTTTTTCACTTTTCCTTCTGACTCAGAATGATGCCAGGTTCTGAATCTTGCCCAAAATGGGAAACCCGCCGTGAGACTTTCTAGCTCCATCATGTCCTTCTTGATCCTAATGCTGCGGAGTGAAACTCCCATTCAGGTGCTGTGCTGCACATTTTGGATCGTTACTTGCAATAAAGCAAGGTGAAACAACTCTGACAAAAATCCTATTTTTAAACTAACCTTTAGCTTCTAGCTAAAGGCATGTTTTTATGGATTTATTTTACTGATTGATGGGTATACACTTGGTTGAAGGGAAGGGAGGAGAAAGGAAGTGAATTTTTTTCACTTAGAGAGGGCAAAGAAACACAAGCTGCGAGGTTTTGTGCCATTAGAGAGCTGTGTCATGAAACTGGGGCTATTTGGCTGTAGTCTGTGAGGTTGCAGAGCATAATTCAACCCGTGGTGGATAACCTCACCCTTGAGTATCTGATGGCTTTTGGGAATCAATTCTGAGTCATCCTGAGCATCAACATGGGACTTTCACTTATGTGCATTTAGCCTTCAGGTGATCCTCCTTCCCTTTGGTGGTTGTCTGGGAAGGACATCGCTTAAAAAGACTTAAAAAAGAAAAAATCTTTCCTACATGTTTCCAAAATTAAGCTGTACTAGTGTCAACAGCTAGGCAAAAGTGAGAAACTTTAGAAGGGCAGTTTCACCTTCTCTGTGGAAATGTTATTTGTAAAAATAAAAATGCCAGTGCTTGGCTTTTGGAGTTTGTTGGCAGTAAACACATCCTTATGTGCTAAATGAAGGATCTTTTCTTTATCTGCAGGTGTATTCAGGCTCCTCTGAAAAAAAAGGCATTTTCCAACTGCTGTTTTTAATTTTCCAATGATTTATACAGTAGGATATCTAATTGGCTTTTGTTGCTGGAACTGTTCCAAATAGCTTTTTTGCTCATTTTTCATTTGAAACATAAATTGTAGCATTATTAAAGGGGTAAGATGGGCAAAATCCAGACGTAAGACCATTTTCTTTGCAGCTTTTTGACTTTTTTTTCACGAGTGAAACTGCTGTGATCGGAATGCTGGGAAGGGTCTTTGTGACTCTGCTTTTCGAGTGCGCTGCCCATTCCCTGTTACCCCACCGTGGCTGACGAGACCTGGGAGCTCAGCCAGGTGGCAGTTGGGAATCTTGGATGGCTGCTTCTGGGGGATTGCTCTTTCCATAGCAGGAAGAGCAAAGAAGAGGCTGGAACGTTTCCTTTTGAGAATCCTTTGAACACGGCTCCTGCAATGCCGACACGGCAGCGTGTTCTTCTAGCCCCGGGCTTACTTTGTCAGTACAGACAGAGCCCGTTAGCTGCCGGGCACGGTCCTTGGGTAGGGGCCAGCTCTTGGAGTGACAGCAGGGGCCTGTACTTCACTGTGGATGATGCGGAAAAACGTGCACCCGCCCCCAAAAGCAGGAAAAACGGCAAGGCAGAGCGAGCAGATGAAGTGAAATGGTAGCCTTCAAAGACCCCGACTTTTTGGCACGTGCCCTAGTTTATTTTAGCTACACGTTGCTGGGGGACCTAGGGGTAAGCCAGAACGCTTGAAGGCCAGTTGAAGTCTTGCTGTTATGAGTCCTGCTAGGCAGAAATAAGATGTTGAGTAATATTCATTGTTTGTGCAGCCCCATCACTTTTGCAATATTTGACTGTTTACGTGCTTGTAGAAGCAGAACAATAACAGAAAAAAAAAACCCAGCTACTTCCTTTTCTAAAATCTTCTGGTCTCTTGTCTTCTGCTCAGTTAATTTTCCAGTCTTACCTACCTACGTCTTCCATCTTGGTTTATGGCTGGTTCTTCATGGTGATATCTGACTGTGCTGCCCTGGGGCACTTGTCGTCCTGGTCGCTGTTACTGTCCTCCTATCTGGCCCCCAAACTGGCCGAATTAAATCCTGCAAAAAGAAAAAAAATCGCTATTGTTTAACCAAAACAGTTGTGATTTGGGTTGGTTTTGACAAACAGTTTTTGCTAGTCAGAAGGAAATGGAGAGAAGGAGAAATATTCCTGTCACTTCAGGCAAAGTATCACTTTAGCACCCAGGGCTGTTCGGCTGGGTGACTCCCTTTTGGGGAGCCAAAAAAAAGGCTCCAGCTGATTTCATCTCAGGCTTTGGACGAGGTCTGTGTGCTGCCATATTTTGAGCCAGAATTGCACTAGGCAAACTCTGAGGAGCTTGCTGTTAACCCAAGCTTAATTTATCAGTTATTTTCCCATAATTTATTTATGTAATGAATGGAAGCCAGACCTCTGTCCCAGCAGGAGCTGGACTGAACGTGGCCTACATTTGCTGAGGTGTAAAACATGAATATCCTTCAGGCTTAATCCTCCCTGAAAAGGAGGGATTTGCTTCTGTGAGCAAAAGTGGGTTAGTTTTATTACTGTTATCAAGAATTTCAGCTTTTAAGATCACTTACAACATTGCAGAAGAGATTTCTCTGCATCTGGAGTTTGCATAAGAGATGATAGCCCAGGAAAACTGCTAGGAAGGGGCTTTGGAATTAACGGGAGACCATAGCAGAGGGCCGGGAGGATGCAGCTAAGCAGAGATTTTGTACTTCGCACTGATGAATAATTTGAAAAGTGAGCTTTGTTTTTAAAAATTAAGTAGAAACCTCTACTCAGAGTTTCAAATCCAACTGTGATGTGGAAAGGGGAAAAGGGTTAAGCAACTCTATAGTCTCTTTTATGTCATATGGCCCATATATCGGGTCACTGGACAGGGGTAAATACAGATGGGCACCTACACATGAGGTCTCCTGGAGTCTGTGTGGCTTTGCAAGGTCAAATATTTGGAAAGGACCTGCAGTTCTAGGCCGTAGCTGGAGAGCAAATACTTCTTTTACCCCTGTGTCCCAAGCCTGCAAAAATTACACATTACACCTGGATTATTGGGTCCTGTTGCAGCAGTTTGACCCAGCAGGTAAGGTGCATGGGCCGTGCTCTCCAAGAAACACAGTGAGGACAGCAAGTGATTTGGAAAGTGTCTACCCTTTGCGTTAGCCCGTCCTTGTAGGGGCCAAGTTTCTGGCCTCTGGTGATGCTTTCGAAGGGCTCTGGTGAGGGCCCTTGGCAGCAGCAGGGCTGGGGAGAGCTGGCAAAGCTGCTGCTCCTTGCTGTCTCCTCAGCCCTTCTGCTGGAGCTGTGGCCCTCCCAACAGACCTGGGGCTTCTCTGTGCCCACACCGTGGCTTAGGGTGGAGGTCGGGTTCAGTCAAGAGTTCAGAACAACAGACAAGTTTGTGGTGATGAGGCAAGGTCAAGCCAGGAGATCAGTCAGTGGGGTCAGGAGCAGCAGAGTCCGTAGCAGACACTAGTGTGTCGAAAGACTGATGCTTCTACCATGTAGCTCAAGCAAGGTGTAAAGGGCCAGGGTTGAGCCTAGCTGGGGCTCCTGGAAGGAAGGTATGGGGCTCCTGGTGAGGGGGTCAGGGCCATTAAGGCCGTTAATGCCCCTTAGGTCTTGAGAGATAATTGGCTCACTTTTGGATTTGGCTTGTTGCAAAGACCCCTTGAAGAGGAGAGGTCCAGAGGGTATCACCTGGAGTCAGCGATGCTTTTGTAGTGCTGCAGCATGTGTGTAGTGATGAGAACATGGACAAATGGACACAGGAGGACAGGTCTCCTTAAATAACAGAAGCATCACCCATTAAAAACGCCTGTGCCTGGAACCCTGGGTGGAAACAAAGCTGAGATGAAGACTTGTCCCTTTTCTCACTTGTCAGAAAGAGCCTGGGATGACACCCTGGGCCTGCCAGCGAAGGAGTAATGGCTTGTGGCAAGCCGGGGTCCCGGTGCCACCCACGGTGACTTCGCACTAGACTGACATGCGCTTCTCCTGACAAGCTGTCGTCATGGTCCTCCCCCAGCGCTACCCCTTGCCACGTGCTCCACAGATGCTGCCACCCTGGAAGGCTGCAGATGAAATAACAGTCCTGCTCAAGGGTGGCAATTTAAAGCAGTTATTAGTAATAGCAGGAAACACATGATTACTCCTGAAACTAAAATACTTGGTAAATTCACTTAGACTCCAGGCAGAGAAGCATTCAAGTTTAAGAGACAAAGAAGTTTTTAGACATTTATTTCTTGTGTTTCCTCCTCATATTTCAAAAGCAACTTTTTTTTTAATCCATTTTTCTCCAGTGAGTCATAGATTATGATAATGTAATTTGTAGTGCTTGGCTATGAAGTAGGTAACTCTTCGAGCTTGCTTGTTTATGCTTGTTGCTGTTCCTTTAGGAGGCCCTTTTTTTGGTTTTAAGGTTTGAACTGCAAACCTTAACCCATAAGGGTGTTCTTAAAAAAAAAAAAAACAGCTTGTGAGCATCCGTGCTCTTTGAACTCCTCTCTTTTAAACACTCGCTCCTTTGTATTTTCCATATCCAGGCAGCAAGGTCGCTGCAACCAGGGGGTCTTTTTTGATGGGCAGAGTTTGATGAGGAGAAGAAGAAGAAAATGTGGTCTGTTGTTGTGGCACTTTCTCATGCCATAGGAGAACAACCGTGCACTTGCACTTTAATTCTTGTGCTGTTAGAAGTAAGTGCCTTCCTAGTTCCTTTATCATCCCAGAAATACTGTTTCATACGTGTTAAAACAGAGCAGTCACAACTTCTTTTTGTTTAATATACTTGTATGGATGGATGGGCTTAAGTGTGGTTTTCAGCTGAAACAGTGTCTGTGTCCATGATGAAATAGAAAAGGTCTCTTTGCATACACCCTTCTGAAGACCCTGGAGGAATCGTAGAAATTGAACCTGGGAAAGAGATGCTGAGTACTCTGCTTTACGCAGAACCTTTTAGTGAAGCTGTGGTAGTTGGGTGTGAAGAGTGGTGGCAATTCTGCTGGTAATGCAGATTTCCTTCTAGCCACCTGGTCTTCATCCCTACCAAAGACAAAAGCAGCACAGTTTGGTAGTGTTGGTGAATATTTCCTTTCTGGTCTTCTTGTTCTCCATCATTTTTAATGGGAACTTCTACTCTTACTGTGAGTAGAGTTTATGGACCTGACAGACACCTTTTGGTAAAGTCTGGAGGAAACCCTTTGGCAGTCAGTAATCTGCCTGTGTCTCATCTCCTCTTGGATTTACGCCTTCCCAGGTCTTCATCCTGGCTGGTGGGGAGTAGAGCAGGCGGGGAAGGTGTGTAACCATGGGTTTCAGCATGGAGATGTGTTCTAAAACCCATGGGGTTTGCGGTCTTTCATGGCATTAAACTTGAGTCCATGGCTTGTCTCCCCTTGCACGATGCACAGAAAGCCTGAGAGCTCTTGGGGAGGAGCAGTTCATTGTAGAAAGCTTTGTTTTGGTGGGTGAATGCGTCCCGTTTGTCTTCTCCAATTCCTCCCATACAGTCCTACTTACCCTCGTTAGGAGACAGCCATCCTTCAGGCATGCCTGTTTATTGAGGTGGGTGTGCTAAGTTGCCATTCTCTGAACCTCAGCTTCTTGATGACTAAACTTGAACATTTGTGAAACAGCACACTGGATATGGTGGTTCGCACGGAGCGGAACAAAAGCTCCCCAGAGGCCCAAAGAATTTTTAACGCACTGCCCTGTAGTGCAGTTATGTTGCAGTCCTTCAAACCAGAGCAGAAAACCGCCCCTGCAGAAGCAGGGATCATTATGGAGAATTTGAACAACAGCAAATCAGCCACTCGTGTGGTTGCCTCCGTGCACTCCTGCCATGTTGCTCGTCAGCCCCCACAAGCAGCTGTGCCACAGTCGTATAGAAACCCACACTTCTTTTGACTTCATTTAATTCTCTGCCACAGCTCAGACCCTTAATGGCCTGAGGACTAAATGCATGCAGGTGACTTGAGGTGGTAGCTCTGCCTTGATTTGGCTTGGTAAGGTCAGCCTTTGGGATGAAGAGGATTAAAGTCCTACAAGGGAATTGTGGCAAATCCCAGGGCAAAGCCAGAGCGGGTGAGGAGGACCAGTTAGGAAGCTGGAGCTTGTGGCCCCCTTTCTATGAACTGTTGAGCCAAAAGGAAGTGTTGTTATAATTTCTCTCTACAAAATTATTTCCAGAAAGAAATAGCAACCTCCTTCTATAACAGCTTTCTGATAAAAGCCATGCTTCATTTTCCTCCCAACATGTATGAAAACCTTTTCTTCCCTGTGATGTTTTTGATTCACTGTAAGACAATTTGTCTCTCTTCCAGAAGACTCGAACCAGTAAAAGTGATTTTGGGTTTTAAAAGTTCGAAACAAGCAAACAAAAATCTCCAACCCCCTAGAAAAGCTAGGAAAACATTGCTGACTTGGAAAAATGGAAATAGCCCCATTTTCCACTGACATCAGTGCTGGGTTGTTTGTTTGTTGATTTTCTTTTCAAAACTTTGGCTGTTTGAGTTTATAACTATGTATCTTCAAAAAAGTATTTCCTCCCTTAATTCCCTCACTTTCTGTTTAAATACTTCTGTTTGGAGAATCCTTGTTAACCTTCCATGGATTGTTCCCTTAAGACACTCTTAAGTTACCACATGCTTACGGTTCAAAGTGAAGTTTGCTGCTTTTGCCCCATTTTGGCCCACTTGTGCTGTGGGTCCCACAGAGTGGTGGGGTACTCGGAGCAATAGTGGAGGTTCTGGAGATGCCCACTGGCAGGTTGGAGAAGACATTGCTAGGTCGGGGGGCTGCTGAGCTCAGCCACGCTGTATTCACAAGCAAAAGTAATAGAGCTGTGTGTTTTTGGTTGGTTCATTCAGCCCAAGTGAATGTTGTCGTGATTGTTAGCTATCTTGCTCTAATACAAGAGTCCTGTGGTTTGGTTTGCCTTTTCACTCCACATTATTTGCTGGCAAGATTACAGAACCACAGAACCAAGGGACCTTTGGAGATCATCTAGTCCAACCCCTCTACACAAGTAGGGTCACCTAGAGCGACTTGCACAGGATCGCACCCAGCCAGGTTCTGAAGGTCTCCAGAGAGGGAGACTCCACCTCTCTGGGCAGCCTGTTCCTGTGCTGTGTCACCCTCACATTCAAGAACTTTTTCCTCAAATTCAGGTGGAACTTGAGGTGCTTCAGTTTTTGCCCATTGCCTCTTGTCCCGTTGCTGGTCACCTCTGAGAAGAACCTGGCCCCGTCTTCTTGACAGCCTCCCTTAAGATACTCGTACATGCTGATGAGATCCCTCTCAGCCTTTGCTTCTTGAGGCTGAACAGGCCCAGCTCTCTCAGTCTCTCCTCATAGGAGAGGTGCTCCTGTCCCCTGATCATCTCTGTAGCCCTACGCTGGACTCTGCCCAGTAGCTCCATGTTCACAAGGGCACACTGCTGTCTCATGGTTGACTTGTTGTCCACCAGGACCCCCAGGTCCTTCTCTGCAGAGCTGCAGGTCACCATCCAGACTGTCCTGGTACATGGGGTTATTCCTCCCCGGATGCAGGACCCTGCACTTGCCTTTGCTGAACCTCTTGAGGTTCCTCACTGACAGCAGAGCCCCCTGGGTATCAGCTTCTGCCCCCAGTTTTGGATCATCAGCCGAGGTGCCGAGGGTGCGCTCTGTCCTTCAGCCAGGTCACGGATGAGGAAGGAGGCCTATGGCGTACAGGAGCTTTGGGAAGGCTGATGAGCTCTCGTGCTTTTGTGCTCACACAGAGCCCATGAATACGGCAAAGGTACCGCAAGGGCCTTCCTACCACTGAAAGCAGCAATGAGGGGCTTAATGGTGCCAACTTAACTCTGGCTTGTAGAAACGTCCCTGACAACCCGGCGGTGCCTCCTGCAGTCGGGTGAGCCGATGGAACTAGGGGAGGTGGCTGCAAACAGAAACACCAAAAGTTCCACAGGAGCTTAAGGAAAATTTTTTTTAGCAGTGAGGGTGATGGAGCACCGAACAGGCTGCCCAAAGAGGTTGTGGAGTCTCCTTCTTTGGAGGTCTTCAAAACCGGCTTGGACACAGTCCTGTGCCATGTGCTCTCGGTGTCCCTGCATGTGCAGGTTGGACTNTGCCCAGAGAGGTTGTGGAGTCTCCTTCTTTGGAGGTCTTCAAAACCCGCTTGGACACCATCCTGTGCCACGTGCCGTAGGTGTCCCTGCGTGTGTAGGGGTTCCAACCTGAACCATTCTGTGATTCTGTGATTGTGTGAGCCATGCTCGCTTACCCCAGGGCCGAAGCAACTACCCTCACGCCGGCTTTGGGCTTCGCGAGGCTCCGGAGTGGCTCTGTGACTCGGTCCTGCTGCTTTGCGCTCACGACAGGGTTTGTTTTGCGGGCTGGGCTTGGCAGCGCTGCGATCGGAGGTGTTGCAAGGCATCACTGAAAGGAGAGATGGTCGCAACTACTTTCTCTGTGGCTGCTTCAGCTGTCTAAGGGGACAGAAGGCCCAAGTGTCACTGGTGTGTAGGTGAGTTCCTCAGAAAACCCTCACTTTGACTAGGCAAGCTGCTGAGTGGCACAAGACTATACAGCAACCATCTTCCTTAATGTGTTTGTAGAAACCCCCAGAAGTCCGAGGCAGGAGCAGCTGAGTGAGTACCAGGAGGCTGGCAGTACTTCAGAGCCAAATAAACAAAAATAAAAATAATCTGAGCAAGAAGTCTTTTCCAGAAAAACCTTTGGAATTAGATAAGCTTGGGGGGAAGTATTTTGGCTGTGGTTTATCTGTGATTGTTCCCAATTCCAATCCTATTAAAGGAAATAAATGACACTTTCTGTAGTGTCTGTGTGTCACCGGCTTACAGGCAGGACCTGCTGCACATGGAAGAGACATCGAAGGGGAAGCTCTGAACAACTAGGGGTGTTTTTTTGCAGAACACTTAAAAATACTGTGCTGGTCTCCAAAATCAGGCAATTGTTTTGAAAATAAGGCACTCTGAGCCCCCAGTAAGCTGGTAACTTGCTTTTTGCTGAAATTTTGCTGAGATTCTCATGCGATTGCATGTGCAACCCCTCCAAGAGCTGAAGAGAAATAATAAGAGCTCCGTGATTAAAAGCAAGAAATGGCACTGCTGATGCCTGTTTGTCCTCTTGCCTTAATAAAATAAAGGAATGAGAAAGCAGAGGAGCATTTAATGACACAAAAACAGGAGTCAAAAGAAAACAAACAAGCATCATACTCAACATTTGCAGGTGATAAATGCCTCTGAGCATGTAGTGCCCCCAGCACAAAAATGCTATTTATTTATTTTTGCAGAAGGCACCGTTGCATATGTATCAAGCAGTTGTAATGAAGCAAGTATTTGTCCTAATAGAAATGCATCTCATTAGAGCCACTGGCTCTTGGCTTAATTTGTACTCAGCCTCCAGCCTTCTGCATCGCAATATGGCCAAGATGTGCCCTGATAATCTGCAAATGCCCACCTCCTGGGACTCATTTGCTTAAGTGGCGATACTTGTGATTAGCACGTTCCCACTGCAATTACTGTTTCCAGTGGCAATGACTACTTCGTCATAGCTAGCTATGCAACAAGGGTCTTGCAGGGTGTTTATGGAGGATTCGAGTGCCGTGCTGGGTGTTAGAGTGAAGAATGCCAAAGGATAATTGACTGTTGCCACCCGAGAAGCAAGTTAATAGATTTTTGGATAACATTCCTGCTGGCTTAGGTATGTACCTGCATGGTGCTGGGGTAGTATATCCCTGTGGATGTCCGGAATAAATTGGTGTTTTAACAGCATGTAACGTGCCCTGAAAAGCAGAGCTCTCCTGCGATGGCACCAGGCTGACCTAGTGCTCCAAAACTGGGACTGGTGGGTTGCAACAAGCCAATTTCTGTAGTCCATGCGTCAGTCCTCACTGCTTCCCTCCTTGTTCCTCCTTCCTGACCTTCTCCCTCCAGCTCCATGCAAGTGCTCCATTGCTTTGCTTTTTGCATGGGCTTGCCAAGCAGATAGAGGATAGACATGGCCTGGCTCTTGTCTGGTCTAAAACTGTTACTTTTCCCCATCTTAAATCCTTGTTTCGTTTTCTCATCTAATCTGGAATGAAACCAGTTATGAAACTTACGGGATTGCAACCTTATTTGATGGAGAGCGCAGCAGTAATTTTTAAAAAGAAAGGAAAAATGAGGTGGAGCACAGCTGTTTTGTGGTGGAAACCAAGTATTCCTTAGAAGATCTGGTGAGTTGTGTTAGCACACACAGTTTTATGGGAGATAAACCCATTTTTTGTGCTACATCATCTCTAAAGGAGCTGCCTGCCTCATCTCCAGAAAAAAAAATGCAGGTAGCAAATATCAGCATTCTTCACAAAGAAGAGAAAAATATTTTCAAAAGTATACTATCAATCAGTTAGTACAGTTTGATAGCAAGAAACTATTATTTCAAGTGACATCAATGAAAAAAATGTCATTTTTCTATTATTTCTCCCCTCTGAAGGGGAAAGTCTAGAAATCTCTGAGTGTGCATTTTTATTTGTCTGTTTTGTATTTGCTTGTTTTGTTTTGTTTTCTTCTTCTAGTTCTTAGAAATTTAGAAGCATGAGACTTGCTTCCTTGAACTTTTTAGCAAGTTTGAGTTATTCCTTTGGGGACTGCGTGTAGTGGAAATGGCAGCAGAGTGGTTTAAAATGCACAACAGAAATCTTTGCTTTCAAATCTCTGAATTCCAAGGGCCTTAAGAAGCAAAATAGGACTTGGAACTGATGAATAAGTATCACATCTTACCTTGCTGTTTTACTTCTCTGATTTTACTTCTTGGGTTTTACTTCTCTGTTGCTTGATAATGCCAGATTTTTGTTAGGTAGAAGTCATCTAAGGAGTTATTAGTGAATCGTGGGACCTGAATTTGTAAGAAGGTGGAATTGCAGAAAGGGGATGGATCTTGCAGATCTAGATGTCCACCTAGAAAAAGGAGCGTGGGCACAGTGACC
Organism: Crypturellus undulatus; assembly: GCA_013389825.1. NCBI lineage: Eukaryota > Metazoa > Chordata > Aves > Tinamiformes > Tinamidae > Crypturellus > Crypturellus undulatus. The sequence goes on along the minus strand of VWPW01017525.1, from coordinate 3,490 downwards.
TGGGGGTTAAATGGTAAGTTGTAGTTGTCTTCTGTTAGGCTCTTTGAACCTTTTGAGTATGGCTATTTTGAACTGATGGAACTGAACAGGGTGAAATTCATTTTGCAGCTGGTAAAAAGCTGCAGGAGATTTAGTAGGACCATCTTATGTCAGGATGATGGGCCAACTAATGAAATTGCTCCAGTAGTAGTTTTTCTGGTCACTGGACTCTTCCCTTATTGGCCTGGCCTTATAAATAAATAAATAAATAATTTTTAAAATTTATTTTTATGAAGCCCTCATAACTATCCCTGTTTGGGTCTCTGTGAAGAGGAAGGGCAATGGTTGTGTGTAGAGTTAACTTGGTGAATGATGGAGTGGCATTCTTGGAGTCTGAACTCTTAACCACCAGACTATGTTTCCAATTAATGTGAATATTTCTAGAATTTGAGATTGTCTTCTCTGGTGTGTTTCTGTTAGGAATTCATTGGGCAAGAGTTAAAGTCCTGATGATCAAGACATGAGTTTATGATATTTTGGCTTCTACTTTTGAGATGCCAAAGATGATGACTTAATTTTTCATGAGAAACTGCCCTTTCTGTATATTAAGCAGACAGTAGATGATCTGTAAGTGCACTGAACCAAACTGAGGATGGAGAAATCCTCGCACAGCCTGGATATAACACAAGAGAACACCCATCTCATCTGGGAGTGGTAAGGAAAAAAAAATTAGAGGTTTGATTCTGCATATCTTGAGCACCAGGACGTTGAATGTTCCTTGGTTTGGAATAATGGTAGCTCTAATGCTCTTTGTTTGCTGGGGATCTCAAAAGAAAATTTGCTTGTAGTTTTAAAGTTCCACTTTACCGCCACAACTGCCAAGCTAAGAGCTGCCCCTGGTTTGGAGCAGAGGTACCTCTCCCTCTGTTGTGTCTGCACAGCTCAACAAATAGTATTGCACATTGCAGCAGTGTTGGCCATCCTGAGCACAACGTGTAACCAGCCTTTTGGGGCTTAATGGTCTTCAAAAGCATAAGGTTGATAACATCGTGATTTACTCCTATGCCCTGCGATCTATGGGCACTTTGAGGCAAATGCCTGGCCCCTTCACTTAAAATTAAGCAGTTTCAGAGATGTGTGTCACAATAGGATTGTAAAGCAAGGCAGAGCTCTGACAGTCCTAGACCTTGTGTGTATGTTCCTTGCATCTCAAGGAAAGTAAAGGTGTAGCAAAGCAGTGTCATCTGAAATAAATGTTGATGCTGCAAGAAGAGTCTTGTGGCTAAAGGGTTGAGTTGGGTCCACTCCTGTGCCCGGCAGAGGCTTTCTGTGGGACGGCATGTGGCTTTCTCACTCGAAGCACCCTTGCTGGAGCCCAAGCTGTTGAACTCGGCAATGGATTGAGGCTGGAGAAATGGGTCCCTTCCTGGCTCTGGCATGGATCTGGTGAAAGGTCTTGGTCAGGACTTATCTATGCCTTGGTCATCTCAGCTGCAAGCTGGAAGAGGTGCATACAGCACACTTGAATTCGACTGATGAAAAGCACACTGTGAGGATTTACTACTACTCCAGAAGGTGTAAATTGCAAGTGATTGCATTCCTGACACGTTTTTGACCATCCTTTTGATCAAATCTGATACTTCTGTAGGAAATGCAAGCTGCTCAGCATATTGTGGCCTCAAGGCATTAGTGAAGTACAAATAAATACTCAGAGCAGTAATAAAAGTAAATGTGTGCCAGATGTAAATTTTCTTGATTGGCCAGATACCAGAATAACTTATTTTTTTTACATACCTTTATTGTTCTTCTGTTATGGTAAATGCAATTTGTTCACTTAAGCATTTAAAAATACGCTGTTGCATTTTTGTAAAATGTCATAATCTTCTCCAGCATGCTATTTCCACCAAACTCCCCATTTTCTGAACACGTTTCCTGCAGCGTCTCATTATGCTGCTGGATTCTCCCAGAAGGAACAACAGTTGGCTCCTTTAGCTGTTTTGGAGCTCCTAACAGATGCGTGTTCTCACCGTGCTGCTGAAGTCTGCAAGCCACATCTTCACTGTAGCACAAATGGAGCGATTTGGGGAGGACTTCTGCAGCATTTAAATTCCATTTCCTCACTTCTGACAGCAGCGAGACCAAGTTGTCCTTGTCCAAACCTGCTTGGGCAGATCCTCCGGTGGTGCAAATCCAGGATGGGCTGTCAAGCAGTGCTGCTGTACATGCTCAGCCTTAGTGTTATTCATGTGGGGAGACAGATTTAGGTGCCTTCCCTGTGATGTGACGGGGCCATGGGCACCTTGAGGAGATCTGTGCATCGGCTTTCATTTCTCATTATGCCTGTCAAAGAAGACCCGGAGCCCTGCAGTGCCATTAAGAAGAGGTCAATTAAGAAGGCAGAGATAGAAATGGTTGGTTTGAGATTTCAAGCCTGAACAGTGTGATCACCCTTTCTAATAACCAATTAGTTTCAAAGAGACCTGTACTGGTATTGCCCTTATCGAGCCCAGTAAGTGATGGATGGTTTAAAAAAATGTAAACTTTGGGGTCCAGGTACCATGGAATTTGAATCTGAAGTCGTCTATCCTGAATCTATTGAACTGGAGCCTGGGAAACCAACAGTCTTCAGAGACAGGCTGTGTATTTGCTCTTCTAAATAAAAAATACGCTCATTTTGTGTATCTTGAATTACAGTCTTAAAAGGTTGCCTTTCTTTGCAGCCTTGAGGTTGGTATGTCAAAGGCTCGGTTCTCTCCACATTAGGCAATTTGCACATGGTGCAATATTGCCGCTTAAGCACGAGCTACAAGAGAGCTTGGCTTGAAGTTTCCCCTTTCAATGACATGTTTTTGTTCACATGGAAAGTTTTTGATTGAAGTGCATGGAGAACAGGGTCTTCTCTAACCCAAATAACGAGTAGATCTATTTTGCCCACACTTTAAAGAACGAGAGGAAGGATAACTTGAGCAGAGGTGAAGTGCCTTTGGGATAGCGTAGGTTATGGGGATAGCGTAGGTTATGAGGACCTCATGAGTTTGATGGTTTTAAGCAATTGAAAAGGGGTGCCTGGAATGGAAACTCAAATTTAGTCTCGCTGTAACATGCTCGGTAGCTCAGGTGATTTTGTGTGAGTCTGTGCACGCGAGCTATTTTAAAGGGTAACTTTAGAGGGCATTCACTGAAATGCAGAATGCTTGGAAGGATTCTCTGTTTTTGTGCACCAGTAAAGGGTTTACGTAAATCTGACAGTTATGTTATTTCACTGAGGAATTTTTTTTAAGAGAAAATCATATTCATATTTGACCTGTGGTGACAGGCTGAAATTTTGCATCAGCTTCTCGGTGGGTCTTTGTCAGCGTGGGTCCCGTCACCTCGGCTGGATGCTGTGACTTTACATCTGTGGGCACTTTGCTTTGCATGAAGCACCCGTGCATTTTTACCACGCACAAATAGCTTTGCGTATCTCTTGGAGGCCAGGTCGTGTGTTAACTTGAAGCAACCTGTTAGCAGG